>ML682064.1:1896688-1929073 GCA_007922195.1 Podocnemis expansa
AATTCGAAATAAGATATTTCGAAATAAGGTGTTGTTTCGAAACAAGTTGTTTTGACACAACTTGTTTCGCAATAACCCTGTGCGTGTGAACACAGCCATAGAGAAGAGATTTCTTACTGCAGAAGGGTCTTTAAAATTGGAGATAAAGGCAGAATGAGATTCAAGGGCTAGGAGCTGAAATTAGGTATGTTTGGGCAAAAAAGAAGGCACATATTCCTAGAAGAAGTTGAACAACACATCTTTAGCTGTGGTTGGATCACCATCACTTTTAGTCTTTAAATGAAGACATGATACCTGTCTCAGCAATATGACATGGTTCAACGAGAAGCTATGTGCTTGTTAGAGAAATGAAATGGTGAAACTCTGTGGCTTATGGTAATCAAAAAGGCCAGAGTAGATAATCATAATGGTCTCTTCTTCCCTTAATATCAGTGAATCTATAGTTATTTGATCACAATACTTTCCCTGTTAATGAAACAACTAAATTATTTGCTATAACCTTTGATAAATCTTGGTTGCAGCATCTCATAATTTTTTCCCTCTTTGTACCTTAAACTGAAGATACGTCTATATTTATGTCAATAAGGAGAGTGCAGACTCTGCTTGCACAGCTAGAAGGCATTAAAATAGAAGTGAGTAGACTATAGGCATATGGGAACTTTAAGGTATGCACGCTCCATAGCTGTCTGCACACCCATGCAGATCCTATGTCTAGCATGTAGGGTCTTGATGTCTCTCTGTTGCTAACGCATTCTTTGGTGCAACGATGAGCTCCAGCAATGCAGTAATGATATGAACACTGATGTGATTGACAGGTAATTGAGCTCTGGGCTAGAAGGGAAGGAAGCTGATGGGAAGCTGGTTCTGGAGGGGCCTTGTCATTGGGACCTTCAGCCACAAAATGTGTTAAACTTCAGGGATCTCTGAAACCCCACCTCTTTTAGTGGTGTTAGAAGAAAACAGATACTGTAGTTCCAGAGGCAGATTGGGTCAAACCTTACCCACTACAGCCTGCTTATTCCTCCTCGATGCCCCAGGCAAGCACGAAGTGGGGTATTAAATCCTTTGATGCTGAAAAATATGTAAAAAAATTATATTTATGACAACAACCAAAGACTCCTTTTTGGTTATATTAACACCAAAGCAATGGTTAGTTTTTTTTATGAGAGTTCTATATCTATAGATGGTGGCCAGGATGGTGTTTTCTGGAAGATCACCAATGGACTGAATTTTTCTAAGGAAATCAGTGACATCTCAAAGATAGCTAGAAGTGCTAGTAGACTAGGACCAAGCAATAAATATTAATAACTAACTGGTGAATATATGTATATTCATCTTCTTTTGTTATTTACAGGGTTAGTCAATGGTGTGCAGGTGACTAACTTTACAACCTATTATTTTTTGTACCAGTAACACCTACAAATTACTGATCAAGAATTTAACAAGGGAGGGGAAGGGGAAGAAAGATGATAAACATGTTCCCACCAAGGATCTTACTGAGGAAAGGGATGATAACATACTTCAAGGTACATTTTTTGGGCAAGTAATGAGGAGGGAGGAGAGACAGGGGAAGATAAAACATTTTAACTAGAATTTCACTTACAGGGAAGCAAGGCCCATAGTAACCTTGCCACCATATTAACCTGTGGCTCCGGCCAGGCCACATCTCCAGCACTAAATTTACCCTCCTTCACCTACCCTCTCTTATTTAAAAAATAACATGTATTTTAAAGAAAAAGTTTGGAGAAAAAGACTCCATTCTAAGCCCTACTGATGTTAAAGGAATTATTTCCCCTGATTTTAATGGGCTGTAGAATCATAGAATATTAGGTCTGGAAGAGACCTCATGAAGTCTTCTAGTCCAACCCCCAGCTAAAAGCAGGACTACTCCCATTAAATCATCCCAGACAGCATTTTGTCTGACTGGGCCTTGAAAATTTCCAAAGATGAAGATTCCACCACCTCCCCAGATAACCCACTCCAGTGCTTCACCACCCACCAGTGAGAAAGATTTTCATAAAATCCAACCTAGATCTCCCCAGTTGCAACTTTGGATTTGATCAACATAATTTGGGTTTAAGACAAGTCATCTGAGACATAAGCCAAGGCTCCTGATGAGTGCTATGGAAGGTTCATTCCCTTCCTCCACAGTTAACTAGCTCCAAGTATGTATCTAATTGATGTCTGTTCATTCCATGTGTTATGTTTTATTGAAAGGAAAGACACCACTGTGAGACTTGCAAGTGATGCCACAAGAAAACCAGCAAGTTTCCAACAACACAGTCTCTAATCCTTCAGTGTTCTTCCTGACTGGCATCCCAGGGCTGGAAGCCATGCACATCTGGATCTCCATCCCCTTCTGCTCAGTGTTCACTGTGGCCCTTCTGGGGAATTGCACCCTCCTGTATGTTATCAAATCAAATCATAGGGCTGGAAGGGACCTCGTAAGATCATCAAGTCCAACCCCCTGGGAATTGAACCCAGGACCTTCTGCATGTTAAGTAGAGGTGCTAGCCACTACAAGTTGGGCATGAGGTGCCCCAGGAGTGGGGATTTGCACAAGGAGGCGGGGTAAGTTGAGGCCCTGGAGTGGCGTATTATGGTGACACAGCTGCACATCAGTCCAGACGGCAGGAGGGGAACGGCAAAGAAGCTGACCTCAACCGGGCTGACATTTGCCACGACTTGGCTGCTGGATATTACATGGCAGCTGAGATTGAGCGACCCATCTATTGAACAGCTGTGAATAGGTGGCAAATGAATCCTTACCCAGGGAAACGAGGGTCTGGTAATTCTTCAGCATCTGGTCCTGGTACAGCTGCTTCTCCGCCGGGGACAGGAGCTCCCATTCCTTCTGGGTGAAATACAGAGCCACGTCCTCAAAGCCCACGGGGAGCTGCGCCAGCCAAGACAGAGCCCTGTCTCCACAAGCCTATGTTCTATTTTCTTGCCATGCTCGCTGTCATTGACCTAGTTTTGTCTGCAAACACAATGCCAAAAACACTGATCATCTTCTGGTTTAATTCCAGGGAGATCAGCTTTACTGCCTGCCTGGTACAGATGTTTTTTCTTCACTCATTCTCGAGCATGGAGTCTGCTGTTCTGCTGGCCATGGCCTTTGACAGGTACTTGGCCATCTGCAATCCCCTGAGGTACACCGCCATCCTGACCAACTCAGTGATAGCAAAGATTGGGCTGGCAGCTGTGACACGTGCTGTTCTCCTTATCATCCCTCTGCCATTTCTCCTGAGAAGGCTGCCCTTCTGCCGTTCCCATATCATCTCCCATTGCTACTGTGAGCACATGGCAGTGCTGAAGCTGGCTTGTGCCAACACCAAGTTCAGTGACATCTATGGGATTATCTTATCTCTCTCCGTTGTAGTGGTGGATCTGATGTTCATTACCCTGTCCTATGTCAAGATCCTGAGAGCTGTATTAAGTCTGGCATCCAAGGAACAGCAGCTGAAGGCTTTCGGCACTTGTATTTCTCATCTTTGTGCTATCTTGATGTTTTACACTCCAGTGGTTTTAACCTCAGTAATTCACAGATTTGGCCACCAAGTTGCCCCTCACATACACATCTTGATGGCCAATTTTTACCTCCTCTTTCCTCCCATGATGAACCCTATTGTGTATGGGGTGAAAACCAAACAGATTCGCCAAAAATTATGTCTCCTCTTGCGATGGGAAAAACTTCTAGTCTGAACATCGTGCAGAACTGAGTACTAGGAAACCCTTTAGTAGGTTGCCCCCCCGAACATGCCAGGATCATGTAAATCAGGGGCATCATTGGTGCCTGGCACATGAGGCATGTGCTCTGAGTCCTGGTGCCAGTACCCTGAATGCCTGGGGCAGCCCCTCTCACTCCCCTCTCTGTCTCTGGCCAGGTATCTGGGTCTGGGCCAGCTGCGGTGGTGCCTGCCTCTCCCAGGCCAGGCCGCCTGTGGTATCCATGGTCTTGCCCGGGCCTGTTCCCAGCTGGGGATTGAGGGCCAGGCTGGCAGTGGTAGGAACCTGTGGCCTCAACTCCAGATTGGGGCAAGGGCGTGTGGCTGGGGCCCAGGGGGTGGAGCCCTGTCTGAAGCCCCAGGTCTTCCCCTGAGTGGCAATGTTCCTTGCGCAAATTTGCTTTTTTGCCATGATCTGCCTTCCAGGCAACATTAAAGAGCTTCATTTGCTTGCTAAATTACAGTCTGGCAGATGCTGAATTAAGAACTGTGAGGCTGGCCTTCAAATGTGATGAACCCACTGTCTTCTTACTGACTTACACCTGTGGCAAGAAAACTTTGCAATGTAGCTCTGGTATATTCCATTGAGATTTGGAGAATCAATTCATTTCAAGTGTGTGTGCAGATTTAGGGTATGTGGAGAAGTGGGACAAAGAATGTCTAATCTTAATATTTCAAATATTTGTATTTGTTCTTGTGTGTTTTGAAAGGGGGGGATGCTAAATGCTCATGGAATCCAGTGTATGTGGAGTAAATAATGTGAGGTCTCAGCTGTGTTTTATTTCCAGAACTAAAGGAAAATGTGGGCTCATCAGACAATTTCTAATTTCTATTAGAGGGAAAAACTGACAGGAAAAACATCACTAGCAATGTCCCCAAAAAGAAGGGATAGAGAGAAAAGATATTTCAAAAAGCCAAATTAATGAAAACTATCATCACTGTTCAGCAGGTTGTTGTCTCAGAATAGTCCTCTAACTATGCACTGTTCCAGTCTCCCTGCAAAGGAGCCATTTATATTCTACTGTCTCTCATTTCCACAGTTATGCCTCATGTGAGCACATAAACTTGTTTTATGAGATGAAGGTTTAAACTAGTTAAATAAACTCTTTATGCAACCTTTGACCTCAACCAGTGACTGAATGTTTGTCTAATGCATGTGAGTGCCTGACTCAGTGTCTATCTAAAGCACACACATGTAAGAAGACACCACTCTAGCAATACATCATCTGTGATCTCATCTGTTTATGCAAATTTTGGAATGCACTTTTAGAGCATCTGCTATGCTTCTAAACATGTATACCTTTTTCTTTATATCATCTTTGTAAGACTGTTGTAAATGGTCATGTGTTTTTAAAATAATTTGTATAAATAACTATATGTAAATAACTTCCAATTATAAATGTAATTATTAAAAATTTTGTTACTCATGTACAAACCAGTTAATGGAAAGGAAAAGATGACTAAATTATTCATGTAAGAACCACATATGCCTGAAAATGTGTGATGTAAAATTCTTGTATGGTACTGAAGCAATTACCAATAGTTACCTCCCCATAAAGGTTTGCTTCTCTTTACTGTGAACTCTATTGACTTGTAATTCAACAGCTTCATCTTTTTTTTCCCCACCCACTAAAAACTGACACCAATTTTACTGCAAAGGGATGTGTCTAATGGTGTAAAACTGAAGAAAGGAGAATATCGTACAGAATGAACCCTTATCGTTTGAAAACACAAGAAGCGTTTTGAGAATAGAGAAGGCATTTTTAAAAATGATACTTGATAACATCAGAACAACACAACGTTTTGAACTGTTTTGTAGCTGGAGACACTCTTCGGAAAGATTCCAAGCTAATTTAGTGACCTCCACACACCCTTATTCTCCATATTTCTGAAATCCAAATCATAAATTTCAGACGGAACCATAGTGAAATTACTGGGCCTCAGTCAAGGTCTAGGATTGGAGCTTTGTATTCTGCCATATCGAGGAAAAATTTCCTATGTCTCCCAAAGTGCCTGGAAATTCATATTCAATTTCCATTTCCATGAGCCTTGGAATCAGGGTTTCCAAATTCTACTGTTCCTGCATTTCCTGGTTGGCAAAGCAAATCACCAAAAACTAAAAGAAGGTTAGTATGGGGTGGTGTGGGTCTGGATGAAGGGCTCAGCCAGCTTGTGTGGTAAAATTAACCATTAAATACTGTAAGACTAGTGGAGAGTTAAGTGTGAGATTTGTTTTATTTCTTCCTGCTCAGTCTGACTTGTATTATTCTGGCTTATAATCACTTAAAACCTTCCTATTTTTACTAAACTTTTTTTTGATCTGGAGCAGTTTATGTGATTTGGATGACAAAGAAATATAACAGTCCAGATTGCAGAGGGGAATGTCACAGAATGGAAGATCAACCACAGGTTGTCTCAGACTTTGATGTTCCTGAGCAGAAACAGCTAATTTTTCCTCCAGGACCCCTACACAAAATATGTTGTGGCATGCTCTGTATGTCATTCTCATGATATTTCCTGTAACCCCATCATCATCTACTTCTTCTCTCCCCATATAGTTCAGTTCCAAAGCGACTTAAGTAGCTATGCTAGTGTAGTTCATCAGTCCATGGGATAAATAAATACATTAGTTTCTAAAAGTGCCACAGGACTCTTTGTTCATTCCACATGTAGGCTGTAGTCACATGTAAACTGTCATTTCAAAACAAGTGATTTCAAAATGAGTCATTTTGGAATAAAATCCTTATTTTGAAATAACTTAAATCAAAATAAGAAAATGTTAAATGGAAATAAGGGAAGCCCTGAAAGCGAAATAGCATGCCCTGTGTGTGGACATGCTATTTCGCTTCAGGAGAGGAGCAGCATGGGAGGCGTGGCAACATGGCCAGCTTGCTCAGCCATGTTGCCGGCCATGTTGCCAGACAGTCACATAAAAGCAGGAACAGACCTCCTCTCCCTGTCCATTGTGACTCCCAAGAGCTTGCAAGAGAGATGTCTATGGATGCTCTGTGGCTCCCATACCATCCTTGAGTGCTTGGTAGACCCTCTGCTAGCCTGTAGGGTGCTACCCTGCTGTTGGCCACACTCTTCACTGATGAGCCCAGAGCTGAGCCCTGGACCATCATCTCGGTGGCCCTCACAGCAGCAATAGCTCCCTGTCCCCCTTCTGGGCCATAGCACATCTGGGCACTGGACACCAGCACAGGCTGGTGGGAGCGGGTTGTCCTGCAAACCTGGAGCAACAAGCAGTGGAGGAGGAACCTCCGGGTTAGCAGGGAGACCTTCACCCACCTTGTCACTGGGCTCACCCCGGTCCTGCGCCGAAGGGACACGATGATGAGGGCAGCCATCCCTGTGGACAAGAAAGTGTCCATCGCTCTCTGGAAGATGGTCACTCCTGAGTCCCACAGGCCCGTTTCCCATGTCTTTGGCATCAGGAGGTCCATTGTCAAGGAAATGCTGCTGCAGGTCACCCATGCCATCAGCATGGTCCTGCTGTGACGTCCCATCACCCAGGGAGCGCTGCAGGACACCATCACTGGCCTCGCCACCCTGGGCTTTCCAAACTGTGGGGGGATACTCGATGCCAACCACATCACCATGCGAGCCCCACTGCACCGGGCAGCCGAGTACCGGAATAGGAAAGGATAGCACCTTATCATCCTGCAGGCCCTTGTGGACCACTGGGGCATCTTTCAGAACTGTTATGTCAGATGGCTGGGGCAGGCACATAATGCCAGGGTGCTGCACAACTCTTCCCTGTAGTGGGGCATGGAAGCGGGCACCTTCTCCCCCCCCCCATAATATCACCATTGGCAAAGTCGAGGTGCCTGTCCTCATTGTTTCTGATGCGGCCTGCCCTCTTTGCCCCTGGCTCATGAGCCCCTACACAGGACCACATGATTCTGGACAGCAGCTTTTTAATCGCCGCGTCAGCCGCTGGCACCCGGTGGTTGAGCGGGCATTCAGCAAACTGAAGGCCCACTGGAGGTGCCTCCTCACGCGCCTACACCTCGGCGAGGACAGAATCCTGGAGGTCATCAGTGCGAGCTCCGGGTGGAGCCAGTACCTCCCATGTGGGAGGCCAAGGCAGTGCTCGTCGGTGCCCGCTTCCAGCAGCCAGAGGTGTTGGTCCCGAGGGAGTGACTGCTGCCCAGAGCAAGTGCTGTTCGGAAGGCACTGAGGGACCTGTTTGTCCAGGAGGACATTTGAGGGCCATGCCTGCCCCACCACACCGCCCGCTCCTCCGTTCTGCCACAGCCAGCCCCCACGCAATCCACCCATACCCTGAACCCAACCCAATAAAACACTCAACTACAACTGTTAACGTGGGTGAACTTGTTTTATTTATACAAAGAAGGGGGTCAGGGAAGATGGAGCTTGGGAGGCAGCAAGGATCGAGTGGGGGCAGAACTTGGGGGGACTTCAATGGGAGAAGGATTGTGGGATGGGGCAGAACTGGAGGCACTAAACTGGTAGAAGGCATGTGGGGTGGGGGTTTGGGGACAGCTGGGGGCATATTATGGGGGAGCCACCCCTGGGGCATTGCAAGCAGCCCCACGCCCTTCCCCGTGGCCACCCCGGGTCCAGGAGTGCCAGTGGCAAGGGACAGTCAGGTTCCTAGGTGCAGCTGCTTCAGGGTCCTGGGGGGCAAGGCATGTGCCTATGCGCCACATGGCAACACTGAGGGTGTCAAGGGCTGTTGCCTGGCGCTCCAAGGCCATCGCCTGGCACTCCAGGGATGTTGTCTGCCACTCCAAGACTGCCACGACGCGGTTGTTGGTGTTGTCGATGCACTGGAGCTGCTGGACAGTGGTGTCCTGGCACCTCCCCTGCTCCATGCGCCAGGCCTGGGTCGAGTCTTCTGCGCACTGTCTGAGCTGGAACAGGCTACTGAGAATCTCATCCTGGGTATTGTAGGCTCTCCTGGGCCTTGCTGTGGTCAGCGGACTCACTGGAGTAGGCCGGCGGGTGGGTGCACAAGTTGCAGGGAAGAAGTGAGAACAGTTACTCTCAGCTTACTGGCCTTGACTGTGTGCAGCCTGTGAGCTGCAGGCACCTCTGCCCTAACTGCCAGCAGGATTCCCAATCTGTGTGCTGTGTACACTGCACTCAGGGGGCACGTGGCCTCGTGGCCACAGTAGTGAGCTGTACTCAGCAGCATGTGGCCCGGGAAGTCTCCCGAGGCCATGTGACAGCAGTGCTGGCCAGGGATGTCGCTGGCTGGGGGAGGGACCCAGAGCACGAGGCCAGGCCCTCCCCCAACCTGCAGGCCCCGCCCCCAACCTGCAGGCCCAGTCCCCTGGCCAGGGACAGGGACAGGCGCCACTGAACTGCCATGGGCGCCCAGGCCCTGGATCCCTGGCTGGGGACCGTGCCACCGCGGCAGCCCGCGGCAGGGCCCCGCATCCCCGGCCCGATTGGGCTGGAGATCCGGGGCACTGGTGCTGGATTTCAGGGCACTTGCCCCGAAGTACCCAGCACCAGCAACGCCCCTGGATCTGGCTGCAGGCTCTCTGCACCGGATGCTGCCACATCTCCTTATTGCCACCCCCGTGCTGAGGGACTACCAACCTAGTTGGACCCAGGACCCTGTCTCCACATGCCTCCCTGCCACCTGTATCCATGGGAGAGCCTGTGGCACACCCTGGGCCCGATTCCCAACGTCCCAGGGCTGTGCCCCCTCAGGACCCATGCTTTGCACTCCTGGGCCTCCCTGCCTGGAGGCGGGGGGGGGGGAGCACTGGCATGCCTGATGTCTGGCTGGATGCTCCTTCCAAGGCAGCTTCCTTCTCCTCTGGCTCCTCCTCGGGGCTGCTCCTGTGGTTCTCTTCTGCAGGGATCAGCTTCGGGCTGCCAGCTGGTGCACTGCTGGGCCAGCTGGTCTCGCCCATGTCCAGTGCTGCCCTGGCCTCTGAGGAGTTCCCCTCTGGCGATGTGGCCTTGCTGGAGTCCACCAGCCGAGAAGGCAGGCTGCTGGGCTCCTGGCCCAAAAAGGCATCGAGCTTGGCAAAAAAGGGGCAGCTGGTGGCAGCAGCTGCTCCCTGGAGCTGCCTGGCCTCGCTGCCACGGGCGTACTCCTGGCAGAGGCTTTTGACTTTTGAGCGCACCTGCTTGATGGTGAACTCATAGCTGTCTGCTGACAGGGTCTCGGTGATGTGCTGGTACACGTCAACATTTCTGTAACGTGCCTGGAACCTGGCCCTGATGTCCTCCCTGCCCCAGCTGTGCAGGAGGGACAGGGTCTCATCCTGCATGCAGATGGGCGCCCGGCATCATAACTGTGTCCCAGCACCTCGAGTCTCTGCCATGGTGTGTCCACCATGGAGGCACGAGGCACCAAGCTGGCAGGGCACTTCCTGGTCCCTGAGCACCCAGGTAGGAAGAAGGTCAAACCGTGCTGGAATCGAAATAGCCGTTGTTTCAAAACAATGTCTCCGAATGCTGTTGTTTTGAAACAACTGTTTCGAAACAACGGCTATTTCGATTGCATATGAGGTTTAAATGTTTCAAAACAACGGCCATTATTTCAAAATGACAGGGTCCTGTCATTTTGAAATAACAAAACATCATTTGGACACGCCACGCTTTATTTCAAAACAATGGTTGTTGTTTTGAAATAAAACCCTTGTGTGGGCACAGCCATAGTTAGTTTCTGTGTCTGTCTGAGTTTCATAGCTCCTTTTTCTGGATTCCAGGAACCTCATGAAATAAAACTGATACCTCTTCTACAGACAAAACCACTATATCATAAGCTGGACTTGGGGGAACCTCCCAGAACCCCATCCCCCACTGCAGAGGCTGGGCCCCATCCCTGTCTGGGGGGGGGGGGGAGCTCTGGGGCCAGAGAGTGCTCTTGCTCTGGTCATTCTGCAGGAGGAGGGTCAGCTGGCACATGGCCATGGACCCTGGAGAGCTGGAGCCAAGCTAGAGCAGAATAGGCCACTGCTGACAGGTCTCTGACCTTGAGTGGAGTGAGCAAGCTGTGTCCTGCTCTGATCCTAGGGTGGATTAGCTGGTCCAGGAGCAGGGTGGAGTACAAAGCCATCTTAACCTCTGTTGCCAGGGCCCTGCCCTGCCCCTCTCCACAGTGTCAGCAGGGCAGGAGCATTTTAAGCACTTCTGCCCTATCAGTAGTGAGCGAGGTAGGGGGCACTTAAATATCAGAGGGATTGTAGAGGCTGGAAACAGGGATCCTGTTTTTGGCCAGGGCCCAGAGCTTAAGCCCCTAAAACTCCTCTGATTATTCAGCCCTGCCTGTATCCTCTACTGCACCAGCTGGCTGGTTACCAACTATAAGGATAGTGGCCCTAATGTCAAGATTGCTTCATCTGTGCCCATCATTTGCCCAGTGACACAGGCTAAAAGATGGGGTTTGACACACACTTGGCTGGTTAACTGATACAGGCTTGGTGGATTTGTGGGCTGAGTGTATACTGAAGTGGCCACCTCTCACAGCAGGAAATTTGCAAGCAACAGACTCCATCCTCAAGGAGAGGCCAATCTGAGCATGTCCAGTGATTTATCTGTGCTCTAGTTCTTGCCTTGCTGCCACCACAGTGGTATCTTAGTGCCTGAAACAGTGTAGGAAGGTTACTAGACAAGGTCCCCAAGGATTGGTCTTGGAACAAAACCTAAATGACCTTTTTATTAATTGGCATTAAATGTGACAATGTGCTAATAAAGTTTGTGGATGACAAAAAGTTTGGAGGTATTGCCAATATAGAAAGGATTAGGATATGACAGAGGAAGATCTGGATGACTTTGTTAACTGGAATAATGGAAATAGGATGAAAGTTAATAGTGGAAGTGCAGGGTTGTACATTCAGGGACTAATAAGAATTTTTGCTTTAAGCAGGAGATGTATCAGTTGTAAGTAACAAAGGAGGAGAACAACCTTGGTGTATTAGTTAATCACAGGAAGACTAGGAGCTGCCATGTGATGGGGCCATGAAAAAAAGCTAATGAGGTCCCAGGATGCATCAGACATATTTCCAGAAGAGATAGAGAGGCATTAATACTGTTATACAAGATGCTGATAAAACTTCATCTGGAATATTGTGTGCATCTGTGGTCCCCCATGCTTAAGAAAGAAGAATTCAAACTGGACCGTGTGCAGAGAAGGGCTTCTATAATGGTCTACAGGGTACCTGGTCCTGCTATGAGTGCAGGGGACTAGACTCGATGACCACTCATGGTCCCTTCCAGTTCTGTGAGTCTATGGCTATGTCCAGCTACATCATTATTTTGAAATAAGCTATTTTGAAATGATTTATTTTGAAATAAAGCCGTTATTTATTTATTTAGAAATAAAGTCCTTATTTCAAAATAAGTTAATTCGAATTAAGGGAAAAGTACAAGGCAAAATAGCATGTCCAAACACAGGACTTGCTATTTCACTTTAGGAGACAGGCACCATGGGAGGTGTGTAAACATGACCCCCTCCCTGGGCCATGCCCCCACCCAATATAGAGTGAAAGGAAGACACCCTGGGAAGGAAAAGGGCAAAAGTGCTATTTCGAAATAATGGTTATTTTGAAATAACATGTCCAAACTATTTCAAAATTACAGCCATTTCGATTTGAAGAAGGTGTAAGCTATTTCAAAATGATGGCTCTTATTTTGAAATGATGGAGCCCGTCATTTCGAAATAAGAATATGTTGTGTGTAGCTAATCTCTTTTATTTCGATATAACCAGTGTTATTTTGAAATAAAAGAGATGTGTGGACACACGCTATGATTTTATGATCTTCAGAATGGAAGACCTGATCTATGAGAGAAGACTCAAAGGACTTGACTTATTTGGCCAACCAGAAGTTTACAAAAGTCTTGCTAATGGGCTTGCAATTTCATGTGCCAGTTCCTTTAATATTCTTGGATGGAGATTATCCAGTCCCTTGGTTAATTCCTATTAAACTGTTCCCATTAAGCTCTTTGAGTTTGGCTTCTGCTTCAGATGTGGTAATTTCTACCTGCATATCCTCATTCTCATTAGCCCCCTTACCACTATTCCCAAGCTCATCACTAGCCTCATTAAAACCTGATGTATAGAATTTTTTAAGAAATTTGGCCATGCCTAGATTATCTTTAAACATCAGCTCATCCACATTGCTACCAAAAGAAGGTTGAGGGAAAATGTGGTTGATCTCTATAAATAGGGGGATAAATCCAAGGGAGGGAGAGGAATTATGTGAGTTCACTGCTAATACAGACACAAGAGCCAATGACTATAAACTGGCCATCCGTAAATTAGACTTAAAATTAGCCACAGGTTTGTAAGCATCAGAGATGTGAAAATTTGGATTAACCTTTCAAGGGGAGCAGTGGGGACAAAAAATGTAGCTGGCTTCAAAACTGAGTCTGATAAGTTTGTGGAGAGGATGGTATGACAGGACAGCCTTGCTTGGCAATTCTCTGATATTTGACTGTTGGTGGTAGATATGCCAATGGCCCATGATGGGACTTTTCATGTGATGGATTCTGAGTTATTACAGAGAAGTCTTCCGTGCTTGGCTAGTGAGTCTTGCCCAGATGCTCAGGGTTTAACTGATTGCGTATTTGGGATTGGGAAGGAATTTTCCATCTGTGTAAATTGGCGACTGTTAGAGTTTTTCACCTTCTTTTGGGGCCTGGGTGATTTGTTGGTGGATTCTCTGTATTTTAGTCTTTAAACCCCGATTTGGAGACTTCAATAACTTCAGTCATAGGTTAGAGGTGCAGGTGGTCAGACTACATGATCATATTGGTTCCTTATAAAATTAGAGTGCATTAATTGAATAGCTAGGTGTCTTCATATTCAAGCAAAGCACAGCCCTAAACTCACAGGGTAATGTTCTGCACAGTGTGTGTGCTCTTTTGCGTCAGATCAATTAAGGTATGTAATTTCCCTGGTGCACACATAATTTAGGGGATTTGTACCTTTTGTAGTGGAACCATGCAATGTGGCCAAGATTTGCAGGTGTCCTGGACAGGGTTTGCTTACACTTTTGGATGTAGCTGTGGATACTGAAAGACAGAATGAAAAATATGAGTTAATCTACATTCATCACTTGCTGTTACTCTCTAGACTCCATTGCAAATTTATTGCTCTAATGACCCAAAGCTCTGAACTCCCATCAGGGGAGTAAAGTCAACAACGAGTGATTAGAAGGTATAAATACTCTTTCCCAGCTGATCCAGGCTGAGTGGAGAGCCATGCAATTTGTGTGAGTGTAACATTTGCTAAGAGCGAAGACAACAGAGAGTTCAGGTGAGCTGGGGGAGTTCGTATTCAAATTAATCATAGATTTATTTATTTAGTTAGTTATTTTTAAATAGGAGATTTTTTAAGGAAATAGAAACCTTAGGGCAAAAGTCTGCTCTCAGTCACACTGATGGAAAACTGAATGATTATTGTTTAACATCTTTATGAGAGCAGAGTGAAGCTTCTCATTAAGAAGGGAACTGTTCAATCCATCAAAAAAAGAACCAAATTGGTTCCAAAAATCAGACTATTTAAAAAATCAAAGGTGTTCGAGTTACACATCCAGCCTTCATTGTCTCCACTTGTACACATGAATCATGAGGGTACATTGTTGTATACCTCTGTTATCAGGGGAGATTACAGTCTGGGGCAATATATGTTGGGAGTCTCTTATTGCAATTAGTGAGACAGTTTTTCTTGTTAATACAACATCTGGGGCTATTCAACAATCTCATCAATACATTGCAAGTAAATCTGAAATGTATGCTGCTAACCTCTGCTGATGAAACAGAGATTGGCAAAGAATGGTAAGAATAGGGAAATCTGATAGAGAGAGCTCAGTCACTTGCTAATCTGGGCTCACTAGAATAATGTTCACATTTCAGGGCTATTTAGGATGCCTGAACATGCAGAAGTCCACAGGGTGTCCACAGTTCAAAAAGCTTGTTGCAACATTGAAAAGGTTTGGGATAGGAGCTACATAAATTATTTCAGATCTGGGAAACAATGACTGACAGCCAGAGACTGAAGAAACTAAATATATTTCATTTATCCAGGAGAAGGTGAAAAGGGACTTGATCACACTGTTGACTTTCATAGATGGGAAGATATTTTTGCCTGTAGAAATTTTCTGTTAATGTTGTTGGAAAATATAGGGTGAGATTCAATAACTGGGAGGTGAGATTAGACAAATTCAAAGAATACAAAGAAGATGCACATTCTTAGACTAAAATGAATTAACACTTAAAACAACATAACTATGGATGTGGCTGGATCACCATCACTTGAAGCCTTTAAATAAACTAGGAGACTCTCAGCAATATGGTGTAATTCAAAGAGAAGTTATGGCTTGATACAGAAATTAATAGGTGAAATTTTGTGGCCTGTGATATTCAAAAGGCCATCTCAAATTATCATAATGGCCCCTTCTGCTGTAAACATCCGTGAAACTAAAATTATCTGAGCACAAGCTGTTCCCAACTAGTGAAATAGCTAAAATATTTTCTACATAGAAGAATCTGAGTTGTAGCATCTTGAAATATTGTTCACTCCTTGGTCTGGAAGCTGAAGATATGTCTGCCTTTCCAGTGGCATGCAAGCTTTGCATTCCCACCTGGTAGAGGTATAAATAGAAGTGTAGGTGGCAATGTGAGTAGAGTGCAGAGTGCGGGACCGTTAAAATATACACACTTCAGAGCTCCCTGTACACCCACTGAGATCCCATGTCTGGCATAAAAGGTCCTGCTGCCTCCCTGCTCCTAGAGCCATTCCCCAGTTTAGTAATGGGTTCCAGACTGATTACCTGCAAGGCATTAACAGAGCCAACACTGCAGTGATTGGCAGGTGTCATTGAGCTGTGTCCTAGAAGGGAAGGAGGCTGGTGGCTAGCTGGTTCTGGAGGGGTCCTGTCATTAGACTCTTCAGCCCCAGAATGTGTCAAATTTCAGTGACTATTGAAACCCCCTTCTCTTTTCCTGTCCTCTCTTATTTAACCATTAACAAGTCTTTTAAATGAAAGGCTTGGAGAAGAAGTCCGCAATTATTTCCACAAAATTTAAAGCCCTTTGGATGAGATTGACAAAATTAAGGACTAAGACAGAATCATCTGAGACATAAATAAAAGCTCCTGATGTAGTCAATGGGAAGAGCATCATCTTCTTCCAGAGCTGACTGGTCCTGAGTGTGTACCTAATTTACAGTCTGTTCATTCCATGTGTTTTCTTTTACTGAAAGGAAAGACATCGCTGTGAGGCTTGCAAAAAATGCTGCAAGAAGAAAATTTTTCGGATTCCAGCAGCGCAGGCTCTGATCCATCAGTGTTCTTCCTGAGTGGCATCCCAGGACTGGAAGCCATGCACCTCTGGATCTCCATCCCCTTCTGCTCAGTGTTCACTGTTGCCCTTGTAGGAAACTGCATTCTCCTGTATGTTATCAAGACAGAGCCCTCTCTCCACAAGCCTATGTTCTATTTCCTTGCCATGCTGGCAGTCATTGACCTAGTTTCATCCACAAACACCATGCCAAAAACACTGAGCATCTTCTGGTTTAATTCCAGGGAGATTAGTTTTAATGCCTGCCTAGTGCAGCTGTTTTTTCTTCACTCATTCACAAGTATGGAGTCATCTGTGCTGCTGGCCATGGCCTTTGACAGGTATGTGGCCATCTGCAACCCCCTGCGGTATGCCACCATCCTGACCAACTCAGTGATAGCAAAGATCGGGCTGGCAGCTTTGGGCAGGGCTGTTCTCATTGTCATCCCTCTACCCTTACTCCTCAGGAGGCTGCCCTTCTGCCGTTCCCACATCATCTCCCATTGCTACTGTGAGCACATGGCAGTGCTGAAGCTGGCCTGTGCTGACACCAGGTTCAATAACATCTATGGGATTATCATCTCTCTCTTAATTTTAGGGGTGGATCTGCTGTTAATCACTTTGTCATATGTGAAGATCCTGCAGGCTGTCTTCAGCTTGGCATCCAAAGAACAGCAAATGAAGGCATTGGGCACGTGTGTTTCTCACATTTGTGCCATCCTAATGTTTTACACCCCAATGATTCTAACCAGATTAATTCACAGGTTTGGCCACCAAGTTGCTCCTCACATACACATCCTGATGGCCAATTTCTACCTCCTCTTTCCTCCCATGATGAATCCCATTGTGTACGGTGTGAAAACCAAACAGATTCGCAACAGAATGTTTCTCCTCTTTCGACGGGAAAAATGTCTAGGTTGAACATAGTGTGCAGTCTAGTAGTGGACAAACCAATAGCAAGTTATCCCGCTTAAACATGAGAGCAGAATTAGTGCAGTCATACTTTTCTGCAGCATCTTTAATCACATACAGTAGAATGAAGGGTCTGGCCACGATGGAGTGGGAACACATTCACATTTTTGGGGACTACATTATCCAGTCCTCAGTCTCTCTCTGAACTGTGCTGGCCCACGAGGAAGTTGTATTTGGCTTTTATTGTCTTTCATTTGTCCATCAGTGGCAAGAGGGCTATATTTGCTCACTCCTTTCACATAGGAAAGGAAGTTATTTCAGTTTTAATTATTTGATTTTCAGTCTTGCAATGCCTTTGATACGTTTTTTCTCTAATAGCCAGTTCCCTATGTCTTTCTGTTTCAATTCAACCAAAACCTCAATACCTTTCAGCATCTAATTTTTGACAGAAATAGGGCCCAGCCTCAATTTTATGGTTATTAACCTGAAAGAGAACTCTGGTTAACTTGACAGCTTTTGTCATTTCCACAACAGAAATTAGACCAATGTCACACCTTGTCTCTAGGTCAGTGGAGTCCATCCTTTGACAGCAATGGAACCATGTTGGTGATAGGTATGAATTAGTTAATACTTTTTAACACCCTCTACCCAGAGCTGTGTAAGAACTGTGGGCTACTTCTCAGATGTGATGATCTCAAACTATTTTGATTAGCTGCACTGAGAGGTCATTGGTCCAGAGCTGTCAGGATCAGGCTACCTGTTGGAATAGTCTACACTAGAAAGGCTTTGTTGTCATAGCTGTACTGGCATTACCCTCCAAAGGAAAAACAGCCTGTATCTGCATAAGCTGTTTTGTTGATATGGGTAAGGAGACTCCCCAAATCACATAAGCTCTATTGTGAAAAACAGTCTTTTTATGAGATAGATATATCTCCATAAGGGCTTTCCTGGATCACCTGTATCTGTCAGGTGTGTATATTTTTTATATCCTGCTCTGGAATAGCTGTGCCTACAAAAGTTATAGCATAGAGCTGGTGCATTCTATTGGAGACCGGAGAATCAGTTTGTTTCAAATTTGTGTGAAGATTTGGAATATGCGGAAGTTAGTGATGGAGACTGTCTAATTCTAATATTTCATACATTTGTGTTTATTTTCATGTGTTTTGAAGCGGAGACCCTAACTCCTCAGGGAGTCTGGTACGTATGGCTTCAGTAATGTTTGGCCTCACCTATGTTTTATTTCCACAGCTAAAGAGTAAAATTTGGCCTCATAAGAGAATTTCTGTTTACGTTATTGGGGGGCAATGAAGAAGAAAATAATCACTGGAACAGTTTCCAGTGAAAGGGGGGAGAGAGAACCATCATAATATTATTAAACAAGCTACTTTACCAAACTCTTTTAGTATCTGATGTTGTCAGAATAACTGAAAACTTAGAATATTTGGTTCCAGGCTCCCTACCTAGGATTGATTATTGCCTTCATCTCCAGTTATGCCTCAGATGGAGGCTGGATTTGGACTTGCTTGCTTTATGAAATGAAGATTTAAACTAGTTAAATAAAGTCTTTAGAAAAAACTCTGACTTGAATCAGTGACTGAGTGTCTCTCTCTCTAATGCATGTGGTTAAGATGATACCTTTCTAAAAATAAAACATTTCGGGTCTCACCATCTGTTTATACAGACCGTGGAATGCAGTTTTACAACTTCCATTTTTGCTTCTAAACATTTACATGACTTTAGTTTATATTGCTATGGGTGGGCGTCATATATTTATTTACTGTGTGTGTTCCTGTGCATGGGCTACCCCAGCTCAGTAAAGACAATGCTGACGATAAAAAGAATCGAAACAACTGCTGATTCATTGAGCAATGAGGCGACCTGACCAGGTTTATTGAAATGTAGCACGATACATAACCTACATCTTACAATACACTTAAATTATGTGTGATCTCTAAGCTAGCAGTTCTCAACCACTGTGTTGGTACACAAAGATGTGTTGCGAAGAGCCAGAAGGTTGTTTTTGCAGAAAACTGGCAGCTCGGCTTGGAGGCAGGTTGGAGCTCCTGCTGCCCACCACCCTCGGAGGCCTGCTCATGCCACATAACACAGGCAGTAGCCAGGGCCGGATGTATAAAAGGGCTTAGAGGCTGTAGCTCAGAATCTCAGGCTAATTGAGGGAAGGGAAGGTGTACTGTCCACCCGATGAAAATAAACCCAGCTTTGCCACGCCAGAGCATCAGCCCACACTGGCTGGACTCTGTCTCCACCCAGGGCAGGGTGATGTGATCTGGCAGGAGCAGTGATCTCCTGGGAGTGCTCCAGAGGCACTGGTGCTCCCTGGGAGCACAGAGAGGCAAGCTGGTGGTTGATGGTGCTTGGGCTGGGAGTGCTCCAGAGGCACTGGTGCTCCCTGGACCAGCCAGTCACAGCCTCTAGCACCTCAGCCTCCAGAGAGCTCGCAGCCAGACTGTATGGTGTCATGCAGGGGAACATCATAGTTCAGGCATGTTGCGACAGAAAATGAGACCCACTGCTCTAAGCAATGGAATGGCTCAGATAACTGTGGGACTCCCTTTTTTCCCTTTGTTGGGGGGCTCAAAGTTGTTCCCACTGAGATCCCTTTTTATACACTGTTGCGAACAGTTCATTCTGCCCCTTTGACGCGGGTAGTTGTCACCCTCTTGGCATAGTATATCCTTATCCAGACCCTTGCAAAACAACTCTATTCATCAATTCTAGAGATCATTTTGTCCATTAAACTTGCAGTGGTCTCCAACCAATCAATCATGATCTACTGGTAGATCCCAGAGATCGGAACTGTAGATCCAGCCTTCCCTCCTTGCACACACAGCAGCAGCTCCCTGGTGGTCCTGCACCTCCTCCCTCTTCAGTACACAGCCAGGATGTAGAGGAGGGAAATTGAAATCCGTCCCTCTGCAGCCCAGGCAGCGCAGTTGGGGACAGGGCAGGGAAGGGCCGGGAGGTGGCCATGCAGGGGCAAACGGATATTGGAGGGGTAGGTTTCAGGGCCTGTGCCCCAAATCTTTTTGTTGTTCAGTGATGCAAGTCCCTTGCCCACACTCACCACAGACAGCTAAGGCAGAAAGAGGTTTGGGTTTGGGAGAAATTAGCATTTTTAAAGGATAGATCTTTTGTTGCATTTAGAATCTAAAAGTGATCCTGTGTTTAAAAAGGTTGAAGACAACTGCAAACATGATATTTGAGGAACTCAGCTGTTCTGTTCTGTTTTTGTTAGGATGTTCTGTTACCTTCTATCTCTGTAAAACAAAGAGTCCTGTGGCAGTTAAAGACTAACAGACTTATTTATTGCCTGAGCTTTTGTGGGAGAGAATCGCACTTTGACAGATGATTTAAAGATGGGGGAACTTACAGAATGGGAGGAAATAAATGCAGGGACGTGTAAGTCATGGAATCGAGTCACATCGTAACAGCAAATCAAAGCCGTTGTTAATATTCAAACACTGGGGACCAACACCGAGAGGAAGATGAGGTCAAATCACCTGACATGTAAGATCCACATGTGAGTAACACTAGTGGCTAGAGAGACATCCCTGAATTGTTCTGAAACAGTTATCACCATACTAGGATTTTCTTCTCTTTACTGTGAACTTTATTGACTTGTGACTCAACAGCTGAAAACCACCCCTTTTTGTTCACTAGCTACTGACACTGTCTTACCTCTATAGGACAGTGTCTAGTGGTGGAAGACTGAGGAAAAGCAAAGCACATACAAGATGGCATCTTTTTTGAAAACATAAAAAGGGCATTTCAGAACTGAGGGTGGCTTTTTATGAAAACTGGTAACATCAAAATAACACAGAACTGTTTTAAATTGACCTGGGGCCAGGCCAGTGAGTTGGAGACACTTTCCCGAGAGGCTTCTGCCAATTTTTTTCCACTCCACACATCCCTCTTCTCCATATTGACGTAATATACCTTGACTTTAGCAAAGCTTTTGACATGGTTTCCCACAGCATTCTTGTCAACAAGTTAAGAAAGTATGGCTTGGATAAATGGACCGTAAAGGGGACAGGAAGCTGGCTAGATCATTGGGTTCAGCGGTTAGGGATCAATGGCTCAATGCCTTGCTGGCAACCAGTAATAAGCAGAGTGCCCCAGGGGTCAGTCCTGGGGCCAGTTCTGTTCTGTTCAACATCTTCATTAATGATCTGGATAATAGAATAGATTGCACACTCAGTAAATTTGTGGATAACACCATGCTGTGGGGAAAGACACAAACACAGTCAGCAATACACTCACTGCAAAGTTTGCACTCTCCCTTGATCCTTCAGCAAGGGGATCTCTTTCACTTCCTTCTAAGGCTTCTCCTCCTTCTCCTTTTGCTTCCTCTCAAACTTCCCTGTTTGCAGTCCCTTTCATTAATGATCCGTATGATGGTATAGATTGCACACTCAGTAAGTTTGTGGATGACACCAAGCTGGGGGGAATGGTAAACACACTGTAGAGCAGGGATAGGATTCAGGGAGACTTAGGCAGATTGGAGTGGTGGGCCAAACAAAATCTCATGAGGTTTAACAAGTGCAAGTGCAATGTCCCACACTTAGGATGGAAAAATCCCTTGTACTGCTACAGGTTGGGGACTGACCAGCTAAGTAGCAGCTCTCTAGAAATGGACCTGGTGGTTATGGTGGATGGAAAGCTGGACGTGAGTCAACAGTATGTCCTTCTTGCCACAAAGGCCAATGGGATATTGGGATGCATCAGCAGCAGTGTTGCCAGCAAATTGAGGGATGTGATTATTCCCTTCTGTTTGGCACTAGTGAGGTTGCATCTGGAATATTGTGTTCAGTTTTGGGATCCCCACTAGAGAAAGGATGTGGAGAAATTAGAAAAAATCCAGTGGAGGGCAATGAAAATGATTAGGGGACTGGGGCACATGACTTATGAGGAGATACTGAAGGAATTTGGCTTGTTTAGTCTGCAGAACAGAAGACAAAGGGGGAATTTGATAACTACCTTCATCTACTTGAAGGGGTGCTCCAAAGAGGAAGGGGCTAGGCTATTCTCAATGGTGACAGAGACAGAACAAGGACTAATGGTTTCAAGCCGCAGCTGGCAAGGTCTAGGTTGAATATCAGGAAAAGATTTCTCACTGGGAGGATGGGGAAGCATTGAAAAGGGTTACCTAGGAAGGTGGTGGAATGTCAATCTCAGGAAACTTTTAAGACCCTGTTGGATAAAATCTTGGCTGGGATGATTTAGTGGGAGTAGGCCCATTTTTAGCTGGGGGTTGGACTAGATGACCTCATGAGGTCCCATCCGCTCTAACATTCTATGATTCTAAATTAGTGAAATTCAAATAATTGACCTCAGACAGAGTCATAATTAAATTATTAGCCTTAATCAAAGCATGCAATTTTACCTTTGTATTCTACTATGACCAGACAGAATTTCTCTATATTAATAGAAGCATTGCCAGAGTACTGAGGGAAGTGATTATTCCCCTCTATTTTGTATTGTTGAGGCCACATTTGGAGTATTGTGTCCAGTCCCCCCTCTACTATAAAAACAATGTGGAGAAATTGGAGAAGGTACTGAAAAGGGCAACAAATATGATGGGGGTGGGTGGTGGAGTTCAAGAATTAAGAGGAGAGGCTGAAGGAACTAGGCTTTTTTAGTCTGACAAAGAGAAGAACGATAGGGAATTTTCTAGCAGTCTTTAACTACCTGAAGGAGACTCTAAGGTAGATGAAGCTAGGCTGTTTTCAGTGCTAGTTGATACAGGTCTAGGAGCAATGGCCTCAACTTTCAGAGGGGATGTTTAGGTCTGATGCTAGGAAAAAGAGATTTTAGAAGGATTGTCGTAAAGCCTTATACTAGTTACTGAGGTTAAGTCTATACAGACGATGGCAAAATGGCTGCTGTCAGCATGATCTTCCAGGTTTGATGGAGTGGTCTTGTGTAGACATGCTCAATGGGTCTGGAAATCGGCATAGCAACTCCAGCCCCGGACCTGGAGTATCAGTAGGCCAACCAGAAGGTATTTCTGCTCAGTTTAGCAAAGAGTATATGGAGTAAGTAGTAAGTCATCGGGGATATGCAAGATATTTTGAATACCTCGTATCTCTCCCATTGACTGCCGCTGAAAAGTGTGGCAAGTATAGACTAGCATCTAGTGAGGTGGTGGAATCTCTTTCCTTGAAAAACAAACATGGAGTCCATTGGCACTTAAAGACTAACAAATTTATTTATTTCATGAGCTTTCATGGGAGAAAATCCCACTTTGTCAGATGCTCTGAAGATGGGGGAATGTACAGAATGTAAGGAAAATAAATGCAAGGAAGTTTAAGTCATGGGATCAGGTCAGACTGTAAGTGCAAATTAAAGCAGTTCTTAAAAGTCTAGCACTGGGAAATAGCACATAGGGAGTGAAATCAAATCACTTGTTGTAATGGGAAACAAATCTATAGTCATGATTTAATCCTGCTTTCACACAGTTAAATTTGCATATCAATTCCAATTCTGCAGTTTCTGTTTGAGATCTTGAGGTGTTACCCATTTCCTTAAAGGCTTTTAAGTTGTGGCTTGACAAAGCCCTGGCTGGGATAATTTAGCTGAGGTTGGTCTTGGTTTGAGCAGGGGGTGGGAATAGATGATCTTCTGAGCACTCTTTCAACTCTAATTATTTTGTGATTCTATAGTCTGGTTTTGTTGTCAGCTATAAGTTTGTCAATTCTTAGCTAATGTCTCTAGCCTTGGCAAAAGATGGCATCTTGCTTACCAGCATCACAACCTGTACTGCTTTCTGGTTGGTTCCTTGAGGGACATCATAGAGTTACAGAAATGCAGGGCTGGAAAGGTCCTCAAGAGGTCATCTTCTCCAGTTCCCCTGAGGCCTGAATCAGGAGATAAACCTAGACCAGTCCTGCCAATTGTTTCTCCCACCTTTTCTTAAAAAGCTGCAGTGAAGGACATTCCATAAGTCTCCTTACTAGCCTATTTAACAATTTTCCTTCTCTTAGAGTTTAAAAGATTTCCCTAATATCTAACCTAAATCTCTCTCTTGATGCAGTCTATGCTCTTTACATTTTCTCCTATCTTCAGTATTCATGGGTGTGTCTACACTAGAGTCATAGGTCTGGCTAACCTCTCTTAAATCAACCTAAGGAACTCCATGTCAGCATTGGTCTTGTATTAAGTTGACTTAAACACTTGTTTAAGTTGACTTAATAACACGTGCCTTTATGGTCGACCTAAGAGTTAAGTCGACTTATGTGGATGGCAGGAGGTGGGGCTGGTGTCCAGGGCTCACCCCCTGCCCCAGCTCCAAGGGCCCAATCCGTCTCTGGGGCCCCATCTGGTCCCAGCCACTGCCAGCAGGCAGCTTTGAGCCAGATCCAGCCCAGAGCCACTTACCACAAGCAGCAGGTGGCTCAGAGCCAGCTCCTGCTGCCACCAGCAAGTGACATGGAGCCCAGTCTTGTGCAAGCCGCTTGTTGCAAGAAGAAGGCAGCGCAGAGCCCGATCCAGCCCTGAGCCACCCGCTGGTGGTGGCTGGGACTGAATAGGGCACTGGGGCCGGTTTGGGCCCCCATTGCTGAATTGGGCTGCAGGGAAGAGCAGGGGGTGGGGCTACTAGGGTATGTCTACACCGTCTTCAGTTTAGACATGCCCTTAAGTCAACTTAACAAGGTCGACTTTAAGTCAATTTAAAGTCGAACTTGTTAAGTCAACTTAGAATGATCACCCAGTGTAGACATACCCCATGAGAACAACTGATCACTGTCAGTTTGTGATGAAATTGGAGTAATTTCTGAGTTCTGCGTGTGTCTCACTGTTCACTGTGTGGTGCACTCTACTCACTAGGCATGGCAAGGTGAAGTTTGCAGGCAGAGATCCTAAAGGAGAGACCAGTTCAATCATCTCCAATGATGTATCTGCCTGTTAGATTCTTGCCTTGTTGCCAAGACCGTCGTGTCTTAGCACCTGAAAGTATGGCAGCATCTCGCAGGGAAAGAGGCCACCTCTCCTGGTTTGTCCCCACAACAAGCAATAGCCCAGTGGCAGCAAGTTTCTGAGCTCAGGTCAACAGACTTGGGCTCATATTATTCTGCTGAAAAGTGGACATTGTGGCTTGGGGTGTGAAGCCTAGGAACAGGGGAGGGGCTTAGGGCATGAGCCTGAGTGTCCGCATAGCTATGTTTGTTGCAGTAGCATGTGCCCCTGTGTCTACGTTTGTTGACCTGAGCACAGGTTTTGGTGCTGTAGGTTGTGCAGTAGGGGCACTGGATCTTCACTGAGCATGTGGAGCAGACATTTGACCGGTGCAGAATCTTCACTGTATGTAAAATCAAAAAAAGAAGAGAGTTGGAAGCGACCCCAGGAGATCTCCTAATCCAACATCCTGCTCAAAGCAGGACTAATGCCGACTAAACCATCCCAGCTAGGATTTTTTCAAGCCTGGCTTTGAAAATCTGTAAGGAAAGAGATTCCACCACCTCTTCAGGTAACCCATTCCAGTTCTTCACCAAACTCCTAGGGAAAAAGATTTTCCTAATGTCCAACCTAGACCTTCCCCACCGCAACTTGAGACCATTGTTCCTCATTCTGTCATCTGTCACTACTGAGAACAGCCCAGCTCCATCCTCCCTAGAACCCCCCATCAGGTAGTTAGAGGCTGCTATCAAATCCCCCCTCACTCTTCTCCTCTAGACATTAAATGAGTCTAGTTCTCCCCGCCTCTTCTCATAAGTCAAGTGCTTCAGCCTTCTGATGCCCTCCTCAGGACTCTCTCCAGTTTGTCCACATTGTCTCTGTAGTGTGTGTGTGGGGAGAGGGGAGGAAAAGGGAACTGAACAAAATGCTCAAATGTGGCTTCCCACAAAAAGAGCGGAATAATCACTTCCCTTGATCTGCTGGCAAAGCTCCTATGAATGCAGCCTGATAGGCTGTTAGCTTTCTTGGCAATAAGGGCACCCTGCTGATCTATATACCCTGGGTCCTTTTCTGCAGATCTGCTGCCTAGCCAGTCAGTCCCCAATCTATAGGGGGGCATGGGATTTTTCCATCATAAATGCAGAATTCTGCACTTATCCTAGCTGAGCTTCATGAGGCTTCTTTTAGCCCACTCCTGCAATTCAATGAATTCTGCCTGGATGTGAAACCTGATCTAAGAAGGCCAAGACAAGCTGAGGAGTAAGACTGGAATTGTCTTTGGAAACTGGTAGCAGATATGCCAATGACCTTTGATGGAAGGATTGATGGTATGAGGTCTCAGTTAATATAGAGAAGTCATTTATGGGTGCCTGGCTGATCAGTCTTGCCCATATATTCAGAGTTTAATTGATCACCATATTGAGTTTTGGGAATTCCCCCAGGGCAGATTGGAAAAGACGCTGGAGGTTTTTAATTTTCTGTGTAAGCATGGGGCCCATCTCTTGGCTGGTGGATGTTCTGTATGTTAAAGCCTTTAAACTGTCATTTGAGGACTTTAATAACTATGTGACAGGTCAGACATTTATCCAGGCATAGGAGGGTGAGATTCTGTGGCCTGCGCCGTGCAGGAGGTCAGACTAGATGATAATATTGGCCCCTTCTGTCCTTCAAGAACAAGTCTAATCTCCACTTGCCTTCATTTTTAAGCTCAAGAAGAACTCTAAACACAGTGGGTGATGTCCTGCACTCTGTGCATGCACTTTTGCCCCAGATCAACTGCGGTCTGTAAATCTGATCGACTGAGGTATGTATGTTCTCACATCACTTGAGGGAGATTTGCACCTTTTTGTGTGGGTATGGCCCAGGCTTGCATGTACTCTGTGGAGAGTTTGGCTCCCACTTTTTGATATAGATGTGGATATTGAAAGTCACGCAGGTAGAAGAACAAGGGTTAATCTCCAGTCATCTCCTGTTGTGAGTTTCTAGGCTCCAAAGCAAATTTACTGGTATAATGACCCAGATTTTTGAGCTCCCATCAGGAGAGTGAAATCAGCAAGGTATCATTAGAAGGTATAAATAGTCTCGTGCAGCTGATCCTTGATGAGTGGAGAGTTATGCTGTTTGTGTATGACTGCAGCCTTTGCTGAGGCTGAAGAAGACACAAACTTCAGGTGAGATGGGGTAGTTTGTTTTCAAATTAATCAAAAATCTTTGTAAAGGAAGTTTTTTAAGCAAATGGAAAGTTTTTGGCACAATTTGCTCACAGTGACACTGGTGTAAAACTGACAAGGAGTCTTGCGGCACTTAAAGACAAACAGATTTATTTATTGCATGAGCATTGTGGGAGAAAATCCCACTTTGTTCTCTATTTACACCTGTAGAAGTGAGATCAGAGTGAGATCGGTCATTTAAAGTCAACTATTTCATTCTATCAAAAAGCAAAAAGAAATCTGGGCAAAGCAACCATTGACTATTATAAAAACCAGAGGTGGTATAGTATACACACAGCTTTAGTTTCTCCCATTGTATAAATGCATCATGAGAGGCTCTTTGTTTTATATCTGTGTCACGTTGAGTATTTATGGCCGGGTGAAATATATGTTTGAGCCAATCTTTCTGTTATTGATACAAAGCCTGGGGCTATTCAACAATCTCATCAATGACATAGAAGTAAATGTAAAATCTGTGCAGACAATGGTCATGACAGAGTGGCAAAAAAATGGTGTTAGGACAGAGCAGTCTACAGGGGTGTTTCAGAACCTTTTGCAGGTCACAACACAGTTGGTGGTGTATTACGACCCTTCAGCCAAACCTCCCCCAAGCTGAGTCCAGCCATCTCCCAGCTCTTTATGACATGCTTACCACTGTGGGACAACATACTGGTAGTAATGTGTCCTGACACAGTGGCTCAGAACCACTCATCTATAGAACAACTTCAATAGCTTGCTAAACTTGGATTACTTGAACAGCATTCAAATTTGAGCAGTATTTAGAAAGGTTGGACACGCATAAGTCCATGTGGTGTCCAGACTTCAAAAAGTCTGTGGACAAATTGAAAGGGATTGGCTGAAAAACCAACAAGAATGATTTCAGATCTGGAAAATCAGGCTCATAGCTAAAGTCTAAAAAAGCTTAGTCTACTTAGTTTATTCAAGAAAAGGGTAAAAGTGACTTAAGAACAGTCTTTAAGTCCATACATAAAATGGATTTTTGACTGTAGAGATTTTTTTTTAATATCAGTCAAAGGCAGAATAATATCTAATAACTGGCAGCTGAGATTAGACAAATTCATACTAGAAACAAGGTGCCCATTCCTAGAGCAAGGCGAACTAACATTAAGAACAAAATATGAAGGGATGTGGCTGCATCTCTGTCACTTAAGGACTTTAGATGCCTTTCTCAGCAATATGGTATTATTCAAACAGAAGTCAGAGGGCTGATACAGAAATTAAATGGTGAAATTCTGCAGCCTGAGATATGCAAAAAACCAGATTAGATTATAATTTATGATCTATAATCTATTATAATCTATGATAATTATCATACTGCTCTGTTCTAGCTTGAACATCTGTGAATCTATTATTATTTGATCACAACATTTCCCAAGTTAATAAAATAACTAAAATATTTTGTACAACTGCGGATAAAGCTGGGTTGTCTCATCTTGCAATATTTTCTCCTCTTTACACCTGAAGCAGAAAATATGTCTAAATTTATGGTGGCATACAGAGGGCAAGCCATGCATGCCCATCGAGAAGGGGTATATATAGAAGTTCAGACGGGGAGGTGCTGCTTAGGTGAGGAGAGCACAGGCATGCAAGAATTTTAATATATAGTCCTATACAACTCTCTGCAGACAAAGGTGGATCCTATGACTACCATTTAGTGCCCCCATGCCTCCCAGCTGCCAGAACCATTCTAAAGTGCAGCAAAAGTCCCCAGCCTGATTACTTGCCAGCAATGCAGTAATGTTACCCACACTGGTGTGATCAGCTGGTGTAACTGAGCTGTGGACTAGAGGGGAAGGAGGCTGGTGAACAGCTACTTCTGGAGGGTACTTGTCATTGGAACCTTCAGCACCCAAATGTGTTAACCTTCAGGAACTCCTGAGTCCCCATCTCTTTTCCTGACCTTTCTCTAATTTAATAATTATGAAATCTTTTAAAGGAATGAGATGGAGACAAAGGCCCAAATTGAAAATCTGCTAATGTCAGATGACTTATTTCCACAGACTTTAGTGGCCTTTCCATGACATTTACATAATTCAGGTCTAAAACAAATTTATCTGAGACAGAAGCAGAGGTTCCTGATGAATTAAAGAGAAGGCGCATCATCCTTTCCATAGCAGACTGGGCACTAGTTTGCATCCAATCTACAGGGTCTGTTCATTCCATGTGTTGTGTTTTATTGAAAGGAAAGTCACTGCAGTGAGACCTGCAAAAGATGCTACAACAAGACAACCTGTCAGGTTCCAACAACACAGGCTCAGATCCATCAGTGTTCTTCCTGACTGGCATCCCGGGGCTGGAAGCCATGCACCTCTGGCTCTCCATACCATTCTGCTCAGGCTTCACTGTTGCCCTTCTAGGAAACTGCAGCCTCTTGTATGTTATCAAGACAGAGCCCTCTCTCCACCAGCCCATGTTCTATTTCCTCACCATGTTGGCCATCGTTGACTTAGTTTTATCTTCAACCACAATGCCGAAATTACTGAGCATTTTCTGGTTTAATTCCAGGGAGATCAGTTTTAATGCCTGCCTTGTGCAGATGTTTTTTCTTCACTCATTCTTGAGCATGGAGTCTGGTGTTCTGGTGGCCATGGCCTTTGACCGATATGTGGCCATTTGCAACCCCCTGAGGTATGCCACAGTACTAACCAACTCCGTGATAACAATGATCGGGCTGGCAGTCTTGGCCCGGGCTGTTCTCATTGTCATCCCTCTGCCCTCACTCCTCAGTGGGTTGCCCTTCTGCCAATCCCGCGTCATCTCCCATTGCTACTGTGAGCACATGGCAGTGCTGAAGCTGGCCTGTGCCAACACCACAATCAATAACATCTATGGGATTCTCTTATCCCTCTTCTTCGCAGGGATGGATCTGACATTCATTACTCTGTCATACGTCAAGATCCTGAGGACTGTGTTAAGCCTGGCATCCAAGGAAGAGCAGCTCAAGGCTTTTGGCACTTGTGTTTCCCATGTTTGTGCCATGTTGATGTTTTACATCCCAGTGGTTTTAACCCAGGGGTTTCACAGATTTGGCCATCAAATTGCCCCTCACATACACATCCTGATGGCCAATTTCTATCTCCTCTTCCCTCCCATGATGAATCCCATTGTGTACGGGGTTAAAACTAAGAAGATTCGTGACAAATTGTGCCTCCTGTTCTCAGGGAAAAGCTTTTAGACTGAACATTGTGTGGAATCAAGTACTGGGTAATCCATTAGCAAGTCATTGCCCCCCCAGAAACATGTCAGGATGTTTAGTGTAAATGAACCTTTCTGCACCATTCTGCATCCTGGACAATGTTAAAGCTCTTCACATGTATACAGTGAATGGTCTAGGGATGCTGAGGTAAGAATTGTAGGTTTGTCTTCAGATATGACAAACTCACCAAATGCTTAATGATTTCAGTTGGAGGTGACTGTTTCCCATCTGTAAGGATCAGTACACATATTAGGATAGGCTACATTATGTTTTGCCAGCAAAGCTATAGCAGTAGAAGCATCTGAAGAAAAAGAAGTGCATGTCTTCATAAGGACATCTTTTGTTGGTATAGATGGCTGCCTTCCCAAATGACATAAACCAGATTAGCAAAAGGACTCATTTGCTGATACAGTTTTGTCTCCATGGGGACTTTCTCATGAGAACCTTGTCTGTCAGGCGTGTGTATTTTTTACACCCTTCTCAGGAATAGCTGAACCAACAAAACTTTGCAATGCAGACTGGGCATATTGCATTGGGATCTGGGGAATCACTTTGTTTCAAGTTGTTTTGTGCAGATTTAAGTAGGGACAGGCTGAGAGAGACAGAGACTGCCTAATCTCAATATTTCATATATTTCTATTTGTTCTCCTGTGTTTGAAAAAGAGGATCCTAACTGGTCAGGGAGTCTGATACACAGGGCTTAGATAATGTGAGATCTTAGCTGTATTTTATTTACAGAACTAAAAAAGAAAAAGTGGGCCTATCAGACTATATAAATTTTCTGTTACAGGGATAACCCAAAAAGAAAATTGTCACTAGAAAAGTTTGGAGAAAGAAGTGGGGAGAGAACATTCAGTAACTATTTAGGCAAGCCATCTTACCTAACTCTTCTAGTATCACTATGTATCATAATATTTCACATCCAAGTATGTTCGCTTCCAGGCTCTCTGCCTAGCATTCACACAAAAACTACTGTTGGTCGCATCCAGGGTCATGCCTCATATAAGCATTTGTACCTGCTTGCTTTATGAAATGAAGGTTTAAGTTAGTTAAATAAATTCTTTAGGAAACCTCTGACCTCAGCCATTGACCAAGTGTCTTTCTAAAGCTTGACAAGTTCAAAAGGGGAGCTGTGTCAGTCTAGTTCAGCAAAACAAATAGTCTGGTGGCACTTTTAAAGACTAATAAATTTATTTGCTGCAGGAGCTTTCATGGGAGAAAATCTCAGTTCATCAGATGCTTGAAGATGGAGAATTTACAGAATCAGAGGAGAATAAATGCAGGGAAGTGTAAGTCATCCAGTCAGAGCATTTCTGCAAATTGAAGCAGTTGTTAGATTCAAAAAGAGTGGGCAACATATTAGAAGTGGGGAGGTAAAGAGAAGAGCTACAGAGAAGGCAAACTCACTTTTTGTAATAAGAAAACTACTGGATATTTTATTTAAGCCCAAGGCAATAGTGTCAAATCTGCATATGAATGACAACTCTGTAGTTTTGCTTTCATTTGTAATCAAATTGCTTAAGAACAGCAATTACCATATCTTCTGTGGAGTGGACAGGGAGATTGAAAGTTTCCCCTGTTTGATTTTGAATGTCATTATTTCTGATATCAGCATTGTGTCCACTTATTCTTTTTCACATAGACTGTCCTGTTTGTCTAATATATAACGCACAGGGGCACTGCTTGCACATGACTGCATAAATCACATTGGTGGATGATCAGATAAATGAGTCCTTGGTGGAGTAGCTGGTTTGATTAGATCCTGTGATGGTGTCAGTTGTGCAAATATGTGGACAAACGTGGCGATGGGGTTTATTGCACAGATATGTACCTACCTTAGGCTGTGTTCACACACACTGGGTTATTTCGAAACAAGTTGTGTCGAAACAACTTGTTTCGAAATAACATACTTCGAATTAACAGAATGTTATTTCGAAATAAGAAAAAAAATGGGAAACAAAATAACAGGTTCACACTGTGAACCTGCCATTTCACTTCCTTAGGGGGCTGCAGGCACCGGCGGAGGTCAGCGCTGCACAGCGCTGCTCACCCCCTGGTGCCTGCAGAGCCGGGCTGCAGGCACCGGCGGGCTTCAGCGCAGCCCAGCGCTGCTCCCCGCCGGCTTTT
>ML682064.1:1929473-1974829 GCA_007922195.1 Podocnemis expansa
CCCTTGTTTTGAAACAACTGTGCGTCGTGTGAACATGTTTTTTTTTGTTTCGAAACAACGAGGTTGTTTCGAAACAAAAGTGCTGTGTGAACACAGCCTTAGTGTTTCTGTTGTTAGGTCTGTAGTTGCCAGTGAGTATCTGCTTATGGTTGGGGAACTGTCTTTAAGTGAGGAGAGGTCTGCCTCCCAGGGCTTGAGAAAGCGATGGATTATCTTGTAGAATAGGCTATAGATCCTTGATAAGCCGTAGAGGTTTGACTTGGGAGTTATAGGTGATGATCAGTGGCATTCTGTTATTTTGTTTCTTGGGCTTCTCTTGTAGAAGTCGACTTCTGGGTATGTGTCTGCCTCTGTCAAACTCTTTCCTTGCTTCCCTTGGAGGGTATTGTAGTTTTATGAATGCTTGATAGAGATCCTGAAGGTTTCTGTCTCTGTCTGAGGGATCAGAGCACATGAGATTTTATCTTAGGGCTTAGCTGTATAGCATGAATGATCTGTGGTGTAGTCGATGAAAGTTCAAGGGATGTAGGTAACTATAGTGGTCAGTAGGTTTTGGTATAGGGTAGTCTTTATGTGTCCATGACTTATTCATCCTGTAGTGTCCAGAAAGTGGATCTCCTTTGTGGAGTGGTATAGGCAGTGCATGATTTTGGGGTGGAAATTTTTGAACTCTTTGGGGAAATCTTCAAGGACTTCCTTTCTATGGGTTCAGATGGTGAAGATTTGACACTGTTGCAATGAACTTAAATAGGGATATTGGGTGGTTTTCTTATTGCAATAGGTGAATCTGCCTTCTCTCTACCTCCCCTCCCTTCCACTCTGAATCTGTAAACTGCTTATATTTGCTGAAATAGTCTGACCTGATTCCAGGTTTTACAGTTTCCTACATTTATTTTCCTCCCATTATGTAAGTTTTCCATCTTCAAGCATCTTATGAAGTGGGATTTTCTCCCATGAAAGCTCATGCAATAAATAGAGTTGCTAGTATTTAAAAGTGCCACAAAACTCCTTGGTTTTTCTCCTTTAAAGCTTGTGGCTAAGATGACACCTCTTTAGCACTAAAACTTCTGTTATTTCTCTATGTATACAGAGCCTGTCATGTAGTTTTAGAACTTCTACTTTTCTCCTAAACATTTATACTGATTTTCTTTATATCATATTTAAAAGACTTTTACAAAGTTCATGTGTAGCTAAAAAGTCTCTAATTGTAAATGTAATTATTAAAAATGTAGATTATGAATGTATAAACCAATAAGTCAAAAAGCAAAGGTAGCCAATTATTCATTTATGAACTACATGCAACTAACAAATCATGGGTGAAATTAGGTGCCTGAATTGTACTGAAAGAGTTATCAAGAGTTTCCATCGTACAAGGCTTTGCTCTTCTTTACTGCAAACTTTTTTGACTCATAACTCCACAGCTTAAAAACACCCTCTCTGCCTACTACTGATACCAACTTAACTGTAAAGAGCAGTGTCTAGAGCGTAAGACTGAGGAAAGGAATGATCTTGTCTTTTAAAAACTGAAGATAGGATTTCAGAACTGAAGGAGGAGAGGTTTATGAAACTCGTAACCTCAGAATGATACAACATCGCTTTACCTTGTCTTTTGGGGCAAGCCAGTTGTTTGGAGACACCCTTCTGAAAGACTCAGGGTTTATTCAATATTCTCCACACCCCTCCTTCCTGTGATTAATGAAATCCAAATCACAGATTTCAGACAAGAAATAATTAAACTACTAGGCCTCACTGAAGTCATGCAATTTGAGTTTTTTATTCTGCCATGTCAAGGCAAACTGCCTATGTCTATGAATGTGTCTGGATATTTACATTCTATTGCCATTTTGTGAATCCTGGGTTTCCTGGCTCTACTGTTGTTCCCATGTTTCCTGTTTGGTAGAGGAAATCATGAGAAGCTGAAACGTTGATTCATTGTACTGCATGTACCCTGTAATACATGATTTATGTATCATTTGTATTCACCGTTAGTGTATAACTGTGTACAGTCCACTGCTCATGACATACTGAACATTATTGTTATGTAGCATGCTTCTTGCAATGTCACATACATAGATATAAAACTCTGGCATGTAATATTCCCAAATGTACATTTTACATCTCTTGTATAGACACAGGCAAGCACAAAGCAAAGTGAGGGTACATGCCTTGTTGAGCTATTCAAACAGGAAAAATGGACTGACTTGAGCATGTGACAATGCAATGCTCATTTGACTTTAGTGGAGAAAACTATGCCCATTGCTGGAGGTGGCAGATCACCTGACCCCAGGGAATGAAGAGGAAACATGTTAAAAGCAGAGGTTATTTTACTTTTTCCTCTGGACATCTCCCTTGGACTCCACCTATAAAACAATAAGAAGTGGCTGACAGACAGCCCACCACAGAAGGGTGGGAAGGGGCTTAGATGATGGAATGAGTCAGCCTGTGTGGTAAAACAAAGACTGAAGAGTTTAGTTTAGTATGAGATTTGTTATATTTCTTCTTGATCAGTCTGTAATCTCCTATTACGCCAATGTGAAGCCAGCTCAAATAAAACCCAACACCAGGTGTTTCGGGAGGCTAACCCCAATCAGGTAAAGAAGGGAACACTAGTGTGGTTTTTGGATGGAAGCTGTATGTTTCCCAGGGGGATGGGGGAGGAACTGCAGGCTTTGCTGCTGTGGGAAACAGAGGGAATGAGAGAGTCAGAACCATTGGTTTTTCTTGAGAAGCAAGAACAAGCAACCTTGCTGACTGTTTTAAATTAAGCAGATTCCAAGTTGGAGCCAGAATGTTGGATGGTGCTGGACTCATTCTGTATTCTGTGGGACCACACTAATGCTGAGATGGTGGGCTGATAATCAGTTCAGGGCAACAGATAACTCCTCAATTAAGCATGCTAATTGTTGGAAACTGGTGGGGAGACTGTCACTGCTTTACACGAATCAACATAGTAAAGGCGAAAGCACACAAAAAGGCAGGACCCTTACGTAAGGGAAATAATGTGGCCTATACAGAAACTAAACAGGCTGCAACAGAGACACCCCCATGGCTATGGGAACCACAGCAGAGTGCCTCTGTAACAGTGGTAACAAGAAGTGCGGTAGACACAGATCGGGGAGGGTGAATTCCAGAACTGCAAGAATCTGACCGAGGGCTAAAAGCAATCACAAAACTGGGAGACAAACATGTGCCAAAGTGAAACTAAGAGAAGGTATTTTGTGTCTCTTAATACCTGAGGGACCAGTGATGCAGTGTCTTTAGGGAAGCGGGATGGCTTTCTTGAACTGGGTACATGGGAGCTTGGCAGAGGAACACCCGGGTTTGAGGAGGCGCTGAGAGCTTTAAAAAGGTTGTGCTTGTGGCCAGGAATGGCAGCTGACTTAAAGTTACACCTGGAATGCTGCTTAGATTGCGCTAAGCACAATCCCTCTCACAAGGTGCTCAGAGGGGACTTAATGACACAAGCCCCAAGGGGACGCTGGTAAAAAACCACAGATTGACTACACAGGACCCCACCACTGGATACAAAGAAGAATTGATTCATGTTGGTGGTAGTGGATGCTTTCAGCAGGTGGGTGGAGGCTTTCCCCTCAAGGCATCAAAATGTTTGAATAACAGCTGAAAACTTGGTAAATGAGATATTCACTTGTTGGGGGATCCCTAAGGTGATTGACTCAAATCAAGGAGCTGCTTTCCAGTCAGACCTGTTGGGCTAGCTCTCTGCTCTCATTGGGATCATTCAATAGTTCCATATCACTTATCACCCACAGGCTGTAGGACAGGTGGAACGTATGAATCACACCATCAAAAGTGAATTAAAAAGGGGGGTGGAAATGGGGGGGACAAAATTGCTCACAGGTACTCCTTTTTGTCTTAATGAGTATAAGAGCCAAAGAATCAAGAGGCACAGGATTCTCTCCATATGAGGCTCTGATAGGAAGGCCCATGAATGGTGGGAAAATCTACTTACTCCAATGCTTGGGAAGGCTACTGTACATGGTCTAACATAAGAATGGGTTTTAAACCTGATTGGCCATGTAAGGGAAGTTCAGCAGGTGGTGGCCTGGCAAGATGAACAAAGTGTGGAAAAAGTCAAAGCAAGATATGACCTGCCTGGGGAAAATGGTATACCCACTGTGGGAGATTGAGTGACGTACCAGATTCCAGGACAACACCATTCATTCCCTGCTCCAAAATGGAGAGGGACCTACTTGGTCCTTGACCATTTAGGGACCAGCCTGTTGTTATTGGGCACCTAGAATGGGGTCCAGGAATGGGTGCACTGTACACAAGTAAAAGGGTACCAAGAGGAGCATGGGAAAGGGGACACATAAATTATATCATATGTGTATTATAAATTAACCCACCAAAGTAAAACCTGGGAATTCTCTGGCCCTGGATGAAATGATTATTGCTGCTAATGACAATGGTTACAATCATAAATGCTGATCTAATTCCACGATGTGCATTATCAAGAGGAGGAAACAAATGGACTGCTACACCTGCAACTTGTGGTAATGAAGCAAATACAGACTATGAAAATTTCCCCAGGGAAGAATGTATCAGCAGTCCTTCAATGGGAATTTGGCAGTGTTGGTATATAGTTTATGGATTGGATGGAGATATCCCAACCCAGTGGAGAATATCAAATTTGTCAGGAAACATCATATGGTATTCCCTGGGTGCTGCTATGATTAAAGATAGTGGGATGCACAGGTATTCACCTATGTGGTTTGTCACGGGGGGTTCACAGAATATAACCCTCTGGTCCCTTGAAGCACATGAGCTCTCCTTGGGAAATAGTGCCCCACAATTATGATGTGAGGTCACCATGTGTAACCACAATGTCACTTCTGTGGACCCTCATCCCTAAAGGTGTGGCTGCTTTGTACATATTATACTTGGTGTAAATTCCCCTTTGGGACTTTAGGTATATGATGATTTGACCATTTTGCAGAATGTAACCCTAGAGGTAATCTGGATGACAATTTGGAAAAATCCAAATTTAAATTGGCCACAGCCTGGAGCAGGGAATATAGTGTGTACGTAAAAGGACCGAAACAACAATTTAATTGGTGGGTGAGCAGGCATGCCTGGAATTGTCATCGAAAGAGGGAACTGTGGGTGGCAGGGAACACTGTACTGGGTACCTGAAACTTGGGAGATGAGTAGATAACTAAACACCTAATAAATCAACATGTAAAACGTCAACAACAAATCAACAAAATAATGGCACAGCAACTATTGGCAAGTGCCAGAGGATGGGGAATGGCCGCAGAGGTGAACCTGTGGCTAACTCATTAGATAGGGGACCTGGTAATATGGGTGGGAGATGGCTTCAGAAGGTTAACGTAGGGAGAGATATGTGTTGGTATGCAAAATGCTCCATTAACAATGTTAATGAATGTCATGAGGGATGCTTGGGTAGGTCAATGACCTGTGTTAAAATCCTGAAGCTAGTCCATATTTATCCACAGTTGCAAAAAAAAAATACCTGTCCATTTGGAAACTAACATCCCCAACCTGTGGGGCGAGCACTTGTCTAATAGTTACTATGATACCATAGGAAGGGAATGCAACCAAGGTGGTCCCTCTGAGCCCTATAGGAGTGGTAAGGGAGGGAGGAGTGAATTGGGAACCACTGGGAGGAAGGTGGGGAGGGTGGAATGGTGGAAATTGGACTATCATTGAGTTGAGCAATTGTATATCCAGGGGAAACATCTGGATATGCCCATCTCCTAGGACTACAGAGAATCAGAAGCAATGGCCTTTTGCAAAAGGGGGGCATCTGGGGCTAATGTACATGGGATATAGAGTATTTTGTTGGGAATGTATACAACTTTGTAATACAATACTAGGAGGCAAAGTGACTGCAGCACACAACTGGATTATAAACATCTAAGCTCTGCCACCTGGAATATGGTGCACTAGTGGATCAGTGGACCTAATGTTGTGAACAATCATAAGAGCGCCTATTGCCCCATTCCGTACCAAGTAGTTGAATTGGTTTGGACAATGCCAAATTTCACTATGGATATTCAATGGACACACAATATGGACAAAAATGCACAAAGACTGAAAGAGCAACTTACTGAAACTGCCCATGGTTGGATACACTTACAATACACAGGATGGCACTGACAAGATTCTAACCTTGTCAAAAGAGGAGAAGCAGTGTTTCTGGTGGTAGCAAGGATGTTGGACTATACTGCAATGATCAGGACTCTCAGGGTTGCTGTGGATTATTATGGCAGCTGGTGTATTCTTAAGTTTACTTGTATTCATTGCATATGAAACAGTCAAAGGGGCCAAAACCCTCTACAAAACAGCCACTGGTTGTTCAACAAAGGTAATGTAGGAAGCCCTCCCCCCTCACACTCCAGTGTAACAGGCAACCCAGACCTAACCTTCTCAGGCCCACTACAATGGGAAGTCAGGAACACTAACTGAAATAGGTGAAGTATGCCCGTATGAGAGAAGGTCGAGGGCACTGAACTACACAGGATCAGTGGGCAGGAGTGCCACTGGCCCAGGAAAAGACCTGGGCCTTGGGCACTGAGACTCGGGGATCATGTGTCGCTGCTGCTGCTGACACCACGGGTGGCCTGGTGATGTACCCAAGGCTTGGATGCTGGGACTCAGGGCTTGAACCCTGTAAGCCCATCCCCAGCTGGCAGTGGGACAAATGGATTATAAACATCTTTCATACTGGTGCCTGGCCCTGGAAACGTGTCACCATTTGTCCTGTGCTTTTCCAGGGATACCTGGGAAGGAGGATCCCAAAAGAAAAGAAAAAGTGGTGGAGTGTTAGACTATGGGTGTGTTCACACAGCACTCTTATTGCGAAACAACCTCTGTTGTTTCAAAATAAGAATTACCCTGTTCACACGACGCACGGTTGTGTCGAAACAATGTGTTCCGTTGTTTCTAAACAACAGTGTTGTTTCGAAATAATTTAAAACCCATGTGGGGACGAAACAACGTTGTTTCCAAACGATTGTTTCGAAACAATGCTGCCTGAACATTTTGTTTCAAAACAACGGTGACTTATTTCGAAATAACTGTTGTCTGAACCTGCTATTTCACTTTGAGCTTGTTTCCTTAATTCGAATTAACTTATTTCGAAATAACCCCTTATTTCAATACAAGTTGTTTCGAAAAAACTTGGATCGAAATAACCCCGTGTGTGAACGTAGCCCATAGGTATTCTTGGGGCTGCATATAAGGCCTATGATATTTTAAGTATATTTGTGTCACTGAGCTAGCTACTGTGGTAGCAAACCAAAGAATCAACACCACAGGCTGTTTGACAGGCTGAGGCCTCATACTTTTGCAAAACGAAGGCAGAAAGCACCAGGGGCAGCCATAAGCTGGGAAGTGTGCAGTCACATCCGTGCATTTTGACACAGCAGGTTGGAAGAGTTTAACGCCTCAAGGTAAAGGAAGATTCCAAAATGCTCAACGTTGATAACATCCTGCCTGGTTTACAGATGCTTGTGGGGATAGAATCTGCGTTTTGCATTGTTTGGTCATCCTGTTAACTATGGCCCAGACAACTTCTGTCTGAATCCTTGATTGTTTTTGAGTGTCCTACAGTCAGTTGTAATCAGTTAAGGTGGTGGAGTATGATTGGGTAAAGAATTAAGTTATAGTATGGTAGGTTTGCTTAGAGCATTACCTGTAGTATTTATAAAGAAAATGATTGGTTAAAATACACTGTAAAACCTGAGGTCAAACAGGAAGTGATGGGAAAATGGAAAAGGGAATCACTGGGGTGAAGGTTCAGAATCAGAAGTTTGTGACACCAATAAACCTATTGTATTGCCTGCCTCTGGACTTCTACCTCTGTTGGTGAACAAGAATTATAGGGGGGTTGGGACTCTTAACAGGTTGCACCCTCAGATAACACTAAGCTGTGGAGAGTGGTAGATACTTTGGAGGGGAGGGATGAGACACAGAATGAACTAGACAATTTGGAGGATTAGGACAAAAGAAATCTGAGGAGATTCAACAAGGGCAAGTGTTGTTATTTTCCCTGGAAAACTTTTGTTTTCTGTTAGTATCTGCAGTAGGAGAAAGATGAGAGGACTTTCAAACCACATGACCTGGTTCTGCCATGGGTCCCCTCAACCTCAGTGGAGGCTTGTTCCACATAGAGCAAAGGAGCAATGGGTGGAGTTTTTGTAGTCTCATAGACTCATAGGCTATGTCCACATGCAAGCACTTTTTTCGAAACAAGTCATTTAGAAACAAGCCGTTTTGAAAGAACGCCTTATTTTGAAACGTCTTATTTTGAAATAACAAAAAGCTATTTAGAAATAAGGAAAAAAGCGGGAATTGAAATAGCATGTCCACACTGTGGACTTGGTATTTCGCTTCAGGGGCAGGGCACCATGGGAGGTGTGGCAACATGGCCTCCTCCCTGGGCCATGTCGGCAGCCATGTTGGTAGCCAATCCCATAAACCTGGCCCTGACCTCACTTCCCTCTCCACTCTGGCTAGCAGGACTTTGCAAGCAATGGACATTGCCCGGTTGCCCAGACGATGCCGTGTGACACACAGCCACTCTGACCACCTGCAGAGTGTCCTGCTCATGAGGGACACTCTGCTTGCGGACCCAGAGGGTGCCCAGCCTCTGCCTGAGGCTTTCATCCACCTCGTCCTCAGGGCAGAGCTACTGCCCCTGCTCCCCTCTGTGCTTCGCCAGGTCTGTGCCCAGGAGACCAGCTCAGACTGATGGGAGCAGGTCGTGCTGGAGGCACAACTTCAGGATGACCAGGGCCAGCTTCACCCTCCTGGTCATGGAACTCGCCCCGCAGCTGCGCCACAGGGACACCCCCATGAGGCCTGCCATCCCCGTGGACAAAAGCGTGGCCATCGCCCTCTGGAAGATGGCCACTTCGGATTCCCACAGGTCAGTGGTGTACCTCTTTGGCGTTGGGAGGTCCACCACCGAGAACATCCTCGTCGAGATCACCAGGGTCGTCAACCGGGTCCTGCTGCTATGCCTGGTGAGACAAGGGGAGCTGCAGGACACCATCCCAGGCATGGCCACCCTCGGCTTCCCCAGTTGTGTGAGGATCCTCAATGCCACGCACATCCCCGTGCGAGGCCCGGAGAACAAGGCCGCCGAGTACCGAAAGAGGAAGGGGTACCACTCCATCATTGTGCAGGCCCTTGTGGACCACTGGGGCCTGTTCCAGAACTGTTATGTCGGATGGCCAGGGAGGGCTCATGATGCCAGGGTCCTCTGGAACTCTGCGCTCTACTAGGGCATGGAGGCAGGCACCTTCTTCCCCCCTTGCAACATCAATCTTGGGGGAGTAGAGGTGCCCGTCCTCATCGTGGCGGACGCAGCCTACCTGCTGCAGCCATGGCTCATGCAGCCGTATGCAGGGCTCCTTGATCCCTCCTGGCAGATCTTCAATCGCTGCCTGACCCGCTGCTGGCAGGTGGTGATGCGGGCATTCAGCTGCCTCAAAGCCCACTGGAGGTGCCTTCTCACCCGCCTCCACCTCACAGAGAGGACACTGCCCCAAGTGATCGCTTGCGTGAGTGGCCCTCCACAATTACTGCGAGTAGTGGGGTGAGCCCATTCCACTTGCCTGGGAAGCTGAGGCCTGAGTCCTCGGCAGGGACTATGATGAACCCTGACCTGTGCACACACGGGAGCAGCCACCCCAGCGAGCCCTGTCCATGCGTGATGCACTACGGACCGCCTTCGCCGAGGAGGAACTTTGAGGACCAGGCCTGCCCTGCCCGACACCACCCTCTCCCCTGTTTGCCCACAGCCAGCCCCCACCCATCCACCCGCACTGTCAGCTACCCCCCAAAAAACCACTGAAAGCCACGAATAAGCGCCAAACTATTTATTTAACAATACAGGGGTTGGGGCAGGAAAGGGCTGGGGGGGGGGGGGTTATGGGATGGGGCAATGTGGGGGCAGTCTGGGGGAGGGGGCAGCAACTTGGAAGGGGGAGGGGACTTTGGGGAGTTTGGGGAGGGGGCGACAACTTGGAAGGAGGAAGGGGGTGAGAGAGTCCAGGCGTCCGGGGGGAAGTCAGGCACGGCCTGTGGGAGGGTCCGTGGGGGCGGCACACCCCACCCGTGCCCATGGCCACCCTCCATGTGTCATTGCCTCCAGGGAGGGCCAGGCAGCGAACCCTCTGCATGATGTGGCGGGGCCAGGCTCTCCGCCAGCTCTTGGATGGTGGCAGCGTGGGCCTCAATGGCTGCTGGCAGTTGCTTGCTGAGGCACTCCAGGGCCGTGATCGCCCTCCACCATCACGACCCGGTCTAGGACCCGGAGGGCGGCGTCCTGCCGCTGGGCCTGCTCACGTTGCCAGGCCTGCATCGACGCCTCCATCCTTTCACTGAGCTCCTCGAGGCTCTTGAGGAGCTTGGCCCGTGACCGGGGAGCCCTCCTCCTCTGCTGGGGTGCCCTGGGGCTGAGGCATCGGGCTGGAGGTGGTGGTGGCTGGTGAGCAACTGGGTGACCTGCTGGACGGAAGCAGAAAACACAGTTGGCCCCTGCCGCCTGCTGGCCCTGTCTGTGTGCAGCCTGTCTGCAGCACACACCTTTGCCCTGACTGTCAGCAGGTCCCAGGATCCTGTGAGACATTGCCCTGGGGTAGGGCTACCAGCTCCCAAAGCCTCGAAAGGAGGCCAGGACAGTACCCAAAGGAGGACACTGGAGGACCCTGGGCAAAAATGTTGTCTGGCTATGGTATTCGTTGGAGTTTAGGGGGACCTGGAACACTTGCCTGTACAAATCAGTATTCTATGGCATTCCAGGATACTTCAACCCCTATAGTACAAAGCCTGACAAACTCCTGTATTTTAAACTGCCTGCCAGACAGCAAATGTGAGGGTAAAAAGAACAGGACAGTAGAAAGGGGACTATGTTCTCCTTTTGCCAGACATCTGGGAACCGTACCCTGGAGGCACACATGCTAGTGGTGTCCATGAGGGTGAGCTGGACTCAGCCACGCCTTGCTCTAGGGGGTCTCCCAAGGCCACTTGCCAGTGGTGTGGACTGCATGCTCTCCACCCTACCCAAGATGAGGCTGCATCTTTAACAGCCAGCTCCTGTTCACCACCCCAAGGCACACAGGGGCCTGTGACCCCGGTGCCACCTGTCTCTGTGGGACCTGTGGCTGAGGGGGGCCTCTGCAACTGCTGACCCTGTGTCCTACCTGCCCTGTTGCCCGGCCCTGGACCCCCTCGCTGCCCGTGACCTGCTGGACAGGCCCAGGCCTGCGTGCCTCAGTGGGAGGGGAATACTTACCTACAGGGGCTCCAGAGGTCTGGCGAGATGTCCCGGGCTCCGTGTCGGACCCAGGGGCAGAGATGGTGGTGGGTTCCTGGTTCTCTGGGCTGCTCAGTGCCTCTGGGCTGGCAAACAGGTCCGGTCTGCTCGGGGTGGCCTCTGCCGCTGGTGGTGCTGCGGCTGGAGGCCCCCCAACGGAGACATCAGACCCCGGTGCCTCTGGGCCCAATAAGGGGCTCTGCTGGACACCTGTGTCCAGAGCCTCAGCGGGGAGACAGCTGGGCTCTGGACCCAGGAAGGAGTGGAGCTCCTCGTAATAGGTGCAGGTGGCTGAGCTCCCTGCCCCCTGGTGCTCCCAGGCCTCCCAGGTCTGTGCATGGTCTTGCCACAAGGCCTTGACTTTGCTGCGGACCTGATCTGTGGTGCAGGGGTGGCCCTGCTCAGACATTGCCGTGGCGATGTCTGAGTAAATGTCCCACTTCCAGTGGGAGGCCCAGAACCGGGACATGATGTCTGGCCTCTGCCAGATCCCAAGGAGGCAGTGAACCTCCTTGGGGGTCCTGACAGGGGCCCGGAGTCACTCCCCAGAGTCAGTGCCTGCCTGAACAGCCATGCCTAATCAAGGGTCAGGCCATGCTGCCTGACAGGGACTTCCTGTTCCCCAGGGTGCTGTGCACCCTGGGAGGAAGGTCAGACGGTTATTTTGAAACAACCTTTGTTTTGAAATAACACATCCAGATGACGGTTGTTTCAAAATGAGTCGTTTTGAAATAACCATCATTTTGAAACCGCATGTCCCAACAGGGTTATTTTGAAACAACTTGTTTTGAAATAACTGTTGTTTCGAAACGGAAGGGGTTTAAGTTGCTTCAAAAGAATGGCTCTTGTTTCAAATCAATGGAACCCACAGGGAATGCACAGGGGACAGCAAACAGGGGAGTTTTCAAGGGAGTTTGGGGAGGAGTTTGGTGAGGCCAGGATGGTGAAGAGGAGCTGTACTGCTGGAGCCAGTGCCCCTGCTATTTCCTTTAGCTCTGTTTCTACCCAGACAGAGTGTCTGACGATGGATATCTCCACCCAGATCCTGGTGTGGATTTGCAAGGACTGTGGCCTTCATTTTCCTGCCACTGATGATCAGGCTAGGGAGATGAGCCTATGTGATAGGTGCCTTCTGGTGGCATCTCTCTGGAAACAGGTAGGAGAGCTACAGGAGGAGGTGTCATGCCTCAGGGGTATCTATGCCCTAGAAAAGTTCCTTGACAGTGTCCACGATGAGACCTGCAAGGAGGAGGTCCCTATCCCAGTACCAAGGGCTATGGCCACAGCTCTGGAAATGGATGGGATGCCCATGGCAGAGGGAGGACAGTGGCAGCTGGTCACCTCTGGCAGTAGACGGTGCTCCACGCCTGCTCACATCCCACCATCCCTTGTGGTGAGGAACCGTTATGCGGTGCTGGACACGATGCAGGAGGTAGAGGAGATGCCATCCACCCCAAAGGCTGGTCAGATCACAGCCACCTCACCTAAGAGGAAGCGTAGGGTTGTGGTGATTGGGGACTCCCTCCTGAGAGGAACGGAGGCACCCATCTGTCGCCCTGACAAGGCCTCTAGAGAGGTATGCTGCCTGCCAGGTGCCCGTATCCATGATGTAACGGAGGGATTGACAAAAATCATCCGCCCCTCAGACTACTATGCTTCTTATCCATGTGGGTACCAATGATACTGCAAGAGGTGATCCTCAGCAGATCAAAGGTGACTTCAGGGCTCTGGGAGCGAGGGTGAAGGAGTTTGGAGCACAGGTGGTGTTCTCCTCGATCCTTCCAGTCAAGGCTAGAGGCCTGAGGAGAGAGAGATGTATCCTGGAGGTGAACGCCTGGCTGCGAAGATGGTGTCGTCAGGAAGGATTTGGCTTCCTTGACCATGGAGTCCTGTTTCAGGACAGAGGATTGATAGGCAGAGATGGCCTTCACCTGTCCAAGAAGGGGAAGAGCATATTTGGGCACCGACTGGCTGACCTAGTGAGGAGGGCTTTAAACTAGGTTCAACGGGGGAAGGAGACCAAAGCCCACAGGTAAGTGAGAATGTGGGTGATCTGGGGGGAGGGATGGAACTTGGGGGGTGCTGGGACTGTAGCACCAGCAATAAAAGAGAAGGTAGTTGGAACATGGGGGGGGGGAATCAAACAAATGTCTTAAGGGCTCTACTGAAGCCCCAGTACGCAAGGAGAGTGGGGGAGGAGAAGTCCTAGAAAAAATGCAAGGAGGTTTATGTAATAGAATTGGAAATCAACATGACAAAATAGGGCAATCGGCCGCATATCTTAGGTGCCTATACACTAATGCGAGGAGCCTGGGAAATAAGCAAGAAGAATTGGTAATACTAGCGCAGACAGGGAACTATGATATCATAGGAATAACAGAGACATGGTGGGATAGTCTGCATGACTGGAGCTCTGCCATGGATGGGTATAAACTGTTCAGGAAGGACAGGCAGGGAAGAAGAGGGGGAGGAGTAGCGTTATATGTAAAAGAGCTCTATGACTGCTCAGAGCTCCATTATGGAAGTGGAAGCGTGCCTGTAGAAAGTCTGTGGGTTACATTGAGAGGGGAAAGCAACAAGGGGGATGTTGTGGTGGGGGTCTGCTATAGACCACCAGACCAGAAGCAGGAGGTGGATGAGGTGTTCTATGGACAACTAGCGGAAGCTTCTAGATCACAGGCCCTGGTGCTGATGGGGGACTTCAATTTCCCTGACATCTGCTGGGAGGCCAATACAGCAGTGCATGGGCAATCCAGGAGATTTTTAGAGAGTGTTGGGGACAACTTTCTAGTATAAATGCTAGAGGAACCAACTAGGGGCCTTGCACTGCTCGACTTGCTCCTCACAAACAGGGAAGAATTGATCAGGGAGGTAGAGGTAAATGGCAAGCTAGGCAGTAGTGACCATGACATGGTTGAGTTCAGGATGCTGATTAAAGGAAGGAAGGAAAGAAGCAAAACAAAAACCCTGGACTTCAAAAAAGCAGATTTTGGCTCCCTCAGGGAACTGATGGGCAGGATCCCTTGGGAAGCTAATCTGAAGGGGAAAGGAGTCCAAGAGAGTTGGCTATATTTTAAAAAAAACTCTGCTAAGGGCACAGGAATTTGCCATTCCAATTAGGAGAAAGAACAAACATGTGAGGCAGCCAGAATGGCTTAGCAGAGAACTCTGCTCTGAGCTTAAATATAAAAAGGAAGCTTATAGGAAGTGGAAGCTTGGTCAGATGTCCAAAAAGGCATATAAAGATATTGCTATGGACTGCAGGGATAAAATCAGAAAGGCCAAAGGACAAATGGAGTTGCGGCTAGCGAGGGATGTAAAAGATAACAAGAAGGGGTTCTACAAGTATATTAGTGACAAAAAGAGGATCAGGGATGGTGTATGCCTGTAGCAGAGGGGAGCAGTTAGCCAGCCGCCAAGAGGCAGCTGAGCGCCCGCACTCCCCCTACTGGCCAGAGACAGCTCAGCAGAGCGGCCGGGGCCGGAACCAAAGGGGAGGGCGCTGGGAGCAGGACTATAAAAGAGGGCGGACCCAGCAGCCATGGAGGGAACCCAGAGGGAGATGGCTGCCACTCCTGGCAGACCTCCCTCCACTGGGAGGAAGGGAGGCTGAGAGGTGACCAGACTTCCAACCCGTGGAGGGGCAGCGTGCGGAACCTGGGGCAACTGTACCCCTGGAGAAGACTCCTCCCGGGGAGGACCTTGATGAGCTCCCCTCTGCTGAGAGCCTGAGCACGGTGGACAAGCCCAACGCCGGGGAGGACCTGGAGGAGCTGCCGTTGGCCGAGGGGGCTGAGTTCCCAGCCTTGCTGCCCAAAGATAGCGAGGGCCTGATGGGTATGCCCTGGGGGTCCTATCTGGAGGACCATGAGGATGGCGTGTCCCAGGTCTCGCCAGGCAAGGGAAGGAAGTAGCTCAGGGACAACCGTAAGTTGGTGCGTTTCAGCAGGAGCCCCACTGACACAGTGGCCCTTCGTGTGGTCACTGCTAGGGCCCTGGGCTGGAACGCAGTGGAGCGGGCGGGCCTGCGTTCCCCTTCCCTTCCCTGCTACCCGCTGGACTACTGTTTGCTTGCCTTACCCCAGCTGGGGTTGAAGGCCTGACCTTGCTAACTGTTTGTGTGCCTCGCCTTGATGAGGTGAGGACCCAACAACAATGCCCCTTGCTGAATAGGGCAGGCATCCTTGTGACAGAGGATGAGGAAAAAGCTGAAGTGCTCAATGCATTTTTTTCTTCAGTTTTCACAGGCAGGGTCAGCTCCCAGCCCACTACCATGGGTGTGGCAGATGGGAGAGAAGAAGAGAGGCCCTTGGTGATGGAAGGTCAGGTTAGGGACTGCTTAAAGAAGCTGCAAGTGCACAAGTCCATGGGGATGGACGAACTGCATCCAAGGGTGCTAAGGGAATTGGCTGACGAAATAGCCACAATGCTGGCTGTTATCTTTCAAAACTCATGGAGAACGGGGGAGGTACCAGAGGACTGGAAAAAATGCAAATGTAGTGCCTATTTTCAAGAAAGGGAAAAAGGAGGATCCGGGGAATCACAGACCAGTCAGCCTCACCTCAATCCCTGGAAAAATTATGGAGCAGATTCTCAAAGAATCCATCCTCACACACTGAGAGGAAAATAAAGTGATCAGGAACAGTCAGTATGGATTTACCAAGGGTAAATCATGCCTGACCAATCTCATTTCCTTCTATGAGCAGATGACTGATTTTCTGGATGCGGGAAGCACCGTTGATGTGCTATACCTTGATTTTTAGCAAGGCTTTTGATACAGTTTCCCACAGCATTCTCATTGGCAAATTAAGGAAGTATGGGTTGGATAGGTGGATTATAAGGTGGATAGAGAACTGGCTAGATCAACAGTTTCAGCGTGTAGGAATCAATGGTTCCATGTCTAGCTGGCAACTGGTCACGAGTGGTGTGCCCCAGGGGTCGGTCCTGGGGCCGGTTCCGTTCAACATTTTCATCAATGATCTGGATGATGGAATAGACTGCATTCTCAGTAAGTTTGTGGATGACACCAAGCTGGGGGGACCAGTAGACACGTTGGAGGGCAAGGACAGGATTCAGGGAGACCTAGATAAATTGGAACAGTGGGCCAATAGAAATCTTATGAGATTCAATAAGGATAAGTGTAAAATCCTGCATTTGGGACAAAAAAACCCTATGCACTGCTACAGGCTGGGAAACATTCAGCTAAGTAGCAGCAGTGTAGAAAAGGACCTGGGGGTCATGGTGGATGGGAAGCTAGATATGAGTCAGCAGTGTGCTCTTGCTGCCAAAAAGGCCAATGGCATACTGGGCTGCATCAAAAGAAGTATTACCAGCAGATCAAGGAATGTGATCATTCCCCTCTATTCTGCACTGGTGAGGCCACATCTAGAATACTGTGTTCAGTTTTGGGCTCCCCACTACAAAAAGGGCAGGGACATGCTAGAGAGAGTTCAGAGGAGGGCAACCAAAATGATTAGAGGGCTGGAGCACAAGCCGTATGAGGAAAGACTGGAAGCATTAAGCTTATTTAGTCTGCAGAAGAGAAGATTGAGGGGGGATTTGATAGCAACCTTAAACTACTTGAAGGGATGCTCTAAGGAAGATGGAGCTCGACTGTTCTCGGTAGTAACGGAGGACAGAATGAGGAACAATGGTCTCAAGTTGCAGTTAGGGAGGTCGAGGCTGGATATTAGGAAAAACTTTTTTACCAGGAGAGTGGTGAAGTCTTGGAATGAGCTGCCGAGGGAGGTGGTGGAGTCTCCATCTTTGGAGGTGTTTAAGGCCCGGCTGGACAAAACCGTGACTGGGATGGTTTAGTGGGAGTGGTCCTGCCTCTGGCAGGGGGTTGGACTAGATGACCTATGAGGTCCCTTCCAACCCTATGATTCTATGTTTGGACATGCGACTTCTTATTTTGAAACAAGCTCTGTTGTTTTGAAATAAGAAGCCTGTGTGAACATACCCATAGACTCTAAGGTCAGAAGTGACCAATATGTTCATCTAGTCTGACCTCCTGCACAGTGCAGGCCATAAAACCTCACCAACCCACACCAACAATGAACCTCAAACCCATAACTGAACTATTAAGGTCCTCAAATCATGATTTAAAGACGTTAATACAGAGAATCAACGAGCAAGTGAGCCATGCCCAATGCTACAGAAGAAGGCAAAAATCCCCCAGTGCCCAAGCCAATCTGCAATGGGGGTAAATTCCTTCGCAACCCCAAATATGGTGATCAGTTAAATCCTGAACATGAGGGCAAGTCCACAATAGCCAGTCAAGAAGAACTTTTTGGTAATAGCTAAGAACCCAGTTGATCTAATGCCCCTTCCCAGGTCACTATCATACCCATCACCAGTAGTAAAAGACAGACAATGGCCAAGCTACACTGTCCATCATATCATTCCCTCCATAAACTTACCAAGCTTGGTTTTGAAGGCACCTAAGGTTTTTGACACCACCACTTCCCATGGTAGACTATTCATTGGATTTCTTTATCACTTGCCTACCAGGTGCAAGAATTCTGGTGATAGTACTGGGAATTAATCAAATGGTACCCCATCTGGTGGTCTGTGTTCAGTCTCTCTCACAGCTGAATTGTCCATTGCAGGACCTCAGCCCCCTCTTGCTGTCCCTTACACCCCCCCCCATGGGGTATAGTCAAATTCTGGCCAGCCCACTTGTATCAGTGGCCATTACTGTCTGTTCACCACTCTCCTGCAGTCCCTCTGCCCACTTGCAGTGCAGAGGAGGCATGTGGGAACCAGGCCAACCCACTTCTCTGGGCATCAGCCCTGGGATCCTACCTGATCCATGGAACATAGCTTCAACCCCATCACTCCCGTCCAGTCCGTGCCTCCCCTGGTAACTGCAGACCTTGTATAAAGTTTATGCTGTAGCTGAGGGGTGTTAGACTCATTGGTATGGTGGACCACATTTGACTTCAATGTACTTGGGGTTACATTTGTGCAGCATCATGGAGTGCTGTGTCTGTGGGAGTGCACTCTGTTATACCACACACACTCTCTCTCTGTTAGGGAAGGAGTGTGGTCTCACAGAGCACAGTCATGGACTGGGCAGAAGAGATTTGCAGGCCATATGTTTGAAACTGCTGCTCTAGCCAAACCCTGGCTGTGCCCCATGGAGCTGTCCAGAGTCCTGGCTACTACAGCCCAGCTGACAGCACAATCTCTGTCTTCCTAAGGCTGGGGCAGACTTTCCAGAACAGGAACTGCAGCCCTGTCTTTCTATGGGCCCCAGGGCCCTAATTACCCTTGAAGTCCTCTGTTCCCATTGGTCACTCACTTTCTGCAGGGTTTATAACTCCTTTCCTGCCAGAGCAGGGTGACTACCTCCCTACACCTCCACTCAAATATGCCATGTTTATGGGGGGTGTGGATCCTTCTCTTGGGCTGCACCACCCAGACATGGCTTGCCATATTATCTTTCTCATATTTTACATCCTAGAGATGCAGGCACAGGCTGTCCTTTACCTGCCGGGCCTCCTAAAGTTCCTGTTTGTCTTCCTGCAGTCTCTCTTGGAGCTCGTTCACCCAGCCCAAAGGCTCCCCTGGCACATTTTCCTCTGGGGTCTGAGTCCCTGAATCCCTGTGGGCCACCACTGCAATGGTGGTCCCACCTGAACCCTCCTATTGGTCAGTCTCTGTCCTGGTCTAGCTCCCAGGTATCTCCTTTCCAGCCCTCCTTAGCTTCAGACGCAATTGCCTCCTTACATGTCCTAGCTTCCAGCGCCAGAAGTCCTTTTTTGGCTTCCCTGGCCTTGCAGTCCTTCTTTCTGGTCATTCTTTCTTTCAGTGCCTGGCTTGCACTCAGACTGAACCTCACTCTGTTCCTATCATAAGGGCAGTCCTCTCTTCTGCAGTGCCAGGCCTGCCCACGGACTCAACAGTCTCAGCCCTACCCTGTTTCATTCACAGGGGTCCTTCCTGTCACCCCTATCTGTCCTTTTCTTTGTTGGCATTTCCACCAGTTCTTGTAGCAGGGCAGCCCCTTTGTCAGTAACCCACCTGATCACATTCCAGCTATTCAGGCTCCAATCTCCAAATCGGGTACTTTGTCTCCTTTGGCTGTCTTTTGTACTACTGCTGTATTGCCTCCATCTGGATATAGGTCTCCATCCAGCAATTTGCCTCTATAAATAATAAAAGCAATAAATATGAGGGAAGGAGAGAAATTATGTAAGTTCACCTCCAATAGGGACTGTGGAGCAGTGCAGATACTGTACTTTATACAGCCCTGTGGCATCTTAGAAGATTAGGGCTCAATGGGAGCTCAGGAGGTATCTAGTCCAAAATGCTACTCAAAGCAGAGCCAGCATCAGTAAATCATCCCAGCCAGGGCTTTGTCAACTTTTTAAGTCAGGGCCTTAAAATGCTCTAAGACTGGAGATTCTACCATATCCTTAGGCAACTGATTCCAGTGCTTCATCACTCTCCTAGTGAACAATGTTTTCCTAGTATCCAACCTAGAAATCCTCTACTACAACTTGAGACCATCACTCCTTGTTCTGTCATGTACTGCCACTGAGAACAGTCTAGTTCCATCCTCCCTGAAACTTCAAGTACTTGAAGGCTTCTATGAAATACTAAATATGCCCAGTTCCCTCTGTCTCTTCTCGTAAATCTTGTGCTCCTGACCCATAATCATTTTCATTGCTCTCCACTGTACTCTTTCCAATGTGTCCACATCTTTACCTTAATGGAGTGTCCAGAACTGGATAAAATACCCCAAATGAGGCCTCACCAATGTTAAAGAGAAGGCAATAATTACTTCTTCTAATCTGCTGTTGGTGCTCCTATTGATTCAGTTGAATAGTTTTTAACCTTCTTGGAAACAAGGGCACTAAGTTAACTCATAGAATCATAGACTTTAAGGACAGAAACCCATCTGGTCTGACCTCTTGCACAACCCAGGACACATTGGCTCTGAACTTAAATAATTCCTCTCCCCCCCTGGTATTTTTCTCTCTGATTATATATAAAAAGCAATTATATCTCACCTCAACTTTCTTTGGTAGGCTAAATAAGCCAAGCTCTTTCAGTCACTTCTCAAAAGATAGATTTTCCTTTCTATGGGTCATCCCAGTAGCCCTTCTCTGCACTTGTTCCACTTTGAACCCATCTTTCTTCATCATGGGGGAACAAAACTGCTCACAATATTACAGATGAACTCTCATCATGACCTTGTAACAGTATTAACACCTCCCTATGTCTACTGGAAATACTTTGCCTGATGCGCTGAAGGACTACGTTAGTTTTTTCTCACAGCCATGTCACATTGCCAGCTCACAGTCATCCTGTGATCAACCAATTGCCCAGGTCCTTTTCCTCCTCTGTCACTTCAGGCTGATGCATCCCCAAGTTATAACAAAATATTCTTTTTATTAGGCCCTAAATGCATGACCTTGCACTTTCTACTATGAAATTTCACCCCACTTTTATTACTTCAGATTGTAAGATCATCAATATATTTTTGTACAGTATCTCAGGCCTTTTGTGTATTGGCAACACCACCCAACTATGTGTAATCATAGAATCATGGGGTTGGAAGGGACCTCATGAGGTCATCTCATACAACCCCCTGCCAAAAAAGCAGGACCACTCTCATTAAATTATCCCAGCAAGGGTTTTGTCTGACTGAACCTTAAATATCTCCATAAATGCAGATTCCACCACTTCCTAGGTAGCCCATTCCAATTTTTGACCACTCTCCTAGTAAGAAAGCTTTTCCTAATATCCAACCTCAACCTCCCCAGCTGCAACTTGAAACCATTGCTCCTTGTTCTGTCCTCTGTTACTACTGTGAACAGCCAAGCTCCATCCTCCTTGGAGCATCCCTTCAAGTAGTGGAAGGTTGCTATCACATCCCCCCCTTAGTCTTCTCTTCTGCAAGCTAAATAAGCCTAGTTCCTTCAGTGTCTCTTCATAGGTCTTGTGCTCCAGTCCCTTGATTATTTTTGTTGTCCTCAACTGGAGTCTTTCTAATTTGTCCGTGTCCTTTTTGTCGTGGGGAGCCCAAAACTGGACGCAGTATTCCAGATGTGGACTCACCAGCACCGAATAGAGGGGAATGATCACATCCCTCGATCTGCTGGCAACACTTCTGATGCAGCCCAGTATGCCATTGGCCTTTTTGGCAGCAAGAGCACACTGCTGACTCATATCCAGCTTCCCATCCACTATGACCCCAGGTCCTTTTCTACACTGCTTCTACTTAGCTGATGGCTCCCCAGCAAAACTTATCCAAAAACCTTATTAGCATATTCCCACTTTGTATGCCAAGATCCATAATAAATGTGTGCAATTGCCCACACTTGCATTGAAGAGGTTTTGGCTCACACTTTTTGATGTGAGTTTGGATATTGAAAGCAATAGAGGAGGAAAGACGTGGGTTAACTTACATTGATTACTTACTGTTATTCCTTAGGCGCCACTGTAAATTTACCACTATAATGATCCAAGGTTCTGAATTCCCATCAGGGATTAAAGCCAGCAAGTTGCACTAGAAGACATAAATGCTCTCAGAAAGCTGATCTAGCTGAGTGGAGAGCTGTGCAATTTGTATATGACCACAACATTTGCTGCGGGTGAAGAAGACACAGATTTGAGGTGAGCTGGGGTAGTTTGTAGTCAAATTAATCAAGGATCTTTCTAAGTAGGAGATTTTTGAAGCAAATGCAAAGCTGAGGGTAAATATTCTCACAGCCACACTGATTCAAAAATAATTCTGGTTTTACATCTATATAAGTAAGAGCAGAGTCAGGTTGGTCATTTGGAAATGAAGTATTTAATTCCAACTCAAAGCAAAAAGATATCTGGACACGAAACCTTCACTGGTGTTTTAAGTTACACAGCCAGCCTTAGTTCTCTCAACTTGTACACATGCATGATGAGAGGCACACTGTTAAGTATCTGTGTAATCATGGGAAATTACAGTCTGGGGCAGGGGTTGGCAACTTTTGCTGACCCCTGTGTCGGTCCTTCCTCCCTGACCCTCAGTTGGTGCCACTGGTTCCCTCTGCTGAAAAAATGTGGTCGCTGCCTGAAAATTCAGCGGTGGTCACAGCTGGAGTGGGAGCACTTCCCAGGCATACCATGGGAAGAAGTTGCTCAGAGTGGCTCATCTCGGTGGTGTGCCCGGGACACACATCCACAGGCATGCCACAAAAAGAAGCAACTCCTTTCAGGAATTCCCAGGCATGCTGCAGAAAGAAGCTGCCCAGAGTGGCTCCTTTAAGGAGCAGCACATTACAGAGATGAGCTACTCCAGGAAGCTTTTGTCTGTGTCATGTGGAGGCATAGGCATGGGGGGATCCCCTGTGTCCCAGCTGCGCCTGAAGGAAAGTGCCCAGAGTGGGTTTCAGTGGCAGGAGTGACAATTTCTGTGGTACCACAGAGGGTGCCAAGTGCTGCTCTTAGTAGGCTTGGGAGTCACTGTCAGCAGACATGCTGGGGGTTTCCTACCCCTGATCTGGGGGAATATATGTTGAGGGTCTTGTGTTGCAATAGTGAGACTTTTTTTGTTGATATGGGGCCTGAGGCTAATGCATTATTTCATCAGTGTCTTGTAAATAAATCTAAAAGCTGCGCTAGAATATTTGGTGATGATACAGAGATTGGATACCTAGCAAAGAATAATTAGGACAGGGCAGTCCTATAGAATAATCTCAGTCACTTGCTAAACTTAGATCACTTGAATAATGTTCAAGTTTCAAGACTAGTTAGGAAAGCTGAATATGCAGAAGTTCATGAGGCATCCAGACTTCAAAAAACTTGTTGACAAATTAATAGGGGTTTGGAAAAGACTACGGCTATATCCACACGTTGCTTTTAAATCGAAACAACAACCATTGTTTTGATTAAAAAATGTCATGGTCAAATGACGTTTCATTATTTTGAAATGATGAGCCCCATCGTTTTGAAATAATGAACCTTATTTCAAAATAGGAAAACCTAGGAAGAAATCGAAATAGACATTAAATTGAAACGGTTGTTTTGAAACAATGCTGTTTGGACGTGTTATTTTGAAATAACCATTATTTCAATTTAACACTTTTGCCCTTCTCCTTCCCAGGGTGCCTTCCTTGAATTTTTTATAACAGCAGTTCTCAACCACTGTGTCAGGATATATTAATTTCATCACCCAGTGGTAAGTGTGTCATGAAGAGCCAAGGGGATGGCTGGATTCACCATGGATGAGATGGACTGCTGTGTTTCATAGGGTTGCATCGTACCACTAAGTGTGTTGTGATCTGAAAAAGGTTGAGGACCACTGCTTTAAATGAAAACTAGATGCCTTTCTCAGCAAAATGATAGAGTTCAAACAGACATATGGCTTGATGCAGAAATTAATTAGTGAATTTCCATTGCATTCAAAAGATTAGATGATCATAATGGTTCTTTCTCCCCTTAACATCTGTGAACCTATAATTTTGTGATCACAATCTTTTCCCAGGTTTTGAAATAGCTAAATTATCTACAACCATAGATAAATCTGAGTTGTAGCATCTTGTAATATTTTTCCATGTTTGGCCCTCAAGCGGAAGATATGCCTTTATTTTTGGTAGCATCTAAAGTACAGACTCTGTAAGCGCAGCTAACACATGTATGTAACATGCTGCACCCCACATACACCCTTGTAACATGATCTGAAAATCATTCATGCCATCCCTTAATGTGTATTGTCTATGCAAAATATATCATACAAAGTGTTGTGTGGTTCGTTTTTTTTTTTTTTTTTTTTTTTTGGAATGATCATGGCATGCTTTGCAACAGTTTTCAAACCACAGGTGACAAGCCAGTGCTGGATTGCAGACCCACAGGTACTGAGGTGTGGCCCCTCTCTATGGTGTGTATAGGGATCCCACACCCCACCTGGAAGAAGCCACCTGGAGTGGCTCCTTTCAGGAATGGATGGGGTGGGGTCCCCAAGGACAACACAGAATGAAGCATGGTAGACATCTTTTGGCTGCTTGCCTGCAGACGCCCTGCCCTAGCCATGGACACTGCTGAATTTTCTGACAGATGCTGCTTGCTTTTTTTTTTTTTTTGCATAGGGGGCCACTGATTGGCTGAACGTCTGGGAAGGAAGGCCTAGAGGTTGACAAAGATTGATGACCCCAGGCCCATGGCTGAGTTGGTAGCATAAATGACTTTTTAAACTGGGTTCTGAGGAAAAAAAGGTTGAAAACCACTGCTCTACATTACTGTTATGATATCATGTTTTCTGCACCATCATACATGTGTACAGATAGAAAACTCTGTCAGGTCATGCCCCCAAATGGGTCTCACATGGCTTGGATATATGCAGACATCGCTGGGTTTACACACCCAGCAAAGGCATGCCTACAAGAGTGTGAAAGACCTTAAAGAGAGCAAAGTTGGTGCAAATCAATATTTTTGTTAAAGTGCCAGACAAGTGTAAGGGAGTTTGCAAGCCCAGTGAGTTTGCACTGAACCCTGCAAGATGGTAGATTCCAGGGCTCCATCATGGGCTGGGGGTGTTTGCTGTAGGACAATCCCTTAAGTGACTAGTGCGAGTGCTCTTCTGCTGGTCTAGGGACCAATGACACACAAATGTATTGGCATGAACTGCCCCAAACTGGGAGTTCACATAGTGAGGTGGGATACGGCAGGATTAGATGGTCTTCGCAGCAGTGGAGAATTGGGGTGTCACAGTGATGCATTAGTCCAGATTGCAGGAGGGGAATGTCACAGGGTACAAATAAAAGTTTAGATGGGGAGAGGCAGCTTAGATGAGTATAGTACAAGAATGGCAGAACTTTGAAATATGCACTCTGAATAGCTGTCTGCAGATGGCAAGTTTAGCATTTAGTGTCCGGATTACTCCTCACCTCTTAAACCATTCTCCAATACAGAAATAGGTTCCAGACTGTTTATCTGCCAACAATACCAACACTGCTGTGATCAGCAGGTATAATGGAGCTACATGCTACAAGGGAAGGAGTCCACGGGCTAGCTGGTACTAGAGAAGTGCTCAAATGTGTTAAACTTCAAGGATGACTGAAATCCTCTCTCTTATTCCATTCGTTCTCTAATTTAATCATTAGCAAGTTTTTTAAAGGAAAGGCTTGGAGAAAAAGGCCCTAATCTATTCTCTACCAATATCAAAGGGCCTATTTCCACTGACTTTATTGGGATTGAAATTACTTACATCTATGACACATTCATCCAAAACAGAAACAGAGGCTCCTAATGAACTCAGCAGGAGATGGTTCATCTTTTTCCATAGGTGACTGACCTGTAATATATATTTAGTTTACAGGGCTGGTTCATTCCCATGTGCTGTCTTTTATTGAAAGGAAAGACGCTGTTTTGTGGTTTTGTAAAAGATGCCACACCAAGACAGCCTGTCAGAGTCAAACCACACAGGCTCTGATCCATCAGTTTTCTTCCTGACTGGCATCCCAGGGCTGGAAGCCATGCACATCTGGATCTCCATCCCCTTCTGCTCCGTCTTCATTGTGGCTCTTTCAGGAAACTGCATCCTCTTATATGTTATCAAGACAAAGCACTCCCTCCACAAGCCCATGTTCTATTTTCTTGCTATGCTGGCCTGTGTTGACCTAGTTTCATCTGCAAACATCACTCCAAAAACACTGAGCATCTTCTGGTTTAATTCTACGGAGATCAGTTTTAATGCCTGCCTTTCACAGATGTTTTTCCTTCACTCATTCGCAGGCCTGGAGTCATCTGTGCTGCTGGCCATGGCCTTTGACAGGTATGTGGCCATCTGCAACCCCCTGAGGTATGCCACAATCCTGACCAACTCAGTGATAGCAAAGATCGGGCTGGCAGCTTTGGCCAGGTCTGTTCTCTTTGCCAGCCCACTGCTCTTACTTCTTATGAGGCTGCCATTCTGTGGATCCCATATTATCTCCCATTGCTACTGTGAGCACATGGCAGTGTTGAAGCTGGCCTGTGCAGACACAAGGTTGAATAACATCTATGGAATTATCGTATCTCTCTTCATCTTAGTGGTGGATCTCATGTTCATCACCCTGTCATACGTCAAGATCCTGAGGACTGTTTTCAGTCTGGCATCCAAGGAAGAGCAACTGAAGGCTTTGGGCACTTGTGTTTCTCACCTTTGTGCTATCTTAATGTTTTACATCCCAGTGATTCTAACCAGAATAATTTACAGGTTTAGCCATCAAGTTGCCCCTCACATACACATCCTGATGGCCAATTTCTACCTTCTCTTTCCTCCTATGATGCACCCCATTGTGTATGGAGTGAAAACCAAACAGATTCGTGAGACAGTGTATCTTCTGTTCCAAAGGAAAAACATCTAGGTTGGACACTGTGTGGAGTCTAGTACTGGGAAACCCAATAGCAAGTTGCCATCCCTCCTAAACAAGAGAGCAAAGTTAGTTCAGATGTATTTCTCTGCAGCTTCTTCTAGCCTGGACAATGTGAAATCTCTTCACACTCTATGCCATGAAGGATTTGTGTGTGCTGAAGTGGGAAGCCTGTCTCCTTTGCAGAGCTTGCAGCATCCAGTGCCCAGGCTCTGTCTTAGCTGTGTTGGCCAAGAAAAAAGCTGTATGTGCCTGTCGGCCTGATTTGTAGATCACTCACAGTAGGTCTAAACTTGCTCAATTCTTGCACATGGGGAGGGGAAGCGAGTTGTCTAAAATCTCCCAGCTGTTCAATTACTAAAGTTGGAAATGATCCCAAGATCTGTGGCATCACAGTCCACTGCTCTATCCACTAAGTCCTGTTGCCTTTATGACAATGAGGGTATTTCAATTTAATGATTTGACTTTAAGGCTTTCTATGTATTTGACATGGTGGTTCTCTAGTAGCTAGTTCCCTCCCCCACCCATTCTGTTTTAATCCCACAGACCTTCAATACTGTTCAGCACCTAATTTTTGGTAGAAAATCAGAGACTTGAAGGAGACCTCTATTAAGCTTGACAACTTGTATCTTTCAGCAACAGAGATTGAACCAAGATCTCATTTTGTCTCTCTTGGTCAGTGGGAGTCTATCCTTTGACAGCAGTGGGACCATGTCAGTGATGGGCATGAATTAATAACATGCATTAACACCTTGCACCCAAAGGATCACAGAGGTGTGTGTAAAAAAAAAAAAAAAAAAAAAAAAAAAAAAATTGGGGGTCAGTCCTGAGATGTGACAAACTTGATCAGTTTTGCTTGGTTGGTATAAGTGAGCAGGCTCCACAAATGCTACAATGTCAAAAGGATACTTTTGGTGACATAGCTGTGTCTACATGGGGTCTTTGCTGTCACAATGGGGTGTGTGTGAGGTGTCTGTGTGTATTTTTACACCCTTCACTGTAGCAGCTGTGCCAACAAAACTTTTAAGCATAGACGTGACATATTACATCTATGTCTTGATAAGCAGTTTGTTTGAAGTCTGTGTGGGAGCTGGGGTATGGGTAGAATAAAGGTGGAGACTGTCTAATCTTAATATTTCAAATATACTTTTTGTTCTTATGTATTTTGAAGGCAGGCCACAACTGCTCAGAGAATCCAGTGTATAGAGCTTAAATAATGAGGTCTTAGCTTTGTTTTATTTTCACAACTAAAGAGTAAAATTTGTCCTATTCAGCTAATTTCTATTGGGGAAAATGAAGAAAATCACTGGAAAAGTTTTCAGAAGGAAGTGGGAGAGAAAACACTTCTAAGCTATTTAAACAAGCCACCCCACCCAAGTCTTTTAGTATCTCATGTATCACAATAATTGAAAACTAGGCACTCTTAGGATTCAGATAAATGCTACTATCTTATCATCTGCATGGTTATCCTCACATGGGGACTGAACTTGTACGTACTTTGTGAAATGAAGATTTGAGTTACTTAAATAAACTTTGTTGGAAATCTGTCTTGAATCAGTGACTGTCTATTTAATACATGTGGCTAAGATGACACCCCTCTAGCAATGAAACCACTGTGATCTCCTTGTCTGTTTTTACAGATCCTGAAATGTTCCTTTACAACTTCCACTTCTACTTCCAAATATTTATATTACTTTTGTTTATATTGTTGTGGGTGTGCAATGTATATTTGTTGGCTGTGTGGGGGTGTTCCTGGGTATGCACTTCTCCAGCTCTTCAAAGGTAATTGAGACAGTGCTCATGATTGAAAGAATCAACCCAACCACAGAAACAAAGGCACCTGACTACATTTATTGCAACATGGCAGACTGATAAGCAACATATGTATTATAATCACACTTAACTTAAAAAATGTTCCCTTTTGACTTAAAAATGGAATGCTCTTCCTAAACCATGTTGTGGCTCAGTTAATGGTGGGACTATCCGTTATCCCCTAGGATGGATGACGTTTGAGATCCTTTCTTATACACTATTTTGGGTTGTTTCATTCTGCTCATTTGATGGATGCAGTTGTCACCCTCTTGGCATAAAAGTTGCCACTCTGTTTGCATGGTACACCCTTACTTATAACTTCTAAAACAACTGTATAAATCAATTCTAGAGAACATTTTATCCATTAAAGTATCATTTAAGGGGCAATGTGTTCTCTTATCTCTTTTATAGGATGCTTTGTTACCTTCTATGTGCTTTTCAGGTTTCTGTTCTTGGTAGTCTTTTGAAGATAAACCTGTGTTTGCAGTTTCAGCATATTTTACTGTGAGCCCTGTGCCACTTTCTCTGCTTTGCTCATGGCCTGTTATAGTAGGGCTCTTGCTACAGGCTTTTTCTTTCCAAATCTCACAAGGTATATGACATTTGAAAAACTATTATTAATGTTCATGTGTATTTGAAAGAAGTGTCTAATGGTAAACATAATTATTAAAAATCTAGGTTATAAATGAACAAATTAGCCATTCAAAAGGCAAAGGTGACCAAATTATTCATGTAGGAACCCATTTGATTAAAAATAGTGGGTTGAGTCACATCCCTGAATTGTGGGCAAGCAGTTATCAAGAGTTAGCTCCCTACTAGTATTTGCTTTTCTTTACTCTAACTCAACAGCTTGTTAACATTCTTTTTTTCCTCAATTAAACACTGATACCAGCTTAACTGTGGAAGGTAGTGTCTCATGGTGCAGGACTGAGAGAAAGTGAATTATGCACAAGCTACAAAGGGGTAGCCATGTGAGTCTAGTTCAGCAAACAAACAAGGAGTTCTGTGGCACTTTTAAAGACTAATACATTTATTTATGTATCATGTTGAAAAATTGATGCAATTGGACTGTCTCCTATGAAAGCTCATGTGCTAAATCTGTTAAGTCTTTGAAAGTGCCACAGGACTCCTTGTTTATATACAAACTGGCATTCTCTCTTTTGAAAGCACATAAAGGGATTTCTGAACTGATGAAGGTTTTCCAAGACACTTGGCAACATAAGAATCACACAGCTCTGCCTTGAATTGTTTTGCAGGCCAAACAGCTGGAGAAGCTCTTCTTTAAGGTTCCAGCAAAATTTACTGCATTCCAAATATTCCTCTTCCCTCTATCTCTGAGATCAAAATCATAGACTTCAAACAGATCCATAATTAAATTACTAGGACTCAGTCAAAATATGTGGTCAAGCTTCATATTCTGGAAAACTTCCTATGTCTCCAAACATGCCTGGGCATTTGAATTGACTTGCCATTTCCAGGAGACCTATGTTTGTTGATGCTGTTGCTGTTCCCATATTTCCTGGTTTGCAGAACAAATCACTAGAGGCCACAGGCATTGCTGGCCGGGAGAGGGACCTGAGGCATGGACCCAGGCCCGGCCCCTGGCCCACAGGCCCTGCCCCCAGCTGTCAAGCCCCGCCCCCTGGCCAGGGACAGTCTGGCGGTACATAGGGTGGTTTCTGATGCAGCTGGGAGGAGGCTGCTGATGGCTGGATGGGGTAGGGATAGAGGGGCCACCCTGGGGCTGGCAAAGTCCTGCTGCGGAGGGAGAGGGGGACCGGGCTCGATCCGCTCTGGCCTGGAGGTGAAAATCATGTGTCAGAGGCAGGCGGGGCCTGGGCCAAGGCAGAGTCCGTGGTGGAGACGTGGGGTTGGGCAGGGCAGTTACACGGTGCTGCACCAGCTGAAGTGTGTCCTGGAGCAGAGCAGGTCCGCTCCGGAGCAGCCATGAGAGTGGTGCAGCCCCAGGCCAGGCCGGTGAGCCAGAGGGGCCTGTGGAGTCCCAGGGCAGCCGGGGACAGGAGCACTGCTGGTGAGGCACCTGGCAGGGCTGGGAGGCCAATGGAGACTGAGAGGAGGGTCCCAGGCTAGCAGAGCCAGCTGGCTTAGACATGCTGAGTCTCAAAGACCCCGTTGTAGCTGTACGATGCAGGGAGCCCCGCAAACCAGCTTGAAGCAAAAGCTCCTGTAAGCCTTGTGCCAAGAGGTCGCTAACTAGGGGGACAGGTTCACAAAGCCCCACACCCGGAGAGCTTTCCCTTGGCACCAGCATCTCCGCAACTGTTCCCAGGGCTGTGCCAGGACCCAGGATCCAGAGGGTGGGAGCGCATCCCACTTGCAAAGCCACTAAGCCCGTTAGCGAGCCCAGCCTCCAGCCTCCCCACACGCCCCTTCCACCTCCATGCATGGGGCCTCTGCGGCTTTCCTCTGATGTAGGCCAGGTCTGCAGCCACTGGCAGTCCTCACACGTAATTACAGTTAAAAGGCATCCGAGGCTCTCCCAGGCCCCCAGCACGCATCCTGGAGCAGCTCCGGCCCCAGAGAAGGACCCGCTGTGCCCCACGCCCATCTCCACTTTGCCGGGTAGCCAAGGCGTCGGCCCCGCCAGCTCCCTGCAAACCCAGCTAGTTCAAGCCAGCAAACCCCTTAGCGGCCCCCGGCAGCCGGGCCGCGGATCCCCGGCCAGGGACAGGGCATCGTGGCAGGTGGTGGCTGGGCCCCGGATCTCTGGCCCAATTGGGCTGGAGATCTGGGGTACCGGCGCTGGGGTTTAGGGCACGTGCCCTGGTGTGCCCAGCACCAGCAACGCCCCTGCTAGAGGCTGAAACAAAGAGCCACCAAAAGTTAGTGCCATCCTTGAAGATCCCAGGCAGAAATGGCTTATTTTTAACTTCAGATCACCTACCCACAATATGTTCTGGCATTCTCACCACAGCCTCCATGTGATATACCTTGTAACCTCCCTGTGATCCACCTGCAGCTCCAGTATTTAGTTTGTTTCTGTAGCTACTTCAGTGTTACAGATGCCTCTTTTAGATTCCAGGCACCTCATGAGATAAACTGAAACATTTCCAGAGACAAAGCCACTCTGTTGATTTCTGGGCTATCTGTATACCCCCGCCCAGCCAGTACTAGCTGGCTGGTTTCCAGCCATAAGGGAGGGCAGTCTCCATCAAATCAAACTTGCTTCATCATCTCCCATCACTCACCAGTCATGCAGGCTAAAAGATGGGCTTTGAAGCACACCTGTTGGGTTATGAATGGAGGCTGGGTGGACCAAGGGGGAAATGTATATTAAAGTGACTGCCTGTCATGGAGGCAACTCTGTCAGCAGCAGCCTCCGTCTTAAAGCAGAGGCCAGATGGTATCTTAGTGCCTGAAACTGTGAGAGCATCTCACAAAGAAAGAGACCAGCTTTCTGGGTTTGTCTTTACACTGAGCAAGAGTCCCATGGCAGCAAGTCTCTGAGCCCAGGTCAATCGTCTCTTGCTCTAGTTCTAATTGATTGCAGTGGGATTTGACTGGTGCTCTTCTCTGAGAGTGAGGCCATATATTATGACAGACTGTACTGGAATGACTTTGCCAGAATATCTGTACCAGCAGAACTATCTAAAGGGAAAGCAGCATATACCAGCAAAAGGAAATTTCTTTTTGGTATAGGTAAACATCATCTCTAAATGATACAATCTATATTGTCAAAGAACTGCTTTACTGTTATATTTATATTTACACAGGGGCTTTCCTGCGCCATCTCTTTCTGTCTGGGGTGAGTATTTTCCACGCTTGTGACTGGAACAGGTGTGCCTAGAAAACTTTGTAAGGAAGAACTGGAGTATTCCACCGGGCTTTGGAGAACTAGTTCATTTCAAGTTTATCTGCCAATTAGCGTCATAGGAAGAGGAAAGGCAGAGACTATCTGAACTTCATTTTTCAAATGTTTGCATTTGTTCTTATGTATTTTGAGGGAGTCCATCACTGCTTAAGAGGTCCAGTACTTAGGACTAAAATAAAATGAGATCTCAGCTGTGTTTTATTTCCAGAACTAAAGAGTAAAATTTGGGTTTCTCAGATATTGTCTATTATCTATTAGAGAGAAAAACTAAGAAGAAAAAAATCATTTGAATAGTCCCCAGCAGGAAGGAGAGAGGGAACATTCACCAAAAATTTAAACAAGTCATTTTACTGAACCCTTCTAGTATAGTCATGACTTGAATAGGGCTAGCTTCAAAAAATTAAGGAATTAGTTAGGAAAGTGGACTGGATTGAAGAACTCATGGATCTAAAGGTGGAGAAGGCTTGGAATTACTTAAATTACAGGAACTATCTCAAACCTGTCTCCTAAGGAAGTGTCAAAAATTCATAAGCAAGAGCTGTAGAGCAACCTCCATGAGTAACCATCTTGGATAGGTGATTAAGAGACAGGACAAGACCTACAGGGAGTGGATGATGGGAGGGATCAACAAGGAAAGATACCTCTTAGAAGGTCAAAACATGTAGAGATAAGGTGAGAAAGGTCAAAAGCCAAGTAGAGTTGAACCTTGCAAAGGGAATTAAAAACAGAAGTATAAATAAGACAAAAACATGACAGAGGAAGTTGGACCACTAAGCACTTACAAAGGGGTGGAAGTTTAGCATAATGTAGGCATGGCCAAATAACTAAATAAACACGATACCTCAATTTTTAATGAAGCTAAGGATGATCTTGAGGATCATGACAGTGTGGCTAATGGGAATGAAGATATGAAGGTAGAAATTACCACTTTTGAAAAGGGATAGGCGTGTTAGTCTAGTCCAGTAAAAAAACAATAAGGAGTTGTGTGGCACTTTAAGACTAACAGATTTATTTTTTGCATGAGCTTTCATGGGAGAAGATCCCACTTCCTCAGATGCTTTGAAGAAATTACCACATCTGAGAAAAAACCAAACTCGAATAGCTTAATTGGATTAAATAACAGGGGGCCAGATAATCACCATCCAAGAATATTAAAGGAACTGGCACATGAAATTGCAAGCACATTAACTATTTTGAATGAGTCTGTAAACGCATGGGTTGTCAAGTATGACTCAAGAATTGCTAACATGGTTACGATTTTTAAGAAAGCAAAAAATGTATTCTGTGTACTTACAGGCCTGTTAGGTTGGCCTCTGTGGTATACAAGGTTATTACATTTACTTCACTACATTTATTCCTCCCCCTATACTTTTTTTTTTTTTTATTTTCAAGCATCTGACAAAGTGGGATTTTCTCCCATGAAAGCTCATGTGATAAATTGGTTACTTTTTAAAAGTCCCACAAGACTTCTTGTTTGTTTTTCTGAGCTAGATTAACACAGCTGCCCCTTTGAAACTTGTCAAAGATACTAGAAGTTATGCCACTTGCACACATACGCAGATACATGGCATTCTGTAGCTACAGTTGCTAAAGTTACTGGATATAATGGGTGCTTGCTCAGATGATGATGGTGATGATGATAATGATGATGATGATGATTATTATTAGCCCTGTATTTACACTAGTCTGCATTATGTACCAATATGATTACTCACAGCTATTGTAACAACGATATACCCACAACAGTGATATACCCTTAATCCTGTTTATTTCTTCTAGGTATCCCATAAAACTGTGTATTTGCTTAACCGAGCATTTGGTACATGCAGATAGGGAAAGTATCAAAATCAAGATACATTTGTTTCTATTTCTTACCGCAATCTAGGGTAGTGCCATCACAGACCAGTACCCACCCACAATGGTAGTGTCCAAAACAAAGCAAGGGAAGGAAGAGAACCAACTAGGGACCTGGAAAAAAATGAATGGTTTGGATTTCAGTGACATGGAAAGAAATGTATAAGTTGAACAATTATTTAAATCAGACCAACTTCTGTGTAAGGTGAACACCATTGCATGAAATGGCTCTTTGGAGACTGGCATCCGATTAACCTGTTTTCCTCTACCTTATCAGTAAAGCTGACGGAAATTGGCTATTTGATCTCTTGAGTCTGTTTTGAAACAAAATAATGAATGAAAGTATGGTCTAGCTATTGGCTGTTCAATTTATCAATAGTTCCAAAGAGTTTGAATAAGAACACACACATTTCATTGTAGAGCTCCTATGTCCCATTTTCCCTGGAAAGATTTTCATTTTTGGCACCCTCTGGAGTAGCATGAAGACAGAGGGTTCCTTGCACTCCATGACCTAGGTCGTCTGTGGATATCCTCACTGCCCTATCCCACCCAGACTGAGGCCCTTTCCCGACGGTGCTAGGGGAGGACAGGTGGATTTCTGAGGTGGATATTGTCCCCCCAGACTGCATACATTGATAGTGGAAGGCAAAATTTAAAGGTATGGCAGTCTCCCGAACATGTCAAATCATGGCCACCCTCAGGCAGTCTCCCTGCATTTGTAACCCATATGTTTAATTAAGGGTGCTGTCTCTTTCAGAGATCTCTGGAGGCTGGGTTATGTTTCTGAGCAGATTTCACTGCCCAGGTCCTGAGGCTTCTGGAAATTAAGTGGTGGTTTCTTTGAACATGCTCTACCAGATTTTCTATTGCTGCTGTGGTCAGATGCCATGAGAGTAGCAGCCTGAGCGCAGCAGCCACAAAGGCTATGTCTACACTGGCAAATTAGTCTGGAATAAGCAAGCTTAGTCTGGACTAATTTAGCCTGTGTCTACACTAAGCCAAAGGCTAGTTCAAACTTAAAAAAAAACTTAGTTCGAACTAGCCAATGCTTAGTTCGAACTAGTTAGTTCAAATGGTTAGTTTGAACTTAGAACTTTGTTAGAACTGTAGTTTGAACTAGCGCTATGTAGATGCCTTAGTTCAAACTTAAAAAGCTCAAACTAAGCAGATAATTCAAACTAGCCACATTTTCTAGTTCAAACTAACTTTTTAGTTTGGACTAGTCACAGACCAGTGGCCAGTAACCTCGGGTTAGTTCAAATTAACCCAGACCTGCTTAGTTTGTACTAAGGAAGTCTGAACTAAGCTTTGCAGTGTAGACATAGCCAGAGCTGTAATGAGAAGAGTTCATGTGCTCAGTGTGTGACTGGGAAAACCTGAGGCAGGAGTGGACAGCAAGATGTTTTTTCCATGTTATTGAGCATTTTGCAGCAGAGTTTTCTCGTATACACATATGGCTGATTGCTAGTTAAGCAGTAAACTGACTGGATGGAGCTGGTTCTAGAAGAGAAAAAAAAGCCTACATGGATTCCTACCTAAGATCGCTGCAACCATAGAAGAGGATTGCTGCTTCCTGCAACTCCAGCTTTTGGACTTGAACAGAGACTCCAACTCAGATGTGGGTGAACCACCTAAACTTTGGGACTCTTGGCTTTCTTTCCCACAATGTTTCTGTAGGGATTGTTCTGTTTAAATTCATTTTTTTATTGATAAGATTTATCGAGTTAGTAGTTAATAAAGTTCATTGTGTTTCTTCTTAGGTAATATTTTAATGTGGGGAGGATAAACTGAACAATCTTCACTGAGTCCCTTATAGACTGCACCCTGGGTCTCTAGCTGCTTCTCTGTAAGAGATGGAGTTTATTTTATTTTTTTAGGCAAAGGAGAAGGGCAATTAAAAAAATGCTAGCCCACCCAAAGGTTACACATTCACTCAGCCTCCCCTTGTGGAAGGCAGCAGCCCCTCCCTGCAGCTCCCAGCTGTTGCTCCTGCCTTCTTCTGCCAGGCCTAGCTTGCAACTCATCTTGCCTCTGAGGTCATGACACTGGCTCAGTACCAGCTAGAAAGGGGGACCACAACCCAGTGTTATCAAGCATGAACCAGCTCTGAATCAAAAGGAAACCCTGTCCTAAGCCACTGGAGGCTGGGTGATTTTCAGTTATGATTTCAGAGGCCCCTCTAGCTTCACACCCCTGCAGATTAGGCACCAGTGACCCTGATTAAATTCCTCCACCCTCTGCATCCCTATTTAGGACCCAACAAACACTAAGGGAAATGTCCAGCCCTATGATTCAGCGGTGACCCTGTGGCAGGTCCTACTGTGCATGTCATGGGCTAATGTGGAATTTAACCCCCATTTGTGGCTCCATTGCTACACCTGGAGCTGCTCCCCAAACAGGGAAGTCCAACTATACCTATGAAGGGGGACTCTTATTCCTACCTAAAGGGGAAGTGTTAGCAGCTTTAATTCTGTAGTGTTGCCCCTTATGTTCCACCCCAGAGCTGGCTGCATGTCTGCAATGGCGAGTGGGTGTATCTAGAATGAGGATTGAGTGATTCTTCTAAATAAAAGAGTACATACATATGATGTAATTATCCATCTTATTCCCTGCAGAGGACCCAAATGGGAGAGGGAAAGAATCTGCTGGTTATACTTCATGAGAGTACAAAGGATAGAACTAGATTCCCACTGAAACATATCAAAGGAGACTATGCCAGGCTAGGGGAAAGCTTTTAAGGAAAGTGAGGCTTAGGTTATCTTCAGTGGGATTCTGCCTGTCCGTAGGGGAGCAAAACAAAGGTGTGATGAGATTTTGATAATCAAAAGATGACTTAGGCAGTGGTGCTATAAGGTTGTGGGATGTAAGGTAACTGGGAAGCATTCATGAACAGAGGACTGTTGTCTTGGGATAGACTTAACTTGAGTAGGAAGGTATGACAGGTTGCTCCCCAGATCCGGTCTCGTGTGCTACTTTGACCCCCTCATTTCCACTCTTGAATACTGATTCACCCCGCTTTACCAGGTGACCAATCAGTCCTGAGTCAGCCCCCTCTAGTCTCTCGCGTGTAATTGGTCCCAATAAGTAGGTGTGTGCCCTCTGGCTACTTGAGGGATGGTCCCCAAGTGAGCGCTCCCGGCCCCAGTTACCTCACCAGCAGCCACTGTCTTACAGGGATTATCCATTCAACAAAGAAATGGATCATGCCCAGCCTTCTTCACTCACACTCGCTATAGAACACTTCTTTAGATAAAACAACTACAGTGGGGACCCGTTAACAAGCGACTGGTTAGCGCATGGATCCGGTTAACATGCGTTCTAGTCATGCCCCCCAAAGCCAGCAAGTTAACTCACGGGACTCAGTAACGTGCACTGCCTACAAGCGGAAGTTGACCAGGAAAGGAAACATGTGGAGCGAGCCTTAGTAGTGGTGCCTTTTTCTTTTCATGAGCACTGTGGGAAAACGTGTAACACTTAATCTCATTGTCACAGAACGTCGAGCAAGCCTTAGTAGCACTGCCTTTTCTTTTCATGAGCCTTGGAATGCTTCCCCCTAAAAATAGGGTGTTTCTTGAGCGTTCCAGCATGCTCGAACCCCCGTATGCGAAAAGCCACGCAACATCATGTCTTTTTAAAATGCCTGCTGGACAGAAAATGTGAAAGTAAAAAGGAGGACATGTCCTCCTTTTCCCTGACATCTGGTAACCCTAGCCACTGCCTGTGGTCTGAGGGGATCCAGATGCATCCCCAGCTGCTTCTGGACAAGCTGGGAAGCTTCCGCTGCGGGGGCCATCTGGGTCCACTCCCCCCCGCCACAGCTCGCCAGTGAGGTGGAAGCTCCTCCATTTGTCTGGCGGCAGATGGGGATGGTTCTGGATCCCTGCAGCCTGCCAGTAGTGGCAGAAGTTTGTGCCACCGCCGGCAGGCTGGGGGAATCTGGATCTGTCCCCAGCTGCCATGAGACAAGCAGAGGAGCTTCTGCGCACTGGCAAGCCAAGGGGGCGGGGGGAGGGAGCAAATCTAGATGGCTCCGGAGGCGAAAGCTTCCCAGCTCATCCAGAAGCAGCTGGGGATGCATCTGGATCCCCGCTGCTACCTGCCAGCCCAAAGACTGTGTCTTCAGGCTGGCTAGGGTCCCTGGCTGCCGGCTCTGCACTGCCAGCACTGATCTGTGCACTGGCGAGCACTTTTTGCTGCATGCTCATGCGCAGAGCTTAGGGGGAACATTGGTCCTGTTTACGCGCAGTCCGCTTAATGCGTGTTTGCCGGGGCTTGTCCCCTGACACCCGCACGTTAACCAATCCCCACTGTACTAGTTGATTGATCAGATTACAATTTAAGTGAGAAAATGGCCAATCAAGGCAGAATCAAAATATGAATGAGTCAGGAGTGACTGCAGGGAAATAAAAGGTAAAACGTGCATACTACCCTAATATCTTTACCTAAACTGACCTCATAGTCCAGCTTTATGCTCAAGATGTTCAGCTGTCATCTGTTTATACAGCCAATCTCTGTCTGAGACCAGGCAAGATCCAGATCTTGCTTGAAGTTGTTTCCAGATGGAGATTCCCAGGTAAAAAGCCCCAAATCCTTCCAAGTGTCTCTCTTTGTTTCCAAACCCCCTTGACCTCTCTCTCTTGGGTCCGGACTTGCTATTTCAATTTGGTGTTTTTGCTTATTTCAATTTAAGTTAAATCAATTTAATGATTTTATTTCAAATTAACTTATTTCGATTTAACTTAAATCGAATTAAGCCTGTACATGTGGGCATAACCATAGATCATAACCCACAGTGTACAGATGAGTATCCCATGACAGAAGGGAAAGGCACTTCTAGAATGGAGGCTGGCATAACTGAGGAAGAGAGCTTTAAACTACGGATAGGGAAACAACATACTCTGAAACAATGTATCTAGGAATGTGGCTGGATTTCCATTACTTAAAGTCTTTAAAGGAAGACTAGATGGTTTTCTCAGCAGTATGGGATAATTCAAACAGAAGTTGTGACTTCATGCAGAAATTCACTGGTGAAATTCTGAGGCCTGGGATATTCAAAATACCAGAGTAGGTAATCCAAATGGTCTCTTTCTCCCTTAACATCTGTGAATCTATCTTTATGTGATCAAAATATTTTCCCAGTTAATGAAATAACTAAAATATTGACTACAACCTCAGTTAAATCTGGCTTGTAGCATTGTGTAAATTCTTCCATCTTTGGTTCTGGAGCTGAAGATATGTCTGAATGTTGATTCCAGGTTCTGTATGCACAGTTAGAACATGTATAAAAAGAAATTTAAATACAGAGGCTCCGTTCAGGTGAGCAGGGAACAGGAATGCCAGAACTTTAAGGGATATGGTCGGTGTAGCTGCCTCCACACCCATGCATATCTCAAGTCTACCACTTAGTTTCCTGCTGCCTCCCTGCTGCCAGAACTATTCCCCTTTGCAGCTGGAAGGACATAATGAGGAGGGTGCTGTAGAGTTCTGTCCTGGGTCTGTTTTTGTTCAACATTTTTATTAATGACGTAGATGTTGGCATAGAAAGCAAACTTATAAAATTTGCAGATGATACCAAGTTAAGAAGGGTTGCGAGTGATTTGGACAAACTGGTGAAATGGTCTGAGATAAATAGAATGAAATTCAGTAAAGATAAGTGCCAAGTACTCCACTTAGGGTTGAACAACCCATTGCACACATACAAAATGGTCAATAACTGCCTAGGAAGGAGGACTGCAGAATGGATCTGGGTGTAATAGTGGATCACAAGCAAAATATGAGTCCTCAGTGTAATACTGTTGCAAAAAAAGCAAATGCCATTCTGGCGTGTATTAACAGGGGTATTGTGAGTAAGACATGAGAAGTGATTCTTCGACTCTACTCTGTGCTGATTACACCTCACCTTGAGTACTGTGTCTGGTTCTGGGTGCTTCATTTCAAAAAGGATGTGGAGAAACTGGAGAAAGTCCAGAGAAGAGCAGCACAAATGATTAGAGGTCAGGAACTTCTGACCTATGAGGGAATATTGAAAGAGCTGTGTTTGTTCACTTTAGAAAAAAAGAGACTGAGAGGCGATATGATAACAGTTTTCAAATACCCAGAAGGTTGTTAGTATGAGGAAGAAGGAGAAAAATTATCCTCCTAAATCACAGATGATAGGAGAAGAAGCAACTGAGTTAAATTACAGCAAAAGAGATTCAGCTTAGATTTTCGGAAAAATTCCTAGCCATCAGGGTGATTAAATACTGGAATAAGTTGCCTCAGCAGGTTGTGGAATCTCTTACATTGGAGATTTTTAAGAGCAGGTTGGACAAAACACCTATCAGGGATGGTTTAATAGGGGTACTTGGTCCTCTCATGAGTGCAGAGGACTGGATTTGATGACCTCTCATGATCCCTTCCAGTTTCCTTGATTGAATGGCTCTATGATTCTATATACAGAAGGTCCTGATGAATTAAAAGGGATGTGCCTCATCTTCTTCCACAGCTGATTGGCCCCTACTTTGCATAAAATTTACAGATTCTTTTCATTCCATGTGTTGTGCTTTACTGAAAAGAAAGTTGCTGCTGTGAGACTTGCAAAGGATCCCACAACAAGACAACCTTCCTGCCAGGCAGGCAATAAAAGTGAGCTCCCTGGAATTAAACCAGATGATGCTCAGTGTTTTTGGCATGACGTTTTCACATAAAAACTAGGTTAATGGAGACCAGTATGGTGAGGACATAGAAAGTGGGCTGGTGGAGGGAGGAATTATCAATTACATTTAGGAGGCTGGTGGGGACTGACCCACATGCGGGAGTCCATTTAGTGAAGCAGGATAAGTTGAAAAGCAAGGATTGGCAATCAGGGAGGCATGGTGGCACACTGGAGCAGACTCTGGGAAGGGAATATCACATTTTCCCTTCTCTTTGTTACATTTCATCCCATTTTTATTACTCAATTTTTCAAGGTCATCCAGTTCAGTCTATGTGGTAGGCAGATTCTTTTCTGTATTGGCAATTGCTCCTATCTTTGTATCGTCTGCAAACCTCCTTAGCAGACTCCCACTTTCTGTGACAATGTCTGTAACAGACACGTGCAATATGGCACTAACTTCCATGTACCTTGGGGATGGTTTCCTCACACTTTTTGGTGTAAACAAGGATATTGAGAAGAACACAGGAGGAAAGACGAACTAATGCATGTTGATTATTTGCTGTTATTCTCTAGGTTCCACTGCAAATTTACTACTATAATGACTCAAGTCATTGAACTTCCATCAGGGGAGTAAAGTCAGCAACGAGTCATTAGAAGATATAAATACTCTCACTAGGTTGATCCCAGACACATGGACAGTCATATGGTTTGTGGATGACAGCAGCATTTTCTGAAGGTGAAGAAGACACCGAGTTCAGGTTAACTGGAGTAGTTTCTATTCAAACTAATCAAAGATCTTTTTAAATAGGAGATTTTTGAAGAACATTCAAATCCAAATCTGCTCACTGCCACATTGATGCAAAACTGAATGATTCTTGTTTTCACCTGTATAGTTGAGAGAGGAGTGAGGCTGGAAATTTAGAAGTGAAGTATTTAATTCCTTCACAAAGCAAAAAGAAATCTGGGCTGAAGAACCTTGAGGGGTGGGCCAGTTACACATCCAGCCTTAGTTGTCTCCTCACAAATGCATCAAGAGAGACACATTGTAGTGTATCTGTGGAAGATTTTGGTCTGGGAGAGTATATGTTGGGGGTCTCATGATGCCATTAGTGAGACTTAACTTTATGTTGATACAGAGTTACTGAATGATCTCATTAGTGATTTGGAAGTAAATCTGAAATCTGTGCTGATACTCTTTGTCGAAGATAGACAGATTGACAGTGTGGTAAGGAACAAAGACAGGGCGGTCCGATAGAAAGATCTCCATCTTGTAATATTTTTCCCTGTTCAGTCCTGAAGCTGAAGATATGTCTGCATTTACAGTGACATATAGAGAGCAGACCCTGCATGCACAGCTTCCATGGATATAAATGAAAATTTAGATGGGGAGGAGCAGCTTAGATGAATAGGGTGCTGGATGCCAAAACTTTAAGGTATAATCCTTACATAGCTGTCTGGACACCCAAGTGTGATGCTGTCTGGGTCTAGGGGACTGTTTGTGATTATTTTTTTTAATTAATATTTCATATTTGCAATAACCCATATGTGATATGCCATGTTTGGTATCAATAGAAAGACTGTAATCTGCTAAGAATGATTAAATGATTTATACGTAGGTATGGTATTTGTATTGGAATCTAGGAATCTCATTGGTTTTATGTATGTTCCAAGTTGTATGAGCTGAGGCAAGCCCAGACTGGGCATCTGCAAACTATTGTCCTGTTAATGGCCCATCAGGAGGGGCTCTGAGCTCCAGTGGGCCCAGGAGGAAACCTGTTTGACCAGTTACCCAGACTGACCATGTGGCCCACCTCCATTTAGATCTGGCGAGGACTCTGAGATAAGAGACCATAGCCCATTCACCGTTTTGTCTTAAGTCTGTCTGCAACCAACACCCTCCTCTGGAACTACCCTCCTGAGACTGAGACCCACCCAGCTGCAGGTGCTGCTGGATGCACACCAGAGGAGAGGGAGTAATCTTCAAACTACAGGATCTTAGAGGATTTGTTTTCTATGGACTCTAAGTTATTTGTATGCATGCAATTCACTTTGACCCTTTCACATCTCTCATATTTTGTTTTTCTTTTTATATTAAACCTGTAGTTGTAGTTACTAAAGGATTGACTGGCAGCATGGTATTTTGGGTAAGATGCAAGACTGTATTGTTCTGAATGATGTGGCTGGTCCTTTAGCATCAGGAGAACCTATTTCTTTAAGAGACCCAGTGGCTAGAGGGGACCATAGGATCTCATGTGCAGTAAGGGGGCTGTTACTATTTTATTATTCTTGGTGATGACCAGAGTGGGGGAGTCAGAAGCATGTTTTGTGGCTGAACAGGAGACTAGTTTAAGTACCACCCATCAGTGGTTTAGGGGTTTGGCTCCTGGTTTTGCAGCTTGCCCAGATTTTGGTACATTCAGAAGGTTACCCTAGGAGACCTGGGTCACACCAAGCAATTTCCATGGCAAGGGTTTTGTGTCTGGCTGCCTCTTTGTCTCTAAAACCATATAGCCTAGTGCAACAAAATACTCTAGTCTGTTTACATGTCAGCAATGCCAACAATTCTGTGATCACCAGGCTAATTGAGCTATAGTTTAGAAGGGAAGGAGGCTTGTGGGAAGCTGGTTTGGGAGGAGTGTTGTGGTTTGACCTTCAGCATCAAAATGTGTTACACTCCATGGATGGCTGGAACCCCATCTCTTTTCCTATCCCTTTCTAATTTAAACAATCAGAAGTCTTTTAAAGGAATGGGATTGAGAAAAAGGACCCAGTCTAAACTCTGCTAATGTCCAAGGACTTACTTCTACAAACAGTAGTGGTCTTTGGATGAGACTGACATAACTCTGTTCCAAAACAGATTTATGTGAGACATAGGCAGAGGTTGCTGATGAACTGAATAGGAGATGCATCATCTTTTTCCATACATGACTCATCTCTACTATGCATCTAATTTACATGGTGTGTTCATTCCATGTGTTATGTTTTATTGACAGAAAGGACACCGCTGTGAGACTTCCATAAGATGCTACAACAAGACAATTTGTCAGCTTCCAAAAACACAGGCTCTGATTCATCAGTGCTTTTCCTGACTGGAATCCCAGGGTTGGAAGCCATGCACATCTGGATCTCCATCCCCTTCTGCTCTGTGTTCACTGTGGCCCTTCTAGGAAATTGCATGCTCCTGTATGTTATCAAGACAGAGCCCTCCCTCCACAAGCCCATGTTCTATTTTCTTGCCATGCTGGCTGTCATTGACCTGGTTTCATCCACAAACACCATGCCAAAAACAATTAGCATCTTCTGGTTTAATTCCAGGGAGATCAGCTTTACTGCCTGCCTGGTGCAGATGTTTTTCCTTCACTCGTTCTCGAGCATAGAGTCATCCGTGCTGCTGGCCATGGCCTTTGACAGGTATGTGGCCATCTGCAACCCCCTGAGGTATGCCACCATCCTGACCAACTCCGTGATAGCAAAGATTGGGCTGGCAGCTTTGGCCCGGGCTGTTCTTCTTGCCAGCCCTCTGCCCTTACTTCTCATGAGGCTGCCCTTTTGCCGGTCCCACAACATCTCTCATTGTTATTGTGAGCACATGGCGGTGCTGAAGCTGGCCTGTGCTGACACAAGCTTGAACAACATCTATGGCATTATCATCTCTCTTCTCATCTTAGGAGTGGATCTGCTGTTAATCACTCTGTCATATCTCAAGATCCTGCAGGCTGTCTTCAGCTTGGCATCCAAAGAACAGCAAATGAAGGCATTGGGCACTTGTGTTTCTCATATTTGCGCCATCCTAATGTTTTACATCCCAATGATTCTAACCAGATTAATTCATAGGTTTGGCCACCAAGTTGCTCCTTACATACACATCCTGATGGCCAATTTTTATCTCCTCTTTCCTCCCATGATGAACCCTATTGTGTACGGAGTGAAAACCAGACAGATTCGTGACAGAGTCTGTCTCCTGTTTCGAAAGAAAAACTTCTAGGCTGATCACTGTGTTGAGGTTAGTGCTGGGAAAATCCTGATAGCAAGCTCCCATTCCTTTCTAAATATTTACAACAGCAGAGTTACCACACTTGTACATTTCTTCAGCATTCGGCATCCTGGACAATATTAAAATTCTTCATCTGCTATGAAATGGAGGAAGTTCTGGGTGTGGTGGAGCAGAAACCCCCATGCATCAGCCCAATGACTGAATTTGGAAGTGATTACAGGTCTCTGGGTTCCCAGTTCAGAGCTCTATCCTCTAATCCCTTCTGCATCCATGACAATGAGATTATTTCACTTTTAAAGGTTTGATTTTGAGTCTTGTAATGTGTCTGACATAGGTGTTTTTTAGTAGCCAGGTCTCTCCTTCATTTTCTTTTGCTGCCACACAAGTTCAATGTTATTCAGCATCTAATTTTTGTCTGAAATAGGCCCTAGTCCAAATTGTACAAAGTCACTGACCTAAAGCAGAATATTGCGTAGCTCAACACCTTATTTCTTTTACCAACAGAAAATGGACAAATCCCACATCTTGTTTGCCCATATGGTTCTCATGGGGGACTTCAATTACCCTGACATCTGCTGGAA
>ML682064.1:1984829-1997257 GCA_007922195.1 Podocnemis expansa
TGTGGGGTCCCTTCCAACCCTATGATTCTATGATTCTATGATACTTGGGACTGTTAGAGTCTTTTTGCCAGAGAATTTCTATCCTGAAACATCTCCATCTACAAGCAAAGACTGAACCTATCCACATGACACAGAAGGCCAACATGTGAGACCACTAGCAGCCAGCCCTATGGGTAAGACAGAGAATGGATTATTACAGTAAACTTTAGGTTAGTGTGTTTCTTATATTTTATTTGTTAATGGTCAAGTCATAGCAGTGTGTGGGCAATCCAGGAAATTTTTAGAGAGTGTTGGGGACAACTTTCTAGTCCAAAAGCTAGAGGAACCAACTAGGGGCCTTGCAGCTTTCCACCTGCTGCTCTCAAACAGGGAAGAATTGAGCAGGGAGGTAGAGGTAAATGGCAAGCTAGGCAGTAGTGACCATGACATGGTTGAGTTCAGGATACTGATTAAAGGAAGGAAGGAAAGAAGCAAAACAAAAACCCTGGACTTCAAAAAAGCAGATTTTGGCTCCCTCAGGGAACTGATGGGCAGGATCCCTTGGGAAGCTAATCTGAAGGGGAAAGGAGTCCAAGAGAGTTGGTTATGTTTTAAAGAAACCCTGCTAAGGGCACAGGAATTTGCCATTCCAATTAGGAGAAAGAACAAACATGTGAGGCAGCCAGAATGGCTTAGCAGAGAACTCTGCTCTGAGCTTAAACATAAAAAGGAAGCTTGCAGGAGTGGAAGCTTGGTCAGATGACTAAGGAGGCATATAAAGATATTGCTAGGGACTGCAGGGATAAAATCAGAAAGGCCAAAGGACAAATGGAGTTGCGGCTAGCGAGGGATGTAAAGGATAACAAGAAGGGGTTCTACAAGTATGTTAATAACAAGAAGAGGATCAGGGATGGTGTAGGTCCCCTGCTGAATAGGGCAGGCATCCTTGTGACAGAGGATTAAGGAAAAGCTGAAGTGCTCAACGCTTTTTTTGCTTCAGTTTTCACAGGAAGGGTCAGCTCCCAGCCCACTACCATGGGTGTGGCAGATTGGAGAGAAGAAGAGAGGCCCTTGGTGACAGAAGGTCAGGTTAGGGACTGCTTAAAGAAGCTGCATGTGCACAAGTCCATGGGGCCGGACGAACTGCATCCAAGAGTGCTAAGGGAATTGGCCGATGAAATAGCAGCACCGCTGGCCATTGTTTTTCAAAGCTCATGGAGAATGGGGGAGGTGCCAGAGAATTGGAAAAAAAGCAAATGTAGTGCCTATTTTCAAGAAAGGGAAAAAGGAGGATCCAGGGAATTACAGACCAGTCAGCCTCACCTCAATCCCTGGAAAAATTATGGAGCAGGTTCTCAAAGAAGCCATCCTGAAACACTGAGAGGAAAATAAAGTGATCAGGAACAGTCAGTATGGATCTACCAAGGGTAAATCATGCCTGACCAATCTCATTTCCTTCTATGATCAGATGACTGGTTTTCTGGATGCAGGAAGAAGCATTGATGTGATATATCTTGATTTTAGCGAGGCTTTTGATACAGTTTCCCACAGCATTCTCACTGGAAAATTAAGGAGGTATGGATTGGATAGGTGGACTATAAGGTAGATAGAAAACTGGCTAGATCAACGGTTTCAGCGTGTAGGAATCAATGGTTCCATGTCCAGCTGGTAACCAGTCATGAGTGGTGTGCCCCAGGGGTCAGCCCTGGGGCTGGTTCTGTTCAACATTTTCATCAATGATCTAGATGGTGGAATAGACTGCACTCTCAGTAAGTTTGCGGATGACACCAAGCTGCGGGAACCAGTAGACATGTTGGAGGGCAAGGACAGGATTCAGAGAGACCTAGATAAATTGGAACAGTGGGCCAATAGAAATCTTATGAGGTTCAATAAGGACAAAACGCTGCACATGGGATGGAAAAACCGTATGCACTGCTACAGGCTGGGAAACAATCAGCTAAGTAGCGGCAGTGTAGAAAAGGACCTGGGGTCATGGTGGATGGGAAGCTAGATATGAGTCAGCAGTGTGCTCTTGCTGCCAAAAAGGCCAATGGCATACTGGGCTGCATCAAAAGAAGTATTACCAGCAGATCAAGGGATGTGATCATTCCCCTCGATTCTGCACTGGTGAGGCCACATCTAGAATACTGTGTTCAGTTTTGGGCTCCCCACTACAAAAAGGACAGGGACATGCTAGATAGAGTTCAGAGGAGGGCAACCAAAATGATTAAAGGGCTGGAGCACAACCCCTATGAGGAAAGACTGGAAGCATTAGGCTTATTTAGTCTGCAGAAGAGAAGATTGAGGGGGGATTTGATAGCAACCTTCAACTACTTGAAGGGATGCTCTAAGGAAGATGGAGCTCAACTGTTCTCGGTAATAACAGAGGACAGAACGAGGAGCAATGGTCTCAAGTTGCGGGTAGGGAGGTTGAGGCTGGATATTAGAAAAAACTTTTTTACTAGGAGAGTGGCGAAGCCTTGGAATGAGCTGCCGAGGGAGGTGGTGAAAGGTGGTTTCCCCTTTTTTCGAAACAACTGTGCGTCGTGTGAACAGCTGAAACCTTATTTCGAAACAACCTCTGTTGTTTCGAAATAAGGAGGCTGTGTGAACACAGCCTATGTTTCTATGATTCTAAGTCTTGCCATGATAATTAATTGATTGTGCCTTGATTTACTTTATACTCACTTACAACAATATTTTAATCAGTAAACTAGTGTTTGTGTTATCTAAAACTGTGTGGCTACAAGAGACTTTGAAGGGGCAAGGACTGTTTGCTTAACAGTTTCTTTGTAAAACAATTAGGCCAGAGTATATGAACGTGTAGTAACCTGGGAACAGTGCTGCCCCACTGTAGGATGTAAATTCCCAGTATGACATCCAGGGAGGTCGCTGGTGCCTGGCATATGGGGCACGTGCCCCAAGTCCTGGCGCCAGTGCATCGAATGTCCAGCATGCCCCTGCCTCTCCAGGCTATGTCCCTGTCTGGGTATTTAGATCCAGGTCAGCTGTGGCAGCGCCTGCCTCTCCTGGGCCAGGATTCAGGCCGAGACCCTTGCGACAGCCACAGCCTCGCCTATTCCCATCCCCGGCTGGGGATCACGGGCTGGGCTGACCGCAGCAGGCTCCTGGGGTCCTGAATCCAGACTGGGGCCAGAGGGTGGGGCTGAGACCCAGGGGGTGGGCCCTGGGCCTGGGCTGTCGGTCTTTTCATGGGGCAGCAATAGTCCTGGCATCTGGGGGCTGGGGGTGCCATCCTCTGAGTGTCTAGTAAATGTACATCCACTATCTAGAACTGATTATACTCAAGAGGTTGCTGTGGACTGACCTAGGAGTGGGGGTCCACCTAGCAATGTGGAGTAAGTTGGGGTCAAGGAGTGGGCAGGTGGGGATGCACAGCAGCACACCAGGCAAGAGAGTAAGAAGGAAATGTCACAGTTGCCATCATTCAAAGTCTTTAAAAGAAAAGCAATATGGCATTGTTCAAACAGAAGTTGTGACTTGATGCAGAAATTATCTGGTGAAATTCTGTGGCCTGCAGGCTTGAAAAGACCAGAATAGATGATCGTAATAGTCCCTTCTTCCCTTAACATCTGACAATGTATCATTATTTGACCATAATATGTTCCCAGTTAATGAAATAACTAAAATATTTTCTACAACCTCAGTAAAATCTGGGCTTTAGCATCTTGTAAAATTATTCCTCTTTAGTTCTGGAGCTGAAGATATATCTGCATGTATGATAGTATGTAGACTCCAGGCTCTGTATGCACAGTTAGAACATGTATAAAAAGAAATTTAGACGGGAAGGCCGTGCTTAGGCGAATAGAATACAAGAATGCCAGGAATATGCTCTGTATAATAGTCTGCACAGTCAGACAGATCCCACATCTACCATTTAATGTTCTCCTGCCTCCCTACTGCCAGAACCATTCTCCTGTGAAGCAAAAGCTTCCAGCAAGGTTACCTGCCTTCAATGCGTTAAAGATACCAACACTGTGGTGATCAGCAGGTGTGATTGAGCTCAAGGCTAGAAGGGAAAAAGGCTTGTGACAATCTGGTTCTGGAAGGGCCTTGTGATTGGAACCTTCACCCCCCAAATGTGTTAAACTTCAGGGACTGCTAAAAACCCCATCTGTTTTCCTATGCTTTCTCTAATTTAATCATTACCACATCTTTTAAGGGAAAGGCTTAGAGAAAAAGGCCCCAGTCCAAACTCTACTGATGTCAAGATGAACTCTGGATGAGATTGAAAGAATTCAGGTCTAAAACAGATTCATCCAAGGCATAAGTCGAGGTTCCTGATGAATTAAAATGGAGGTGCATCATCTTTTTACACAGTTGACTGGCCCCTACTATGTATCTAACTTAGATGGTGTTTCATTCCATCTGTTTTGTTTTATTGAAAGGAAAAACCGTGCTGTGAAACTTGCAAAAGATGCTAGAACAAGACAATCTGTCAGTTCCCAACAGCGTAAGCTCTAATGAGGACGTGTTCTTCCTGAGTGGCATCCCGGGGCTGGAAGCCATGCACTTCTGGATCTCCATCCCTTTCTGCTTTATGTTCACTGTGGCCCTTCTAGGAAATGGTACCCTCTTGTATGTTATCAAGACAGAGGCTTCCCTTCACAAGCCTATGTACTATTTCCTCGCCATGCTGGCCGTCATCGACCTTGTTTTATCTGCAAACACCATGCCAAAAACACTGAGCATTTTCTGGCTTAATTCTAGGGAGATCAGTTTTAATGCCTGCCTGGTGCAAATGTTTTTCCTTCACTCGTCCTCAGGCATGGAGTCATCTGTGCTACTGGCCATGGCCTTTGACAGGTATGTGGCCATCTGCAAACCCCTGAGGTATGCCACCATCCTGTCCAACTCAGCGATAGCAAAGATTGGGCTGGCAGCTTTGGCCCGATCTGTTCTTTTTGTCATCCCTCTTCCCATACTCCTCAGGATGTATCCCTACTGTGGATCCCATGTCATTTCTCATTGCTACTGCGAACACATGGCAGTGGTGAAGCTGGCCTGTGCTGACACCAGGTTCAATAATATCTATGGGATTGTCCTATCTCTGGTCATTTTAGGGGGGGGATCTGATGTTCATCACCCTGTCATATGTCAATATCCTAAGGGCTGTGTTCAGTCTGGCATCCAAAGAAGAGCAATGGAAGGCTTTGGGCACTTGTGCATCCCACCTTTGTGCTATCCTAATGTTTTACTCCCCAGCAGTTCTAACCAGAATAATTTACAGGTTTGGTCACCAAGTCGCCCCTCACATACACATTCTGATGGCTAATTTCTACCTTCTCTTTCCTCCCATGATGAACCCTATTGTGTATGGGGTCAAAACCAAACAGATTCGTGACAGAGTGCATCTCTTATTCCGAGCAAAAAACTTCTAGGCTAAACATTTTGTGAAGTCTAGAAGTGGGAAACCCATTTGCAATTTCATATCCCTCCTAAACACAACAGGAAATTTAGTGTAATTGTACCTTTCTGCATCACCCTGCATCCTGGATTGCATTAAACTCTTCATGTGCTATGCAGTGAAGGGGCTGAGTATGCAAGAGAGGGAAACCCCTCTCCTTTGCAAGGCTGCAAGATCCAGTCCCTGGGTTGTCCTTCTGCTGTGTGGGCCAACATGGAATTTTTAGTTGTCTGTGGTCATGCCTCATTTTTCCATCTGTAGCAAGAGGACTAAATATATCACCCCTTGCATGTAGGAAGGGGAAGTTGATTGCTTAATGTGGCCCAGCTGCTCAGTGACTGAAGAAGCAACTTATCCCATGTCTCTAGCATCCCAACTCAGTGCTCTATCCACTAACAACTGCTGCCTCTGACAATGAGATTATTTTCATTTTAATTATTTGCTTTTAAGAGTTGCAATGCATTTGACAAGTTTTTTTTCTAATACCCAGTTCCCTACTGCATTATCTCTCAGTCCCATAGAACTTTAACACCATCCAGTACCTATTTTTTTGGTGAAATAAGTCCCAGCCCAAATCTTACAAAGTCAGTGATCTGAGAGATAACATTGTCTACCTTGACAAATTAATGCTTTCAGCCACAGAAATTGAACCAATCCTACATATTGTGTGTCTAGGTCGGTGGCAGGCCATCCTTTCAGAGCACTGCAATCATGTTGCTGAAAAGTATGAATTAATAACATGTTTTAATGCCTTTTACCCAGAACGATCACAGAGCCATGTAAAAACTGTGGGGCTAGACTGAAAATGTGGTGAATTCGTACAATTCTGATTGGCTGCAGTGGCAGGTCTCTTGTCCAGACCTGTCAGTATGAGACCATGTATTAGGATGGGATACCCTAGAACAGTGGTTTTCAAACTTTTTTCTCAGCACCCAGTTGAAAAAAATAATTTATGCCCACAAGCCAGCAATTACATCTTTGAGTAACGCACTCCAGTCTTTTGGTAGCGGTGGCAGAGAGTGCTGCAACACAGTGCTTGACTGTCTGTGAGTCAGTACTGGGTCCTGACCCTAAGTTTGAAAACCACTACCCTAGAAAGGCCTTTTTGACATGGGTATAAAATCTTCTGAATTAAATGCAGCATATACTTGATTTAAGTTCTTTTGTTAATATAGATAAGTTAGATTGCCAAATGATATAAGCCATATTGTCAAAAGACTCATTTCCTGATATAGTTGTGCCTCCATGGGGTCTTTCCTTACACAAAAGCATGTGAAGGGTGTGTATTTTTTACACTCCTCTCTGGAACAGCCATTCCAGCATAAGTTTGTAGCTTCCACCTTGTGTATTCCACTGGAGTCTGGAGAATCATTTCATTTCCAGACTGTGTGCAGATTTGGAGCTTGAGGAGAGAAAGAAGGAGACTGTCGAAGATTAATATTTCACATCTTTGTATTCTTTTCTCATGTGTTTTGAAGGGGAGCCCCTAATTGCTCAGTGATACCGTGCATGGGGCTTAAATAATGTGACATCTCAGCTGTGTTTTATTTTCAGAACTGAAGAGTATTATTGGTGAAAATGAAGACTATGATAATTATTAGAAAAGTCTCCAAAAGGAATTGGGGAGAGAATACTCATCAAATATTTAACCAAGCCATCTTACTGAAATCTTTTAGTAACCCTGTGTATCACAATGATTGAAAATTAAGTATGCTGGCTTCCAGGCTTTCTGTCTAGGATTTGTATAAATGATACTGTCTGTCATTGCCATTGTTTTGCTTCATAGAGGGTACATCTACAATGGAGCCTTAGGTTGACTTAAGGAAGTTTAAGTTGACCCAAAGACCCCCGTGGCCACACTGGGCTTTTATTAAGTCAACTTAAGTGCTTTCTTAAGTCAACTTAATAGGACTGCATCTGAAGGTCAACTTAATGCTTAAGTTGACCTTGTTAAGTTGATTTAAACCAGTGTAGATGGAGAATAGCCCTTAAGTTGACTTAATTGGTTTCCAGGCTCCCTCCCAGAATTCCTGGCCATCAGGAAGGGTTGACCTTGTACATGGAAGTGTGGACTCCAGTAGTTGGAAGGAGCTTTCAGTGCAGATGCTCTAAGTTAACTTAACAAGGTTGACTTTAAATTGACTTAAAGTTGACCTTCTCAAGTTGACTTAACAGAGCCTCCAGTGCAGACATATCCATGGGGACTTGTCCTTTCTTGTTTTATGAAATGAATATGTAAGCTGGTTATATAAACTCTTTAGCAAACCTCTGACTTCATCCAGTGTCTCCCTAATGCAAGTGGATAAACAAAGCTTTTCTCTTTTTGGGTAGTTTTGTTGCACTCATTTGATGCAGGTAGTTGCCACCCTCTTGGCATAAGACGTCTTTACTCATGCCCTTGCAGAACAGCTCTATTCATCAATCGTAGAGAACATTTTGTCAATGAAAATGGGATTTGAGGGAGTCAGGTGTTCTGTTATCAATGGATCAGATGTTCTGTTACCTTCTATCTCTGCTATGTGTTTTTCACGTTCTTGTGCTTGGTACTGTTTTGAAGCTCTTCAGCATTTGCACTTTCAGCTTGTTTTCCTGCCAAGTACTGTGTCTCATTCTTGACCTGCTGTAGAAGCCCTCTTGCTTTGGTGTTTTTCTTTCTGCCATTTTTTTACATATATTATCTATGAAAGACTTATAAATGTTCTTGCGTAATTGAAGGAAGTATCTAATTATAGATGTAAAAATTAAAAATTATAGGTTACAAATGTACAAACTGTCTAGTCAACAGGGGAAGGTGACAAATTATTCATGTAAGAATGTGAATAAAAATAGTGGACAGGATCACATCCCTGAACAGTATGCAAAGAGTTTTCAAGAGTTGGTACCCTACCAGGATTTGCTGCTCTTTACTGTGAAATTTACTGATTTGTGACTGAACACCTAAAAGATACCCTTTTTTTCCCCACGAGACACTGACACCAACTTAAATATAGAGGGAAGTGTTTAGTAGTGTTAAGACTGAAGAAAGATGAAATATGTATGAGATGGCAATTTCTATTTTGAGAATAGAGGAAGGGACTTCAGAACTGAAGATAATTTTTTGAAACTCACTATTGTCAGAACAAGACAACCTTGCTTTGAATTGTTTAATAGGCCAGGTTGGTGGGTTGGAGAGAGTCTTCTGAAAGGATCTTGGATAGTTTACTCCATTCCACTTACCTCTCTTCCCTTGATTTATGAAATCCAACTCAAATACTTTAAATAAAATGGTAATTAAATTACTGGGCCTCAGTCAAGGCATGCTGTCATGGGATGTACATCTCTGCAACCCTAGGCTATGATCTATGTAACTTTTCTGTTTACTTTTGTAAGGTAATTGTATGTTTTCATGCTAGTTATGGTATGCAAGGCTCTGTTTTGAATGTTCTACCTTGTTGTTATGGTATCATATCTCCTGCAGCATCATGTATGTGTAAAGATGTGAAGCATGTTACATGGTTCAAACCATCAGGGATATCTCAATACAGAGGTTGGAGAGGTACAGGACAAAGATAATGCAAATTGAGCTCCTTGACTCAGATGGAACAAAGGAAATCCCCTCACCTCAGGAGAAGAAGGGCTAAGGGGAACATAGAAAACAGCTACAGACGCTTTGACCAGTTACAGGTGTTTTAACAGAGAAACTCCATCTTGAAGCATTCTCCAACTTTGAACAAGATCAGAGCCCTGCCTAGTGTTAGGCAGAGACTGGCTGTAAAAACATCTTTCATACGAAAATCTTCAGAGTAACCTTGGACAGTGACAATAGTTAGAATGTGTCATATCTTTCATTTGTGGTAACTTCTGACACCTTTATTAAATGATTGCACATTTATTTGCTATATGCTCACTTAAAATCATGTTCTCATCACTAAGCTAGTATTTGTTTTACCTAAAGCTGGGTGTGAATGAGCAGAGCTAGGTCTTCTCATTTCTTTGTCAAATGAGTGAACCAGTCTACAAGCCTAACAGTGATTGGGGAAAGGGTCCCAATTTCTGTAGGATGGAAGTTCCCTATTTAGTGTCTGGGGGTTGGGGGTGCTCACTTGGGAACAGTCCACTGCGTCGCTGGAGGACACACACCTGGTGTCTGGGAGTGATTACACACAGGATGTTGGTGTGGAGTGATTCAGGAGAGAAAAGTGGCCTGGCAGAGGGGGGTAAGTCAGGGTTCAGGAGTGGAGATGGGGGGTTCACAGCAGCACATTGAATCAGATTTGGGATGGGAATGTCACATGTACAATCTGAGCTTTGTTTTCTATCACGTCCAGGAAAACTTCCTGTATTTCTGCAATATGCCTGTGAATTCATATTTGATTGACATTTCTATGAACTTCAGGTTCCTGGCTCTGTCACTGTCCTCATGTTTCCTGGGTGGCAGAGCAAATCACCAGAATGGAAGATAAAGAGTAGCCACAGGACAGCACCACCTTTTGATGATCCCCAGCGGACATTTCTTATTTTTCCCCCTGGGAACCTAACCACAATATACCCAGAGATGCTTCTCATGATGTCCCTGTATCCACCCTGTCATCACCTGATGTCTTCACGTGTAATTAGTTTCTATATCTTTTTCAGATCCACTTTCTGGATTCTAGGCTCTTCATGAGATAAAGTTGACACCATATATAACCCGTTCATATGCTGAGTTGTCTGTATTGTCCCCCACACCAGCTGGATGGTTACCAGCAATGAGGACTGTGACACTCAAGTCAAAATTTCTCATCTGCCCTCATTATGCTCCCAGTCTCTCAGGCTAAAAGATGGCCTTTGCTGCACAGTTGGCGAATTAAAAGATGCCTTCTGGGTGGATCGAGGGGTAAGGTTATAGCAAAATGACTGTCTCTCATGGAGAGGATTCTGTCTGCAGCAGCTTCTGCCTTTGTTAGCCTTTAAGTACCTTGGGTCTCTTTTGTTTGTTTGTTTTACTGAACTAGACTAACACAGCTGCCCTTTTGGATCTTGAGAGTAGAATGATCTCCAATGATTTTTCTGCCTTCTGTGTTCCTGCCTCTCTGTTATCACCCAAATGTCTTAATGCCTCAGACTGTGGCAGAATCTTGCAGGGAGCAAGGCCACCTCTCATGCTTTGCCTTCACACTGAGCAATATCCCCATGGTGGCAAAACTTCCAATCCCGGTAAACATACTTGAGCTCACACTATTGTGCTGAAATGGCTGTACAGGTGCTGTGGCTTGGGCTCTGTGTGTTGGATTCTTCCATCCTAAGTGCAGGATTCTGCACTTATCCTGGTTGAACTTCATCAGATTTCTTTTGGACTGATCCTCCAATTACATTTGTGAAACCTGACGGAAGAGGGGCAAGGAAAGCTGAGGAGTAACTGCCCAATTATAAGCTGCCCAATTATAAGCTTCCCAATGACAGAAGGTTGATGTGAGTCAGTAGTAGGACTGCCAGCTTTTTGAGGTGAGCTCTTGCTACAGAGAGCTCACAGTGATGAAATGCTACTTCCCCTATCTCAGGCTCATCTGCCCTGTAACCTCAGTCATGCTGTATGAAGTGGCTCACAGTTCGGAGTGCCAGTTTCAGGACAGCCTGTTAGAAAATGGCAGAAACCCCAAAGAAGTGATGTGGCCAAGGGCCAGCCCAGAGTATTTTGGTGCCCTAGGTGCCTGAGATTTTGATGCCCGCCCCCATGTGGGCCCCTCCATATCCCCCGCTAAACCAGGCCAGGTGGTGTGTGGGTGCAGCGTGGGCTGCCGGACCCAATTTCTGCAGCAGCTTCGCTCCTGCGGCCAGGTCTGGCTCCCCACCCATGGCCCAATGTTTCCTGTTAGCTGTGTGGCCATGCGGCTGTGCAGCCCCCTGCCATTGCCTGGCACAGGGGACACTGCTGGCCATGCATGGCCAGCATCCACAGTCCCTACCCAGCTCGAAGACTTTGTCTGCCAGCCAGCTAAGCATTCCTTTGGAGCTGGGATTTCTTAAAACTCTTGCCCAGAGAAGCTCTGATGGAGCATGCTCCAAACATCTGAGCATGCTCTGTCAGTGCTTCTCTGGCTGAAGGAATCATGGCTCGGCTGTGCCGCTCCAGTGGCCAGGTAAGGGTGCAGGGAGTTGGAGGTCCAGCCAGCTGCAGGAGTATCAGGGCAGTGGGTTACGGTTGGAGGAGGGGGACTGGGATGGCTTGGGGGGTTAAGCTGGAGAGCATTGGGCAGGATCAGGCTGGCTGGGGGTGGAGGGTGAGCGGGAGAGTGGGGGGAAGGATCGGGTCTGCAGCAGGCAAGATCAGACCTGTGATGGTGGCCTACGCAGAGATCAACATTAGTTGCTCAGCTGCCTCAGGGCCTTAGAGGGAACATTGCTGATGAGTCAATGCTGGTTGTTGCTCCCCATCCATGGCCAGATGCTGGCAAAGCAGGGTGGGAAGCTTGCTAGCCTGAGCCCCAGCTGAGCCCTTAGCATCCCATAGACACTGGCGCCATAGGTGACCTCTATGGGTGGACCAGCAATGATGTGGCCTAGAACTAATCCAGAAATAAATGGGAACCCCTGAATCTTGGCAGTGGTCTTATCATAAAGTCACACACAGTCCCCATGGGCATTCCAGTCTATCTTGCCACCCAGACAAACTGGTTTTAGTGATAAATGATCACTTACACCAAATATCACAAAATATTCAGGTTGCTTCTGGTTTTAAGAGACCAGTTACTTACCTGAGATTAATGCTACATAAGGTCTGATATCAAAAACAACTTTGGCAGGTATTATTATAATAAATTACTTACTAATTTATTAACTAAGGGAAAATGAGAATTATATACAGGTCAAAGCAAACATACACACAAATGAGCTTCAGTTTATGATTCAAAAGGTAATCTGTCAGCACTGAGGCTCTGTCTACACAACAGGGCTCAGTTAAGTTGAATTAATAAGGTCTGTTTAAAGTTGACTTAAGTAGACCTTATTACGTTGACTTAGTGAGGCCACATTACATTACATCAACTTTATAAAGTCAACTTAA
>ML682064.1:1997657-2021503 GCA_007922195.1 Podocnemis expansa
CCCCAACTCAGACCTCTACAACAGATCATTAAAGACCTACAGCCTATTCTAAAAGATGATCCCTCACTCTCTCAAGCTTTGGGAGACAGACCTCTCCTTGCCTACAAACAGCCACTCAATCTTAAATAGATACTCAGCAGCAACTACAGATCTAACAGAAACATTAAAGCAGGCACACACCCCTCCTACAAACCACGCTGCCAAGTCTGCCCACATATCTTCATGATAGATACCATCATAGGTCCTAACCAAGCCTGCTACTCCATCAAAGGCTCATTTACCTGCTCATCTACTAATGTGGTCTATGGCATCATGTGCCAGTAATGTCCCAACACCTTATACATTGGACATACGGGACAATCCCTGCACAAAAGAATAAATGAACATAGAACTGATATCAGAAATCACAAAACAAAAAAGCCAGCTGCTGAGCACTTCCATCTTTCTAATCACTTCATAAATGATTTGTTAATGACCGTCATCAGAGATGTGACTGGGACATCAAGACTTCAAAGAGAAACAGCTGAACTCGAATTAATATGTAAATTAAATTCTGTGAAAGCAGGATTGAATTGAGACTATGGGTTCTTTTCCCATTAAAAGAGGTAAATTGACTTCAGGCTTCCAAGGGTTTGAACCTAACAACTGCTGTGACTTGCTGTTACTGTATGACCTGATCCTATGTTTTACACCCCTTTGCATTTATTTTCATTCTATTCTGTAAGTTCACCCATCTTCAAAGCATCTGGTGAAGTGGGATTTTCTCCCATGAAAGCTCATGCGAAAAATAAATCTGTTAGTCTTTAAGTGCCACACGACTCCTTGTTTTTTCAATGCTTAAGTCAACTTTAAGGGTAGGAGTTATTAAGTTGACTTAAGCAAGTGCTGAAGTCAAATTAATAAAAGCCTATTGTGGATGTGGCTTTCCTTAAGTCGATGTAAGCCCCCACTGTAGACATACCCCCTATGCCCACATTATCTGGGGGTGGGGCAAGCACTCTTTTTAAATGGACACTTGAAATACAGCCAATAATTATATCCATTCTGCTGAGGGTTTGGCCACACTTGTTGATGTTGTTATAGAGATTAACAACTATACAGGTGGAAAAATATGGATTAATCTCCATTCATCATTTGCGGTGCCTCCCTAGGCTCCAAAACAAACTTACAATTATAATGACCCAAGGCTCGGAACTCTTCTCAGGGGGGTAAACACAATATAAATGCTCTTACCCAGCTTATCCCGGCTGAGTTGTGTGACTGTAGCATTTGCTGTGGATGAAGACAGAGTTCAGGTGAGCTGAAGTAGTTTGTATGCCAATTTAAGTATCTTTCTAAACTGGATATTTCGGAAGCTAATATAGAGTTTAGGTCCAAGTCAGGTATCAGCCACTAATGAAACATTCTTTTGATGATAGGAGGCTGTTTCATTAATGACATGGAAGTAAATGTAAAATCTGTTCTGATAATCTTTGGTGGTTACCCAAAGCTCAAAAGAGTGGCAAATAATGATTAGGACAAGGCAGTCCTGTACAATGATCTCAATCTCTTGCTTGCGTCTACTGGCTTCATTTGAACAATGTTAGAAGACTTTAAGCTGCACCTTGACAAAGCCCTGAATAGGTTTATTTTGTTAGAATTGGTTCTACTTTGAGAGGGGGTTGGACTAGGTTACCTGCTGAGGTTCCTTCCAACTCTAATCTAGAATTCTATGATTCTCTGAAAGTGCAGTTGATTATAACTAAATGCGAAATCATGCATTTAGGACTCTGCAATGTAGAACACACTGACAGGCTTCCAGACAGTGGTTTAGAAAACACTTGCTCAGAGAAGAGCTTTGGGTCATGATATGTAACTGATTGTATATGAGGTCCCAGTGATGGTGAAGAGAGGAAATGCCATCCTGCAAAGCAGCAGCTTGGGACCACAGAGCTAAAGTGGAGAGACATCCTGCTGGAAAAGACCATTACTGGACACTGTTTCTAGGTTCAGCATCCACAGTTCAAAAAGCTTGTTGACAAATCCACTCGGGCTTGGAAAAGAGCTACAAGAATTATTTCAGATCTGGAAAATGTGACTTACAATCAGAGATTGAGGAAGCTCGATCTGTTTTGTTTATCCATTGAGATGATTAAGGCTGATGATTACAGTCTTTAAGTACACACATGGGAAGAGATTTCTGACTACAGAAAGTGCTTTAATCTGGCAGGCACAGACAGAATGAGATCCAGTGGCTGGGAACTAAGACTAGACAAATTCAAACTGCAAAAAAGCAGTACATTCCTAGAATAAGGAGAGTTAATACTTAAAACAACATGCTGAGGTATGTGACTGGATCACCATCACCTGAATCAATAAATGAAGACTGCATGCTTTTCTTAATGATATGGTATAGTTCGAGTAGAAGTTAGGACTTGATGGAGAAATCACTTAGTGAAGTTCTGTAATGTGGCATTCAAAAGACCAAATTAGATGATCATAATGATCCTTTCTTGCCTTTAAATTGATGAATCTATAATTACTTGATCATAATATTTTCCCAGATCTTAAAATTACTAAAATAGTTTCTACTACCTTAGCTAAACCTGGGTTGAAGGATCTTCATTTTTCCCCCCTAATTGCTCCTTGAACTGAATGTGTGTGTACATTTATGGCAGCTTATAAGGTATAGATTTTGTATGGCCACCAAGCTGGGGTATAAATATAAGTAGTGACATATATTTTAAGGTATAAACTGTTGATAGCTTTCTAAACAACCAAGTTGTACTCCCATGTGTATTTTTTAATGTCCTGCTGACTCCCTGCTGTCAGAAGATTTCCCAAGGCAGCAAAAGGCTCCAGCCTTATCTTCCAGCAATTCATTGATACCCACATTACCTAGATAAATGGAGATATGCATGCTAACAGATAGAGGGAAGGATGCTGGTGCCAAGCTGGTTTTGGTAGAGGATCATGCTTTGGAACTTCCAGATCCTAAAAAGTTTGAGCTTCTGGTAATGCTGAAAACACCCCTCTCTAGATTAGCCCTTAGCACGTAAGCTAAAGCAAAGGCTTGAAGAAAAAGGTCCGAACCTTATTGATGTGAATGGAATTATTCACACAGCCTTTATAGGCTTTGGATGAAATTGACATAGTTTAGGTCTAAAACAGATTAATCCCTGACATAACCAGAGTCTTCTATAAACATCTCCTTCTTTCAAACCTCACTGCCCGCTCATATGTATATAATTTTCTGGGTCTGTTCATTCTATGTCTTGTGTTTTATTGAAAGGAAAGGCACTGCTGTGAGACTTCCAAAAGGTGCCACAACAAGACATACTTCCAGGTTCCAACAGCACAGGGACTGATCTGTCAGTATTCCTCCTTTGTGGCATCCTGGGACTGGAAGCCATGCACCTTTGGCTCTCCATGCCTTTCTCCTCAATGTTCATTGTGGCCCTTCTCAGGAACTGCACCCTCTTGTACAGGATCAAGACAGAATCCTCCCTTCATCAGCCCATGTTGTATTTCCTCACCATGCTGTCTGTCATTGACCTGATTTTATCCACAACCACTATGCTGAAAACACTGAGCATCCCCTGGGTCAATTCCAGGAAGATCAGCTATACTGCCTGGCTGGTGCAGATGTTTTTCCTTTACTTGTTGTCCATCACAAAGTCTGCTATGCTGGGGGCCCTGGCCTTTGACAGGTATGTGGCCATCTGCATCCTCCTGGGGTACATCACCATCCTGATCAATTCAGTGATAACAAAGATCGGGTTGGCAGCTTTGACCCAGACTGTTGCTATAATGGTCCCTATGACCTTCCTCCCCAGGAGGCTGCCTTTCTGCTATTCTCATGTCATCTCCCATTACTACTGCGAGCACATGGAAGTGATGATGCTGGCCTGTGCTGACACCAGGATCAATAGTATCTATGGGATTTTCACAACTCTCTTCACTGTGGGTCTGGATCTGCTGTTCATCTTCTTGTCACACGTCATGATCCTAAGACTGTGCCATGCCTGGCATCCAAGGAAGCACAGCTGAAGGCTTCTGGCACCTGTATTTCCCACATTTGTGCCATCTTAATGTTTTACACCTCAGTCATTCTAACCACATCAATTCACAGGTTTGGCCACAAAGTCCCTCCTCATACCCCTCATCGTCATGGCAAATTTCTACTTTCTCTTTCCTCCTATGATGAACCCCATTTTGTATGGGGTGAGAACCAAATAGATTTGCTCCCAGGTACATCTCTTCTTCTGAGGGCAAAATTGAACATTGTGTGAATTCTAGTAGTGGAAAACCCATGAATAAGTTCCCAAACTCCTCCTTCTCCTTTGCAGGGGTAAAGTGTAGAGTCCAAAACTGTGCTGGAGAACATGGATTTCTACTTTGGTGTGGTCCTGCTTAGTTTGTTCATCACTTTCAAGAGGGTAGACTTCCTCACTCCTTACATGTGGGGCAGTAAGTGACTTAGTGACTGAACAAGAGACTGATCTGAGGTCTCTGGCATCCCAGCTCAGTGCTTTATACACTGAACTCTGCTGCTGCCTTTACAATGAAATTATTTCACTTTTAAGGTGATTTCTTGGCTTGCAATCCATCTGGCCCAGTGTTCCTCTAGTAGCCAGTTCCCTATCCCCTTCTCTTTCAGTGCCAAACAGCTTAATTACCCATACAACACCTAGTTTTTAGCTGAACTCAGCCCAGACTGAATTCTTAAGCCCTTCTCTTTGCAATTTGGGGCATCTGGGGCAGGCTTTGGTTTGAGCCCAATGAGGCATCCTTCAACCTTACATCAGCCCTTCTTCCACGTTGGGACCTGCATCCCCCTTCTCTGCTCTCAGCTAGGCAAAAACTCTATTACCTAATCCAAGAGAAACCTCAACCCTACCAGCAAAGAGACTCACTCCACTTTCCCTTGGAGTAAGGGTGGCAGGAGGCTTTTTATAGGCCTGGAGTAACCCTTAATTGGGTCCAGGTGCCTCTGATTTCCCTGTAGTACCCTCCCCTCTGTTTGCAGGCAACAGGGCCTTTAACAGCCTAGGGTTCATATTCCTGTCCTGGCCTCCTCTTCTGAGAAGAAGGATGGGCTGCTGGACCTGCTGTGGTTGCTGGCCTGTCTCCCTCCTACTGCCTACTCTGTGGGGAAGGAAATAGAGAATTGTAAAGCCAAATCACCAGCACCTTTAGAGGAGGAGGGAACACTTACTGCTAGCTATTCCCTGCTACTACAGCTACCACTGCTCTCAGGAGGCTGTTGCTTCCACCTGGTACCACCTGCAAGGAGAACAGCAAGCACTCACTGTGGTGTTGCTATTTGAAGCTGGGGCAATGTTTGGGACTATCTCGGGAGCTGTGGTGGAAAGGTTTTTCCTGGACTGAGTGACTTTGCAACTGCTGCTCTTCTGGTGGTGGGACAGTTTCTGCTGTTGCTGCCTGCGGGGGGGAATAGGGTGGAGCCCTTCATCCCTCCACGTCTCCACTTGCTCCCTACTACCAACACCACCTCTGCAGCTGCCACCGCTCCATCACACCCCAGCTTCTGCCTGCCTGATCTCCTCACCCTAAAGAAAACAGTTTGGCTCCTTTACCACCTGGGACAGTCTCACCACCCTCTGGTCTGTTCTCCAGTTGCTTCAGTGCCTATCCCACCCTTTGCAATCTGCCCCTCCCAACCTTTGCTGCAAAACTTGTCCTCCCTCCTTACCTTTTTCCTTTGGGCCCCCTGAAAATTTGCTTGGTTTTCCTGCCCTACTCTAGCCCCAGAGTGTTTGCTGGGTTTCCAGCACTTGTTTAGATTTCCTGCCCTGCTCCAGTCCCTGGAAGTTTGTTTGATTCTCTATGCTGGATCCACCTTCCAGTCTCCATTGTCTCCCTGCTCTGCCTTGCCCTTGCCTTCTGGAAAGTTGCACCCTTTGCCACCTTTTCACTTAGCTGCCCCTCTTCTACCCTGCCCCTCCACTGTACCTATGCTCTGCCAGTGACAGTGAGCTCTTGCATATTCCTGTTTTCCTGCTGTTCCCCCATTCGCTGCAGCCCTTGATGCTTCAGTGATTCCACCCAACCTCACCCAGTGCACCCAGAGGAGCTCGGCCTTTCCCTCTGCAAACAAAGCCTCTACCCCTGCTCCTTGGCACTCCCCTCCCCTGCCTGCAGCCAAGCAAGGAGGAACAGTTAGCCAACCTCTGCTTTCCTCCCCAGTTCTCCCACCATTTTCTGTTTCTTAGACCAGTGGTTTTCAAATGTAGGGTTGGGACCCAATATTAGATAGTAGACCCTCAGGTACTGGGTTATAGCACCTCCTGCTGCCACTGCCAAAATACTGGAATGCATTGCTCAAAGGTGCAGTTGTTGGGTTATGGGGATAAATATTTTTTTTTTCAACTGAGTCCTGAAAGAAAAAGTTTGAAAGCCACTTAGATTGGCTTCTGTTCAAACCCTCTTCCCCTGACCACAGCCTAGCAAGGAGGAGCAGTGCCCCCTTGCCCTCCGTCTTGTCACCACCAATCCCTCTAGTCTCTATGTCTGTTCATGCTTCTTGCAGGGCCATGGACACCACCCCAGAACCGCCTGATCCCCTGCATAAGCCTACTCCCCCATCCACCCATGTGACTGCTCCTTTGATCACTGATGCTGCTTCTGCCATTTCTGGCACCCCCACCAGGATGCCATCAGCAATGGGAATGTGAGGGACCTCTAGCCCTGCTGCTTGCCTCCTTTGGCCAGGTGAAAGAGCCAACAGACAAATAAAAGCAAGGACCATGCCATGGTCATGGTCCCACCATCACCCACAGTCCCTTCTTGCCCTGGCGTCCCCTCCACCAGCCGTGGGGCTGTTTCTGTGGTATGCACTTTTACAACTTTTAATTTACTTCTAAAAATTTATATTACTTTTCTACAAGCTGAGTTTCAAAGATTGTTCTTGTGATTTTTATTTTCCCTTATGCAGATCTGTCCTTGGAGGGAGGGGTGGTCAAGTGATGTGACCGTCATGCGTACCACAGTTCTGTGGGCCCTGCACTGCTGGCCTCCCAACTGCTGTGCTGTTCCCCTGCCTTTGGTAGCAAACCAAAGGCAAGGGGCAGGGTGGGAACATGGAGCCTGGCCTCTGGGCCAGCCATCCCCACTCCCCAAGGATGAACAGCCAGCCCAAGAGCGGGGCAGGAAAGTGCAGATTCTGGGCAGTCTTCCCCAACTCCAGGGTGAAGCAGAAAGCCCAGAGAATGGGCAGGAGCATGGGACTCAGCTTCTGGGCTGGCACAACCCACCCACTGCAGAATAGGGGAACTGGGGACCCCCACAGACCACCTGGCCTTGCCCCGCAACCCCCCGGGACAGCCCTAGCATTAAGTAGATTATCTGAAAGAATTCTCTTATTCTAAATGTAATTATTAATAAAATCTAGCCTACTAATCAGTCATGCAAAAACCACACCTGATAAAATAATTATGTACAGCCTGCCCCCTCTTTAAGAACAAAGAAAGGCATTTCAGAAGGCTGGTGTTTATAAAACTGGGTAATGCTGAATTTTTTTTTTTTTAATTGGCCAAGCCAGTGGGCTGGATGCACACACCTGAAAGGCTGCTAGGTAACTTGCTGAAGTGAAAACACCTTGCCTTCTCAAATCCAAATAATACATTTCAGACAAAATCCTAATTAAATAAAATGGACATTCATCAAAGCATGTAATTTGAGCTTTAATTCCACCATCACCAAGCATTTTTTTGTGTATGTGTGTATGTGAATATACCTATGACTTCATATTCAATTGCCTTTTCCATGAGTATTGGATTCCTCATTCTGCTGCTGTTCCCGTGTTTCTTGATTGGCAGAGCAAATCACCAGATGTTGAAACAAAGAACAACTACAAGTCAGCACTGAACATGATGATCCCCAGCAGAAATGGTTTATTTTTCCTCCAGGTCACTGACCCACAATATGCTCCATACAGTCTTCCTGTGATATGAGTCAGCAGTGTGCTCTTGTGGCTAAAAAGGCCAATGGCATACTGGGCTGCATCAAAAGAAGTGTTACCAGCAGATCAAGGGATATGATCATTCCCCTCTATTCTGCACTGGTAAGGCCACATCTAGAATACTGTGTTCAGTTTTGGGCTCCCCACTACAAAAAGGACAGGGACATGCTAGAGAGAGTCCAGCAGAGGGCAACCAAAATGATTAAAGGGCTGGAGCACAACCCCTATGAGGAAAGAGTGAAAGCATTACGCTTATTTAGTCTGCAGAAGAGAAGACTTAGGGGCGATTTGATAGCAACCTTCAACTACTTGAAGGGCTGCTCCAAGGAGGATGGAGTTCGACTATTCTCGGTAGTGACAGAGGACAGAACGAGGAGCAATGGTCTCAAGATGCGGGTCGGGAGGTCGAGGCTGGATATTAGAAAAAACTTTTTTACTAGGCGAGTGGTGAAGCCTTGGAATGAGCTGCCAAGGGAGGTGGTGGAATCTCCATCTTTGGAGGTGTTTAAGGCCCAGCTGGACAAAACCATGACTGGGATGGTTTCGTGGGAGTGGTCCTGTCTCTGGCAGGGGGTTGGACTAGATGACCTATGAGTTCCCTTCCAACCCTATGATTCTATGAGCCGCATGGGAGGGAAGACAAGGATTTATCTACAGTCATCACTAGCTGTGACTCCCTAGGCTCCAAAGCTAATGTACTCAAATATATGAACTATAATGACTCAGATTTATGAACTCCCTTCAGGAGAGTAAAGCCAGCAGGGTGCCATTAAAAAGCACCAAGTGGACAGTGGCTGAGAGATGAGTCACGCTGTTTGTGTGTGACTGGACACTTGCTGAGGTTGAAGAAGACACACAGTTCAGGTGAGCTGGAATAGTTTGTGTTCATTTTAATCAAGGATCCTTGAACTGGAAAATTTTAAAGCAAATGGAAAGTTTAGGATCAAATCTGCTGTGAGCCACACTGGTGTGAAACTGGAATGATTCTGGATTTGCACCAATATAAGTGAGAGCAGGATGATATTGGTCATTTAAAGGGAGCTATTTAATTCCACCCCCTCCCCCCAAAAAAACAAGCAACCCCTTCCCCCCAACAAATCTGTGCCAGGAATCAGTATTCAGAAAATCTGGGGGGTTAGAGTTATACACCCAGTCTTAGCTCTCTCCTCTTGTACAGATGCTCATGAGAGGTGCTTTGCTGTGTATCTGCGTTATCATGGGAAATTTTGGTCTCAGGGAATATGAGGTAGGGGTGTCATACTGCCTCTAGTGAAACATTGCTTTGTTGATATGAGTCCTGTGGCTAGTCAATAATCTCATCAATGATTTGGAAGTCAGTCCGAAAACTGTGCTGATTATCTTTGCTGATGACACAGAAATTGGCAAAGAACAATGAGGACAGAGCAATCCTATAGAGTGATCTCGATCACTTTCCAAATATGCAGCTGATTACAGTTTAATATGAGGTCATACGTCTAGCACCCAAGATTGTACATCTCACTTATAGGAGGGGGGACTGTATCTTAGAAAGCACTGACTCAAAAGAGAAATTAATGTCATGAGGTGCATTTCACTGTAAATGAAGTTCCAGTGATGAAGATAGTAAATGCCCACCTGAAATGGACAAGTGGGAGAATATTGAGGTGAAACAGGGAGGTGTTCAGCTGGGAGACACCATTAGTAGACACTGTAGAGTCAGTGTCCACACTTCAAAAAAGTTCTTATTTAATTGACAGGGGACCTGAAAAGAGGTACAAGAATTATTTCAGACCTTCAGAAAAGGTGGGTATAGTGAGAGACTAAGGTGGGTGAGTCTATTTAGTTTATCCAAGAGAAGGTCAAAGGGGACCAGATCACAGTCTCTAAGTCCATGTACTGGAAGAGATTTCTGACTGAAGAAAGCAAAGGCTATATGCCTTTCTCATAGTCTAGCTTAAATAGAAGTTATGGGTTTGATGCAGAAATCACTTGCTGAAATTCTGTTGGTGATGGTACTCATAACTCCTTATCAGATGATCATATTGGTTCCTTGTTGCCTTAAGATTTGTGAGTCTAAAATTATTTGATTACAATATTTTTCCACTGAAATAAACTAAAATATTTTCTAAAACCTTGATAAATCTGGGGCTCTAGCTTCTTGTACTATTTTTCTGTCTAAGCTCCTGGAACTGAAGGTATGCCAACCTTTCTGGTGGGAGGTTGAGTGCAGACTTTGCCTGCCCGTCTAACACAGGTATAAATAGTAGGGGTTAAAGTATGCCAGAACACGGTGGAGTGCTGTTCTGGGGCCCACTATTTTTAGGGGCTCAGCATTCTGGGTCCCCTAAAAATAGAAAATGGAGCTGGAATACTGCATTCTAGGGCCCACCATTTAAAAATAGTGGGACCCAGAATGCAGCATTCTGGTTCCATTTTCTGTTTTTCAAGGGCCTGAATGCTGAGCCCCTAAAGATAGCGGGCCCCGGAACAGCATTACACCAACTTCCGGCAGGCAGGGGAGAGTGTGGGGGGGGTGCCTGGCTGCCCTGCACATGCACAGGCTGTGCTTGGAGGCAGAAGTCTCCAAGCGCAGCCTGGAGGAGGGATTGTCTCCCGGCCCAGCTCGCAGATGCTGGTAAGTGCTGGGGTGGTCTGGCTCATGTTGGGGGTGGGTATTTGGGGTAGGGGGGTAGATTTAGGGGGCTGTGACTTGGGGAATACTGGGTACAGGGGAGTGGATATTGGGGGCTGGGGAATATTGGGGACAGGGAATGGATTTTGGGGGTTGGGGTGGATTTTGGGGGTGGGTATTGGGATCTAGAGAATATTGGACAGTGGAATGGATATTGGGGGCTGGAACTGGGTATTGGGGGCTGGGAGTCGATTTTGGGGACCGGCGAAGGGATATTGGGGGCAGTAGCTGGGGCCTGGACCCACAAGAGGGGGGTCTAGAAATTTAGGAGGGTTCTGGGGCTCCCCAAATTATACTTTAACCCCTGATAAATAGCAATGCCAAAGGTGTGGTGCTTCTTAGATGAATGAGGTGCAGGAATGCCAGAACTGATGCAAGGCACCTTAGATTTTTTTTTGCACATCAAAGCTACTCTCATGTCCACCATTGAGTGTTTTGCTTCCAAAACATTTCCCCATTGCAGCAAAAGGCTCCAGCCTGATTACTTGCCAACAATTAATTAATGATAACACACCACTGTGACAATGAGTTACCTACCTGAACTCTGGGATAATCAAAGAGAAGGGTGATGGGAAACTGGTTCTTGGGTAGGGAGCCTTGCCTTTTGGAACTCCCAGCCTTGTAGGCCCAAAATGGACTGAATTCTAGGGTTTGCAGGCAACTTCAACTCTTTTTCTGCCCTTGCTCTGGTGTAACCATTAGCAAGTCTTCTAAAGGGAAGGCTTGGAGGAAAAGGCCTCAATCGAAATGCTATCTTTATGTAAATTGAATTAATTCCCCAGCCTTTACTGGGCTTTGGATCATATTCATACTTGACATAAGGAAAGGTTCCTATTGCACTGAACAAGAGGTTCTTCCCCTTCTTTCACAGCTCACTGACCCCTAATTTTTATTTTATTTACAGGTTCTGTTAATTACTTATGCTGTGTTTTACTGAAAGGAAAGACACTACTCTGAGACTTGCAAAAGATGACACAACAAGACAACGTAACAGCTTCCAACAGTGCAGGCTCTGATCCATCAGTGTTCTTCCTGAGTGGTATCCCAGGGCTGGAAGCCATGCACCTCTGGATCTCCATCCCCTTCTGCTCAGTGTTCACTATGGCACTTTTTGGGAACTGCACCCTCCTGTATGTTATCAAGACAGAGCCCTCTCTCCACAAGCCCATGTTCTATTTCCTTGCCATGTTGGCTGTCATTGACCTACTTTCATCTGCAAACACCATACCTAAATCACTGAGTATCTTCTGGCTGAATTCTAGGGAAATCAGTTTTACTGCCTGCCTGGTGCAGATGTTTTTCCTGCACTTGTTCTCGAGCGTGGAGTCTGGTATTCTGGTGGCCATGGCCTTTGACAGGTATGTGGCCATCTGCAACCCGCTGAGGTACACCACCATCCTGACAAACTCAGTAATAGCAAAAATTGGGCTGGCAGTTTTAGCTAGGTCTGTTCTCTTTGTCATCCCTTTGCCTTTTGTTCTCAGTAGACTTCCCTTCTGCCGGTCCCACGTCATCTCCCACTGCTACTGTGAGCACATGGCAGTGGTAAAGCTGGCCTGTGCCAACACAACATTCAGTAATATCTATGGGATTATCCTTTCACTGTTCATTTTAGGGGGTGATCTGATATTTATCACCCTGTCATACATCAAGATCCTAAGGACTGTGTTCTGCCTCGCATCCAGGGAAGAACAACTGAAGGCTTTCGGCACTTGCGTCTCTCACCTTTGTGCCATCCTAATGTTTTACACCCCAATGATTCTAACCAGAATAATTCACAGGTTTGGCCACCAAGTTGCCTCTTATGTACACATACTGATGGCCAATTTCTACATCCTCTTTCCTCCCATGATGAACCCCATTGTGTATGGGGTGAAAACTAAACAGATTCGCCACAAATTGTATCTCTTGTTCCGTGTGAAAAAGTTCTAGGCTGAACAGTATGGCGTCTAGTAGTGGAAAATCCATTAGCAAGTTTCTGCCCCCCCTTCAGCACTATTACAGACTTAGTTTTCTATCTTTATGCAGCACCCTGCATCCTGGATAATGTTAAAGCTCTTCATATGCTATTCAGTGAAGGGGCTGGGCATGCTGGTGTGGGAAGTCCATCTTTTTTGCCAGGGTGCAGCATCCAGTTTCTGGGCTTTCCCTGAGCTCTGCTGGACAACATGGAAGTTGCATTTGGCTGTGGTCCTGAGTCATTTGTCCATCTCTAGGAAGAAGTCTAGACTTGCTCGCTCCTTGCACATGGGGAGGGGAAGTGAGTTTCCTCATGTCACTGAGCAGTCCAGTAACCAAACAGGGCACTAATCTCAGGTCCCTTGCATCCCAGTCCAGGGCTCTCTTCATATGATCTTTGGTTGGTATAGGTAAGCAGAATCCCCAAATGATACAAGTTATATTGTCAAAAGGACTCTTTTCCTGCTATAATTCTTTTTACACAGAGACTTTCCTGGCCCAACTGTGTCAGTCAGACATTTGTAGTTTTTACACTCTTTTCTGGAATAGATGCACCAACATGTTTGTAGCATAGACCTGGCATATTCCTGCAGGAGCTGCAGAATCATTTCATTCTTAGTCTATGTGCAGATGTGGGGAATGGCGTGGAGAGAGGTATAGACTGTCTGGTCTTAATAGTGGAAATATTGTATTTGTTCTCATGTGCTTTGAAGGGAAGGCCTTCAGTGTTCATGAAGTCCTGTGTAATCGGGCTTAAATAATATGAGATCTTCATTGTGTTTTATTAACAGAACTAAAGAGTAAAATTTGGGCTCATCAGATAATCTCTATTTTATATTACTGCGTAAAACCAGTGTAAGGGGACTGTCAGTCACTTATTGGTCTTTTTGGCTGGCCAGCTCCTGGAGAAGAAGGACACTGAGATGGACAGTAAGAGTGCTATTGGCCCAGAAAAAGACCCGGAGCTCATGTGCTGGCACAGCAGCGGCAGCAGACCCAGGGCTCGGGTGCTGGGACTTGGGGCTTGAGCCCCATGAGTCCAGCACCAGCAGTGCCCATAATAGATGGTCCCCAGAGCTAGTGGGAAGAGGACAATGTGTCAGATCAGTGAGATTGACAGGGCAGACCGGCCAATGGGGGAAGCCAGGAGGGTGCCCTTCCACCCTTTGTGTGTTGGGACTGGCAGTCTGGACAGTCCTGGACAAGTGGGGATCTGGGCTGAGCTAAGGTTGAGACAACCTATGTCTCGCGGGCCAGAGATGGGGGGGAGCTGAGAAGTGCAAAGCAGACCCAGCAGCAGAACCAGAGGGGCCCAAGGAGCATCACGGTAAGCCATGCTGGAGCAGAGTTGGGGCTGGAGCCATCTGGAGCTGCATGAGAGAAGCAGCTGAGGAAAATAAAGGGGCATCTTGGGCAAGGAAATGTTAACAGTCAAGAAGCCACACAGATCAGCCTCAGAGCATGACTACGATCCAAATAGGAGTATTGATGCTGGGGAGAAGGGCCCTGCCCTCTACAATCTGGGGGTGTGCGCCTGCTGCCAGAATAAGCATCTGACTCCCTGGGTCACTGCAGCACAGCAGAGGGTCTTATCAGGGGACCTGTGATATAGAGAAAGCAGGCTGTGACTGTCCGCCCCCAACACCAGAAACAGTGTATGTGGACCCCATTCCTGGGGGTGGCATTGGATGTTGCCTTTAACCTTTCTCTTCTTTTCTTTCTTTTTCTATTTGAGGACTCACATTCCTTTTTTAGTCACCTAACAGGCGTGATGTACAAGCCAGGAAAGTTCCTCACAATAGTGGGTCCATTCCCCCACCCACATCAAGAAGCAAAAATATTACAAGAAAAGTTTCCAGAAGCACAGGTGAGAGAACACTCAAATATTTAAACATGCTATCCTACTGATTCGTTCCAGTATCTTCGTCTGGGTCTACATCACAAAGCCTAGTTTTTGGATTTGCCTTATTCCAAACTAAGCAGTTCCTGGTTAGTTTGAACTAACCACAGCTGTTCAGTTTGAGCTAGTTGTGCATCCTAGTTTGAACTAGAAAGCACAGCTAGTTCAAACTAATGGCTCAGTTCCAGCTAAGCCTTAGTCCTTGTCTACATCACACCTAGTTCAAACTTAAAGTCCAAACTAAGTGCTTAGTCTGGACCAACCAGGAGAACATATTAGTTTGGACTAAGCTTTGATTAGTTCAAACTAAGAAATTTCCTGGCTCAAACTACACAAAGCCTAGCATAGACACAAACTAACTGGCTAGTGTGGACATAGCCTTTGTATATCAAAATGATTGAAATCTGTGAACGCTTGCTTCTCAGTTCTCTGCTTAGAACAATATCAATACGGCTGTTTGCCATCTCCAGGGTTATACCTCACATGATCCCTTGAACTTGAGTGCATTATGAAATAAAAGTTTAGGCTAGTTAAACTCTTCAGGAAACCTCTGATTTCAACCAGTGACCAAGTGTCTATTGTGTGTGGCTGAGATGACCCCTCTCTCGGAATAAAACATCTGTGATTTCTTCTGTTTATCTGGGTCCTGGAATTTAGTTTACAATTTCCACTTTTGATTTTAAGCTTTTCTGCTACTTTGTGGGCATGAGACATGCATTTGTTCTCTGCATGCATGTGTTCCTACGTAGACACTGTCTTGGCTCTGCATGGGTAACTGAGACAGCACTCGCAATCAAAAGAATCAACATGACCACAGATCAGTTGAGAAACAAAGGCACCTGGCCAGGTTTACTGCAATGTATCACCATGATAAGCAGCCTATATCTTATACATACATTAAAACATGAGTTCCAAAGGGGCAGCTGTGTTAGTCTAGTTCAGCAAAAAAGCAATGAGTCCTCTGGCACCTAAAGACTAACAGATTTATTTATCATATGAGCTGTGTGGGAAAAGAGCATTTGACAAATTGGGATTTCCTCTGATGAAAGCTCATGCAAAAAATAAATCTATTATTCTTTAAGTGCTACAGGACTCTGTTTTTTAAAGCACAAGTGCTTACTATTCAATAGAATGGCTCAATTAACTACAGGACTCTGTTAAACGCTAGTCTGGACAAAGCGGTTCCCTTTGAGATCCCTTTTCTAAGTTATTATGAGCATTCTTGCTCTGCCTCTTTGATGCCAGTAGTTACTCTATTCTTGGCCTAGCACACCCTTATTCACACTCCTTCAGGCAACCCTATTCATGAAATCTAGAAACAACTTTATCCCTTCAATTGCAGTTTGAGTGGGCCAGATGTTCTGTTACCTTCAAGGTTTTTAGGTTCTTCTGCTTTAGACTGTTTTGAACACACACCTGTGTCTTCACTATCTGCTTGTTTTATTGCCAACTTGTCCCCCTGTCCTGACACCACCTGTCCTGACACCTGCCCCTTTTGTGGCATGAGAGAGACCCTGGCACATGCCTACTTGGAGTGTGCCAGGTTGCAGCCCCTTTTCTGGCTCCTCCAGAGCCTCTTACTGAGGTTCTGGCTGCACTTCTCCCCACACCTGTTCCTCTACGCACTCCCTATCCGTGGCCCCACAAAGTCGCAGGACCTCCTCGCCAACCTCCTCCTAGCATATGCCAGGACCACTATCTATAAGACCAGAGAGAGGAGTTTGGCTGGGGAAGGGGTCTATGACTGTGGGGCCCATTTCCGGTTCCTTGTCTGTGCACGCTTCCCGGTAGAGTTCCTCTGGGCGGCATCCACTGTCTCCCTCGACAGCTTCCAGGTGCAGTGGATGCTGTCTGAGGTTCTCTGCTCGGTGTCCCCATCTGACACACTTATTATCAACCTGTGACCCTCACAGCCATCCCTGTTATTTCCTTAGTTGTCCCCCGAAACCTTTCAGAAACGTCCCAGTGACACCTCCCCTTAGGCTGGGGGAGGGGTTTTAGAAGTGGGTGGGCTTGCGCCCACCCACCACCATTCCTTCAATAGGACACTCACCAACCAACACCCAGAAAGAACTCTCTGTAGTAATTCAGATCTGACACTATATAACAACTCGTCAAAGGCCATTTGGCACATTTACCACTATTAGTCTGAGATCTGTTAAGTGCCAACTTACCCTGTCCCATCATACCATTCCTTCATGAGTTTATAGAGTTCAGTCTTCAGGCCACTTAGATTTTTTGTTTCCACTGCTCCCCTTGGAGGCTGTTCCAGAATTTCACTCCTCTGATAGAAAACTTTGCCTAATTTAATTTCTAAACTTCCTGAGTGACTGTATATATCCATTGGTTCTTGTGTGAACACTGGTGCTTAATTTAAATAATTCCTTCACCTCCCTTACATTTATGCCTCCGATTATTTCTAGAGAGCAATCATGTCTCCCCTCACTCTTTTTTTGGCATGCAAAAAACCAAAACCACTAACAATAAAAACACAAGAATCCCAACCTCTTTGGGCATGTCTACACACACAGGTTTATTTCGAAACTGGTCCTTTCGAAAGGACTGATTTTGAAATAAAACCTTTATTTCGAAAGGGCTCCTTTCAAAATAAGGAAAACTGCAGAATCAAAATGACCATTATTTCTAAATGGATGTTTTGAAATAACGCCAATGGGTCCGCTGTTTCAAACTGTTGTTTCGAAACAATGGTGTTGTTTCAAAACAACGGGTCTAAAGGCGTTATTTCAAAACATCCGTTTTGAAATAATGGTCATTTGGGGGGGGGTAGGTTTTACTTTTTCGAAATAACGATCGTTATTTTGAAACGACGAGTCCCGTCGTTTTGAAACATCGATACGTCATGTAGACCAAATATTTTTTATTTTGAAATAACGAGTGTTATTTTGAAATAAAAGAGCCATGTAGACATGCCCTTTGAGTCTTCTTGCATGTTTTCTTCTGGACCTGTTCCAGTTTGAATTCATCTTTCTTAAACATGGGAGAACAGAACTGCACATGGTATTGCATATGCTTTCTGCACAGTGCCTTGTAAAATAATACTAATACCTCCCTATTTCTACTGGAAATATTTTGCCTAATGCATCCTAGAACCACATTAGCTTTTTGCAGGACCATATAATATTGGTGGGATATGGGTGGGTCATAGTCATCCTATGATCCAACAACATGTCTAGATCTTTCTCCTCCTCTGTCACCTTATAGCAAAATTTTGGTTATTAGTCCTTAAATGTATACCTTGAACTTTCAACTATTTGATTTTACCCTATTTCTATTACTCCAATTTACCAGATCATTCACATCTGCTTGAATGATATCCAACTGCTTCTCTTTATTAGCAATACCTCCCAACCCATATCCAGTTTCTTGTTCAGTGTAACTCCTGTGTCCTCTTCTGCATAATTGCCAGATAGCCAGTCAGTTCCCCAGTCTGTAGCTTGCATAGGATTCTTCCATTCTAGATGCAGGACTCTGCATTTGTCCTGGTTGAAATTCATCAGATTTCTTTTGGCCCAATCCTCCAATTCACTAAATTCTGTCTTGGTGAGAAACCTGATTTAAGGAGACAAAGGAAAGCTGAGGAGTAAGAAACTACCAGTGCTGTTGGACTCCTATAAACTGCCTAATGTTCTTCCTCAAGGACAGACACAATAGTAGAGGTCTTTAATCTTCTTGATCACTCCATTGATGATTTGTTAATAGCTGTCCTCAAACAAATGAAGAACAAATCAAAAGTTCAAAGAGAAACTGCAGAGTTGGAATTCATATGCAAATTTGACTGTGTGAAATCAGGATTGGATAGAGACTATGGATTCTTTTCCCATTACAAGTGATTTGACCTCACCTTCCTCTATATGCTGTTCCCCAGTGTTTGAATCTTAAAAATGTCTTTGATTTGCTATTACGGTGTGACCTACAGTGTGATCCTATGACTTACATTTCCCTGCATTTATTTTCCTTCCATTCTGTAAGTTTCCTCATATTCAAAGTATCTGACAAAGTGGGATTTTCTCTCATGAAAGCTCATGGAATAAACAAATTTGTTAGTCCTTGAAGGTGCCACAGCACTCCTTGTTCATTTTGGCGGAGGTGTGTAGTCAGACTGTCAGCTTCCTGAAGTGGCGTCCTGCTGCAGAGACCTCACAATAGCTTCCTTAAAGGTCCCTGAAATGCTATGCCCAATGGGACCCATCTCATGAGTAGAGTGTCAATGTCAGGGCAGTGTGTCAGAAAACAGGGGGGATACTTGAAATTGATGGTGTGTCCTAGATTAGATTTTACCATCTCAGTTAAAAAAATTGAACTTCTGGGTCATACTTTAAGTCTCACCAAGGATTCATAGACAGTCCCTGTGTTCTGTACAGTCTAACTTGCTACCTAGGCAAGTTGGTCTTAATAATACACTACATATCATATAATATTGAGGTTCCTTCCAGCCTCAAGAGACCAATTGTTTATCCTGGATCACTTGCTGCCTAAGACCTGACACCAAAAAGAACTCTGGCAGATACTTTTATAATAAACTAATTATGCAGTTATTAACTAGGGAAAATCAGTTATTTTGAGGTCAAAGCAAGCAAACATATACATACAGATGAGCTTCCATCTATGATTTGAAAGGTGGCAGAGATGGTGTCTGACACCATCAGGTGGTCCAGGGACATCTACATCAAACATACCACCGGGAACAGGCAGTACCAGGAGGCATAAGCAGGACCACCTCTGTGAACTCCAGGAAGAGGACTCACAGACCTTCCTCCTTACAACAGGAATGTATCTACTAATGGGCTCTGGACCCCATAATACTAACTTAATTCAGAACAACCAACTTTTAATATCACATGTGTTATTCCACCATGCCTTGTATATCCTCTGCAGTCTATAAAGGCGATGTTCCTGAATTTCTTAATTCTTTCATATTACAAACCCATAGTCCTTTGACTTTCTCCATCCAGAATACTGTCGTTCAGTATTGGTTGTGCTTGCCTTATTTACTGCAACGTGTTCCTTCCCAGTGACCTGTACTATGAACCTGGATGTCCAGTCACTCCCTACGTTTAACACTATGTTTGTCTGTTCCTTTGTAACATTTTCTTTAAAAAAAAAAATGTTGACATTGAATGTCTTTTTAGTGTTGAACTCAGGTCAGTGCTCTTTGCTCATTTGTTTCTTAGCACCAGCTCTTATAAGAACCCATACATCAGAGATTAACAGTCTTCATGTGAACTCCTTTGATTTCTCTCTTTGGCTATGTCTGGACTGGAGGCTTACATTGACTTAACCTGGCTTAAGTTGACTTAAGCAACTTCAGGGACAAATTTAGAATTTATTAAGTTGACATAAGCATATGCTTAAATTGACTTCACAGGGCAGAAAGCCTCGGGCCCCACCCCCAGGTCACAAATTGGGCTGAATTTGACCAGCTGGGTTAATGGCTTTGCTTGGTGTGAGGGGAGCAGGACTCGAGCAAACCGAGGTTTGTTCCCAGCTGCTTGCTGGTGGTGGCAAGCATCTTGGGGTTGGACTGGGCTCCGAGCTGCTTACATCAAGTGACTTGGGACTGGATCTGGCTCCCAATCACTTGCCAGCAGTGGTAGGAGCCAGATCAGGCTTTGGGGTGGGGTAGGGGGTGGGGCCCAAGCCCAGGCCCGGGATATGCCTACTAGTGTAGACATACCCTTACCAAGGTCAAATTTAAGTCAACTTAAAACAGCCCCTCTTTGTAGACATAGCCCTTCAGCCTTCCATCAAATGGGGTGGGATCTTCTACATGCACTTCTCTATGTGTGGGTGGGACAATTGACAAAGATGTTGTTCAAGAGGGCCCTCTTAATTTTTGATCCTCATCCTGGATGGATGTGGGACCCATGCTACCTAGCAGAGTTCTCAAGAATCAGAGCAGTCATTTGAACCATTATGAAACACACTTATTTTGTTTTGTAGCATAGAATACAGACATTAAAAGACAGACCAAAGCAGTTAGCAATTCACAGTCTTTTCACAGAGTCAAAACCAATGTTTCTCCATCATTAGTGGACCAGAGAACACCTAAATTTATTAATTACTTGACATGGAACACTTGATGAAAACATTCTTAAAAAAAAGCTGGTAACAGTGGTGGAATATTTAAAATGCCCCAGTTGCAACAAAGCTTCCAGAGGTACACCAACACCCACTAGCATGTGCCTGGAAGCTTTGTTGTGGCTGGGGCATTTCTTTGCTCCTGCCCCATCCTCACTCAGCATCCCTCACAAGTGGGAGGGATTGGTGTGGGTCATGAAACACCTGCCCTGTGTCTGAGGAGGTCCAGTGTTCCTTGGAACACTGGTTGGGAAAATCTGCTCTAAACACTGGTTTTGTTTCCAGGTATGACTTCACTAGTTCTTAACTAATGCCAACAGCCTAGGCAGGGCTGGCATCTGGGTTACAAGCATCAAAATAAGTAGTGCCCTCTGGCTGGTTACACATGGGCAATCACAAAGTCATAGAAATGAAGGTCTAGAAGAGTCCTCAAGTGGTCATCTTTTTCAGTCTCCTGGGCACTGGAGCAGGAGCAGATATGGCTAGGTTAGCCCTGTGGGGTGTTTGTCTCATCTCTTCTTAGAAAGCTCCAAATAAAGGATTCCACAACCTCCCTTGGAAACATATTTAAGATCTTACCTCCCCTTTGAGTTAGAAAGATTTTTCTCAATATCTAACCTAAATCTTTCTCTTATTGAAGGTTACATCCATCACTTTTGTCCTACCTAGGGTCAGCATGAAGAACAACTAACCACTGCACTTGAACTGGTGCATGGGTGTAGCTGTGCTGATGAAGTGCTTTGATGATGATGCTGCAAACTGATGGGAGTAGTTAATCCATAACTATGTCACTGGACAAAGCTCTCTCATGAACATAATGCTGTCTGCATGGCAGAACAAAATAGTGGACCATCCTCCCTGTCCATTTGGGATGAAGGGTGCTGCCCACCTTTAGCGTGCTGGTGTACCTTATCAAAAAGCCTAATGGACATGGGCTATTTGGTCTCTTAAGTTTATGTTATAACAGAATAATGAACCAAAATATGGTCAAGCTATGGGCTAAACAAGTCATCCACAATTCCAGAGTGATTAAATAACACAAACATCACTGCAGAGGTGCTAAATCCCATTTTCCATGGAAAGCTTTTGATTTCTGGCCCCCTCTGGGGTAGCATAAAGACAAAGGTCCCTTGGACTCCATGACTCAGTTTTGCTATGGCTCCCTTCCATGGCTGAGGCCCTTTCCCCAGAGACCAATGGAGGCATAGATAGTGCGGGGAACAGGGACATATTCCCCCCAAATGGTGTTCAGTTGATGGTGGGGGTGCAACGTAAAGGCTTATCCACCCCCAACACTTAAAGTCATGGTGTCTGTAGGTAGCCCCCTTACCCTCAGACTCCCTTCCAGGAAAGCAGTGGCCCGGCTCTGCTATGTCCAGTAGTTACTCCGGCTTTTCTCAATGGGACATGGCTCACAGTTCGCCTGGTCTCTGGGGTCACTAAACTAGCTCAGAACCAGCCAATTGCCATGTGGGGGTGGTCTGGCAGGACTGTGTGTCCGAGGCCCCTGTGGCTTCTGACCCTTGCACAGTAGCTAGTTCTAGGCCCTGGTTTAATCCCCTATGCAAGAGCCAAACAAACACAGGGACAGGTGCCCCAAACCTTCCTCACTGCTCCTCTCCCACCATGTTGGCCCAGCGGTACCCTGGTTAGCCAGAGCATGGCGGCTGCTCCCCCTGCACAAAACTGCCCCTTCTCCTACTCCTCTGTGTGGCCCAGCCCATCATACAATTTCTAACCAAGATGTGGCCCTTAGGCCAAAATGTTTGCCAACCCCTGGTCTAGAAGGAGTTTTGGGGTGTTAATTTAGACAAAAGTGTCCGTATACAAGATGCAATGAACCATCTCATTCCCAAACCAGCTGTCTTCATAGTAAAGCTCAAGCAGAGTCTTAAATACAGAAGGTGATGTTCTGCACAGTGCAGGTGTGATTTTGCACTTGGATCAACTGAGGCTTGTAAATTCCCTGGTGCACACACATTTGGGTGTGGATTTGCTATCTCTTTACTGAAAATGTGTAATATGGCCTGGTCTTGCATGTGTCCTGTTGAGGGTCTGGCCCATGCTTTTTGATGTTGCTATAGAGATTAACAGCCATGCAGCAGGAAAGGCAGGGGTTAATCGCTTGCTGTGATTATTTAGGCTCCAAAGAATATGTACCACTGTAAGATCCAAGGGTCTGAATTCCCATCAGGGCAGTAAAGTCTCCAAGGTGTCATTAGAAGGTATAAATACTCCCCCCAGGCAATCTCAGCCAGGTGGAGAGTCATGCAGATAGTGTATGACTTTGGGATTTGCTGAGAGTGAGGATGACACAGAGCTGAGGTAAACGGGGGTAGTTTGTATTCAAAGTAATGACGGGTCTTTCTAAAGAGGGCATTTTTTCAAGCAATTGGAATGCTTACAGCCAAATCATCTGTCAGCCATAATGGTGTAAAACTGGAATGATTCTGGATTTATATCTGTATAAGTGAAAGTAGAGTGAGATTGGCTATTTAAAAGTGAGATATTTAGTTCCCACAAATAACAAAAACAAATCTATTGCAAGAAACTATTCAGTATTCAAAAAAAAAAAAAAAATCAAGGGTCGACAGCCAGCCTTAGCTCTCTCCCCTTGTGCAAATGGATCATGAGAGGCTCTTTTATCTATATCTGTATTATCAGAAGGGATTTAATTCCAGGGAATATATGTGTGAGGTCTCATGCTGCCACTAGTGAAACAATCTTTTGCTGATATGAGTCTGGGATTATTCAACAATCTCATCTGTGACCTCACCAAGGGCAGGTCAAGTGCCTGGCTGATCTGATTGCCTTCTATGATGAGATGACTGGCTGTATGGATGTGGGGAAAGGAGTGTACATGATATACCGTAACTTTATCACAGGTTTTCACATCATCTCCCACACATTCTTACCAGCAAATTAAAGGTGTATAGGTTGAATGAATGGTCTGGAAGGTGGATAGAAAACTATTAGATTATCTGGTTCAACAGGTAGTGATGAAGCACTTTATTTCTATTTTGCAGTCAGTAATAAACAAAGTGTCCACAGGTCAATGCTGGGACAAGTTCTGTTCAACATCTTCATTAATGATCCAGAGGACAGAGTTTGCAGATGAAACTAAATTCGGGGAGTGGTAGATACCATAGAGGGTAGAGAAAGGATATAGAGTGACTTAGACAAACAGGGGGATTCAGCCAAAAGATATCTATCTATCTATCTATCTATCTATCTATCTATCTATCTATCTATCT
>ML682064.1:2021513-2043506 GCA_007922195.1 Podocnemis expansa
TCTATCTATCTATCTATCTATCTATCTATCTATCTATCTATCTATCTGATGAGGTACAAAAGGCACCTAAGACAAAAGAATGCTAGATACCAGTACAGAGCTAGGCATCAATTCAGCAGGAAAGGACCTGGGAATTACAATGTCAAGAAGCTAGAGATGAGTCAAGAGTGTGCCCTTGTTGCCAAGAAGGCTAGCAGCATATTGGGTGTGTCAGTAAGAGAATTGCCAGCAAATTGAGGAAAGTAATTATTTCTCTCTATTCAGCTCTGGTGTGTGCAAATCCCACAGTATTCTGTAGAGTTCTGGGGCTACCGCTATGGAAAGGATGTGCACAATTTGGAGAGAGTCTAGCAGAGGGCAACACAAATACTTGAAAGCAGGTTGCAGGGAGGATAGAGCTAGGCTATTCTCAGTGGTGGCAGGTAATGGAACAAAGAGGAATGGACCCATGTTTCAGTGGGGAAGGTCTAAGTTAAACATCAGGAAAAAAACTTTTCACTTGGACAGTGGTGGGGCACTGGAGGTGCTTAGGGAGCTGTTGGAATCTGCATCCTTTGATGTCTTTGAGGTGCAGCTTGACAAAGCCCTGGCTGGGATGATTTAGTTGGGATTGGTGTTGCTTTAATGAGAGAACTGGACTAGATGTCCTCCTGAGGTCCCTTACAACCCCAATCCTCTATGATTCGATGAACGTGCAGTTGATTACAGCTAAATCTGAAGTCGCACATGTAGGATTCTAGAATGTAGACCTCAGTTCCAGGACAGGGACTATGTTTTAGAAAACACTAACTCAGGAAAGAACTTGGAGTCATGACGTGGAACTAGCTGTACCCTGAGGTGCTGAAGATTATGAAAAGAGGTAGTATCATCCTAGAATGCAAAAGTAGGGGACTATTGAGCTTAAACAGGGAGGTGTCTGGCTGAGAAAGACCATTACTCAATGCCATTTCTAGGTCCAGGGCCTATACCTCAAAGAGGTTTTTGAAAAATTAAATTTAGATTGGGAAAAGAGTTACAAGAATTATTTCAGATCTGGAACATGTGGCTTCTAGCCAGAGACTAAATACATTAAATCCACCTGGAATTTGATCATAATTCACATACGGAAAGAGATTTCTGATCGTGGAGAGTTCTGTAATTCCAACAGACAAAGGCAGAATGAGATCCAATGGCTGGAAGCTAAGATTAGGAAAATTCAGACTGAAAACAAGGTGCGCATTCCTAGAATAAGGTGAACTAACACTTGGAACATTTTGTTGAATTCTGTGGCTTGTAGCATTCTAAAGGCTTGTTGAGATGATTATAATGGTTCCTTCTTCCCTTAAAATCTATAAGTATATAATTATTTCATCACAGTATTTTTCCAAGTTCCAATGGGATAGCCATGCTAGCTTAGTCCAGTAAAACAAACAAGGAGTCTGGTGGTACTTTTCAAGACTAGCAGATTTATTTATCGTGTATAACAGCTAATCAAAGTGGTTATTGTTATGATTCAAACAGGGGAGTGCAGCAATTATCAGGGAGGTGGGTGGGGGGCAAGGTAAGCAAAATTACCTGTTTTCATGGGAAAAGAACCCATAATCTTTATTCAGTTTGAGTTCACAGTCAAATTTGCATAGGAATACCCATTCTGCAGTTTCTCTTGAAGCTTCAATTTGTTATCCATTTGCCTGAACACAGCTATTAACAAATCATCAACAGAGTAAGCAGGGAGATTGAAGTGTTCTTCTACTGCAGGCTTGTCCATCGTGCAGCCAGGGGAGCCAGAATCCAGCCCATCAAGGGCTTTTATCCATCCTGCCGAGTGCTGCCACAGGAACCTGGGAGTTGGGGCTGGCCAGGGCTATCTGGAATACTCTGTATTGCTATATCAAGTGTGCTGGCAGACATTGACAATTTGTGCAAGCAAAAACAATGCTAAATATCACACTAATTATTATTTTAATAAAGTGTATTAATAAAAAATCAATTTGTGCATCTTATCTATCAAAATTTTTCTTACTGGCCTCCTGACTGAGAAAAGCATTGCAATGTGGCCCCTCACCTAAAAAGGTTAGAAACTCCTGTCCTATTGGTTTTTGAATGCTGTGATTTCTTATGTCAGATTTGCGTCCCTTCGTTCTTTAGCACAGAGGCCGTCCTGTTTGTCCACCATATAAGGCAGGGGTCATTTCTTGTACACAATGTCATAAATCACATTGGTGGATGAGCAGGTGAAAGAGCCCTTGAAGGAGTAGCTGGCTTGATTAGGTCCTATGATTAAGTCTTATTTTGCTTACCTCATCCCCACCACTTCCCTTCTAATTGCCGTTCACCAGTGTTTGAATCCTAACAACTGCTCTGATTTGCTGTTATCGTTTGACTAGATCCTATGACTTACATTTTCCTGCATTTATTTTTCTCCCATTCTGTAAGTTCACCATCTTCAAGTGTCTGACAAAGTGGGATTTTCTCCCATGAAAGCTCATGCGATAAATAAATCTGTTAGTCTCTAAAAGTGCCTCCAGACTCCTTAAATATTTCCCCAGTACATGAAATAACTGAAATATTTCCTAAAATATTAGTTAAATTTGGGATGTAACATCTTGTGATATTTTTTTCCTTTTTGCTCCTGGAACTGAAGGTGTACCTATGTTTACAGAAGGAAGTAAAGTGCAGACCCTATATGCCCAGAGGGAAGGGGTATAAATAATCATGTACATGCTTAGGTACACACTGTAGATGGTTCTCTACACATCCAAATTATGCTTTCATGTCTACTATTTACTGTCCTGCTTCCAGAACCATGGACACCAGTCAGCAATGTTTTAATAATATCAGCACTCCTGAGATCAGCTGAGCTCTGTGTTGGAGGGGAAGGAGGTTGTTGGCAAGCCAATTCTGATGGGAGGCCTTGGTTTTTGGAATTACCAGCCACATAGGTGAAAAATATGTTGAGCTTCAGGGAATGCTACAAAACCCATCTCTTCTCCTGCCTTCTCTCTGGTATAAGTATTAGCAAGTCTTCTAAAGGCTTGGAGAAAAAGGACCCAATACTAAGCTTGCTAAAGTCAAAGGAATTACTTCCACAGACTTCAATGGGCTTTGAGTAAGATCCACATAATTTAGGTCTCAGACAGGTTATCCCTGATATAAGCAAATGCTCCTGATGAACACAAAGGGTGGTAAGAAGTTCCAGAGGGGGTAGCCATGTTAGTCTCTGTACAGCAAAAACAATGAGAGTCCTGTGGGACCATAGAGACTAACAAATTTCTTCAGACATATGCTTTTATGGGGTCCAACCAACTTTGTCAGATTCATCATCTTCTTCTAGACCTCAGTAGACTGACTATGTATCTAATTTCAGGGTCTATTCATTCCATATATTGTGTTTTATTGAAAGGAAAGACAGTATTGTGAGACTTGCAAAAGATGACACAGGATCTCTCAGTTTTCAACAACACAGGCTCTGACCCCTCACTGTTCTTCCTGACTGGCATCCCAGGACTGGAAGACATGCATCTTTGGATCTCCATCCCCTTCTGCTCAGTTTTTACTGTGGCCCTTCTAGGAAATTCCATCCTCCTGTATGTTATCAAGACTGAACCCTCCCTCCATCAGCCCATGTTCTATTTCCTCGCCATGCTTGCCATCATCGATATGGTTTTATCCACAACCACCATGCCAAAATCGCTGAGCATCTTCTGGTTTAATTCCAGGGAGATCAGTTTTACTGCATGCCTGCTGCAGATGTTTTTCCTTCATTCATTCTCCATCATGGAGTCTGCTGTGCTGTTGGCCATGGCCTTTGACAGATATGTGGCCATCTGCAACCCCCTGAGGTATGCCACCATCCTGACAGATTCAGTTATAGGAATGATTGGGCTGGCAGCTTTGTCCCGTGCCGTTCTTCTAATGGTCCCTCTGCCCTTCCTTCTCAGGAGGCTGCCCTTTTGCCGGACCCACATCATCTCCCATTGCTACTGCGAGCACATGGCAGTGGTGAACCTTGCCTGTGCCAATACCAGTTTCAATAACATCTATGGGATAATTGTTACCCTCTTCATAGTGGGGCTGGATCTGATGTTCATAGGCCTGTCGTATGTGAAGATTGTAAGGACTGTGTTTAGCCTGGCATCCAAGGAAGAACAGCTGAAGGCTTTTGGAACGTGTGTTTCCCACCTTTGTGCCATCTTAGTGGTTTACACCCCAGTTCTTCTCTCCTCAGTAATTCACAGGTTTGGCCACCAAGTGGCACCTCATGTACACATCCTGTTGGCCAATTTCTATCTTCTCTTTCCTCCCATGATGAACCCTATTGTGTATGGGGTGAAAACCAAACAGATTCGTGACCGGGTGCTTCTCCTGTTCCAGCGGAAAAGTTTCTTGGCTAAAAAGGATGCAGCTGCTGAGAAATGAGGAAGAAGAAGAGGTCATGAATGTTTATGTGATGGACTTGGACTGCAATATCATGGGCAAGTTTTGTGTATTTTGGGATGGAAACACTACCTTCTATTTAAAGGGTGCAAAGCACCATGCCTTACACTAATTTAGCTCTGTTGGCCAGAAGGTGATCTGGGCCAGTCCCTTGCCTTCATGCTGTCCTCTGCATTACTCTGATAACAATGAAACTCTATGAGTCTCCTTGCACTATGTCTTCCTTTGCTGTAATATGTGCCATTCACTAATTTACACATACACTCATGTACAGGCATGCTTCAGGAACAATTGCCCAGGGGGCCATCTAGGCACCAGAATACATGCTGAGTACTGAGTTTTTCTGGTCCAAAAGTACCATAGTTTAAACTTCTGGACACCAACCTTTTGCTTTCTAGACGTGGCCTTATTTGTTGTGTCCGCGCACTGGAGAGCTAGGCTCAGAGTCTAGCTGCACTTGCTGAACAGCACCACACAGCAATACAATGTGAGAGGTTGAACAAAGGAAGTTGTATTTGATTAAACACACGTGTTGCACCTGTGATCACTCTGCTGAGACTTTGAGGAGTTTCAAAATATTAAAAGTTCAGTTTCTGATGATGAAAATAAATAAATGAAACAGAAACCTGTCCCTGTGTATGTGTGTCAACAAAATATTAGGGAAAATGTGTGTACCCCATTTGCTATCCCTTTTTGCCTGTTCACAAATATATATCCTGGCTGACACATAAATGTGTATGCCATATTAATAATATGTATTATCTGAATTGTATATACACTCAAGAGTGCATTAATTATCGACAACATTAACCACAACTAGCATAACACTAAAACAACTGAAACAGGCCTATACTATAACCCTGTTCATGTATGCTAAGTATCCCACAAGATCTTGCCTTTCCCTAACCAAGCTTTTGACGAGCAGAAGGGAAATTCACCAAAATCAAGATATATGTGTTTTTTTGATTTAATACAAGTTAGGGAAGTACCTTCACAGACCAGTACCAGGAATTTTAGGGTCCAAACCAAAGATAGAGAAAGAACCAAAAATTAGAAAGGAACAGATAAGTATGATAAGGAGGGAAGAAAACAACCTAGGAAAGTGGAACATTTTCATTAATGATTCGGAGTATGGAGAAGTTGCACTCTTAGGAAGAGGAAGTGTCCTGTGGCACCATAAAGACTAACACATTTCTTCAGCCATAAGCTTTTGTGGGCTCCAATCCACTTGGTCAGATGCAGCTCTCAGTAAGTTTTCAGACAACAATGAGCTGGGGAAATATAGATATTCTGGAGGGTAGTGATAGGATACAGAGAGACCTTGACAAATTGGAGGATTGGGCTAAAATAGAATAGATGAGGTAGAGCAAGAACAAGTGTAGAGTCCTGCATTTAAGAAGGAAGGGTCCTATGAACTGTATCAGACTGGGGTCCAACTGGCTAAACAGCAGGTTTGCTGAAAAGGAGCTGGGGATTACAGTGAACATGAATCTGGATACGAGTCAGCAATGTACCCTAATTGCCAAGAAGGCTAATGACATATAGGGCTGTATTAAGAAAGTGATTATTCCCTTTTATTGGTACTGGGGAGGCCACATTTGAGGTATTATGTCCAAGTTTTGGACCCCGCCCCATTACAGGAAAGATGTGGAGAAATTGTAGAACATCCAGTGAAGGGCAATACGAATGATTGGGAGGCTGGGGCACACTACCTATGGGGTGAGACTGAAGAACCTGGGCTTCTAGTTTGTGGAAGAGAAGAGTGAGGGACAATTTGATAACAGCCTTTGACTATCAGTTAGCAATTCCAGAAAGGATGCAACTAGGCTGTTCTCGAAGCTGTCAGATGACATTTTCCCTAGGAGTGTGGAGGAGTACTAGAATGTGTTATGTAGGGAAGTGGCGGAATCTCCATCCTTTGAGGTCTTTAAGGGCTGGGGTAGGCAGGGGCTAAAGTGGAGCAGAATGGCCCAGAAAACCATTCTAGGGCACACAGTTTTTAGGGGCTCAGCATGCAGGGGCCCCTAAAAAGAGAAAATAGAACTGGAATACTGCATTCCAGGGCCCGCTATTTTTAAATGGTAATCCCCAGAGTGCACCATTCCAGCTCCATTTTCTATATTTAGGGGCCTGAAATGCTAAGCCCCTAAAAATAGAGAGTCCTGGAATGGTGTTTCTGGCCATTCCAGCAGGCAGGGGAGCACAGAGTTGCGTGTGTGCTGCCCCCCACTACCTTGAGCATGTGCAGGCTGCGCTTGGAGGCAGAAGCCTCTAAGTGCAGCTGGTGCAGGGGTGTTGCTGGCAGTGAGTATGGGGGCGGCAGGTTCTCACTGGGGGATGAGTTGGGGCTGGGGGTTGGTATAGGGGGCAGGAGGTTGATTTGGGGGGTAGGTATTGGGGGAGCTGGGCTGCGGCACTGGTGTGTGGGAGGGGTGCCCACTGGTGTGGGAAGGGTGGTCCACCTCATTAGGAGCCTTCTGGGGGCCCTCAAATGATACTTTAATCCCTGGGGGTAGACTGAACACCTCCTGAGGTCCCTTCCAACCCTCCTCTTCTATGATTCTATGATTTGGTCTCTTGAATCTACTTCATAACAAAATAAGAAAACAGAGTGTGGTGAAAACATGGTCTGTATAATTTATCAGCAATTGCAGAGAGTGTGAATAACCTCACACAGATTTCTCTGCCAAACAGCTATGCTCCTTTTCCCAGGAAGTAGTTTGATTTCTGTCACCCTTCGGGGTACCATAAAGACAAAATATCCATAGGATTCTTCAGCCTAGCTCTGCTGTGCCTCTTCCCCCCATCGCAGCTGAGAAGCTTTCCCAGATAGGAAGGGGGATAAGGGGTGAGCTTGAAGGCTTAATGGGGGAAATGGACCCCCCAAAGTATATACACTGATTGTGTGGTGCCCAATTTAAAAGCTTGGCTGCCCTCTGAACATCTCCCTTGGAATAGACCCCCCCACCTTACTTCAATGTCCCATCCTGTAAAGTAAGGGCTCTTTCCTTCTGCACCTAGCTGATGCTTCTGTCTGTCCCCATGGACAAGGCTGGCCTTGCACTGGCCAGCTGCTATGCAGGGTGAGATCTAGCAGCTCTATATGACCATGTGTGGTGAGGCCCTGAGTCAACAGGAAAGCCATGCATGAGAGTAAGGCTGGCCCACTCATAGCCTCTGGAGGCTGGGTGATTTCCTGTCATGGTTTTGAAGGACCCTGTGGCTGGACACCACTGTTCATGTCCACCCTGGAGCCATGGTTTATTCTCTCCACTCATCCTCAGTTCCTTATGCACAGCTGAAAAAAACTGAGGGCAGAAGCCCAGCCAAAAGGGCCAGCAGTGACCCTGTGGCAGCCCCAGCCCCAAAAGTCATGTGTAATATCTCCTCCCATGTGTGACTGTATTGGTTTGACTGAAGGCGTGTCTCAAATATTGAGTCAAATGTACATCATTGTGATGTTCCTCTTGGCAATCTGGATTGGTGTATTTCTGGGTCACCCCATTTCCTTACTCCTGGGGCCCATTTCGCACTTGATCTGCTGTGGGAACACCTACTCCTGGGTCAGCCCATGAACAGTCTCCTGCAAGCAAGCAGCCATCAGGCCAGTGAGTGAGTGCTTCTGGCCAGCCATGTAAGGGTTGCAATAGAATGAGTCCAGCAAACAGTCCCAGGTGCAATCCAAAGAACTTCCCTCTTGCAATCTTCTGTGCTGTCCCATCCCATCTCATTGATGGGTGGATTCTGAGATTAATATTACGGAGAATTCTTTCCTGGGTGTCTGTCTTGCTCGCATGCTCAGGGTTTAACTGATCACCATACGGAGGTTGAGAAGGAATTTCCTCCCAGGCCAGCTTGGCAAAATCTTTGGGTTCTTTTCTTCCTCCTCTGTAACATGGACATGGCTCATTTATTGTTGGATTCTCTGTACCTTAAAGTCTTTAAATGACGGTTTGAGGGCTTGAATAACTTATTTATATGTTAGAGGTTTATTGTAGGAGCAGATGGGTGGGGTTTTGTGGCCTATATTGCAAAGGAGGTCAGACTAGGTGGCCATATTGGTCCCTTCTGACCTTAAAATCTATTGGTCAGTCATCTAATCTTAACCCATTCAGTTGGCTTACAAAGTCAAATAATGTTCACTACAGGCTGGCTTACTCCCTTAGCCAGGGTCTCCACCTGTGAATTGTCCTTTCATTGCTTGATGTTGTTTGGTAGCTGGAAATGGAAGAGAAAGAATCAGATTGCAAAACATCTCTGCTTTTAAAATATTTCTTTGTCCCACTCTGAAGTCAGGTAACAGTCAATGTCTGGGTTGGTTTCCTTCACTTGAAGAAATGAACATTGATGCATAGGATTGTCCATTTTTCTTGGAAAAGCTCGGTTGTTTTATGCACACCTTAATGTTGCTCGAACTACCTCCCTACTTTTCATAATTTCCTAGCTCTGCCTCTAGCCGTGAGACACATATTTGAGAATGCTACATGCTGAAGTCTCATAGCCATACATATGACTTTGAACAAACATACAACTACAACAATAATGTTCACTGTCTCTTCATTGTAAACTGCAACAATAATGTTCACTGTGTCTTCATTGTTTCAAAAACAGCACATCTGATGTGCCTTGCATCAAACAATGCACAATTACACTATAAGTATGAACAGGATGATGCACATTCATACCATAACCATGTACATAATTATGCATTGCATCACAGCCTGTTAGAGGGATCCTTATTCCTACCCAAAGAGAAAGTGGTAGCTCTTGCAATTTGTGCAGTTTTATTTCTTATGTTCCACCCCAGAGCTGACAGTATGGCTGCAATGGGTTAGTGGGTCTAACTGGAATGAGGTTTGGGGGTGGGAGGATTCTTCTGGGTAAAACCTGCTGTATTTACATACAATATACTTTCTCTCTTTCCCAAATCAGTAATCCTTTTTCTTCATCTTCAAGACAAAGGAGAGCCTAAAATAAACAGTGTGAAGTCCTTTCCAGTGTATATGCACATTTGCACCTACTCAATTACCACATGTCATTTGGGGGTTGGATTTGCACACTTTTTGTAGACACATGTAATATGGCCCAGAATTGCCTACACCCTGTTGAAGGTTTGGCCCACATTTCTTAATGTAGATGTGGAGAGTAACAGCGACTCAGGAGGGAAGACATGGGTTAATCTATGTTCATCCCTTGCTGTGATTCCCTAGGATCCCAAGCAAATATAGAGCTATAATGACCCAGGTTTCTGAACTCCCCTTAGGGGACTAAAGTCAGCAAGGAGTCATCAGAAGGTATAAATACTCTCACCCAGCTCATCTAGGCAAGTGGATAGTCATGCAGTTTGTGTCTGACTGTAGAGTTTGCCAAGGGTGAAGAAGACACACAGTTCAGGTGAGTTGGAGTATTTTGTATTTCAATTAATCAAGAATTTTTGTTAAAAGGAGATTTTTGAAACAAGTGGAAAGTTTAAAGCCAAGTCTGCTATCAGTCAGACTAATTTAAAACTGGAATGATTCTAGATTTACACCCATAGAAGTGAGAGGAGAATGAGAGTGTCATTTAGAACTGAGTTATTTAATTTCAACAAACAAACAAAACAGCAAATCTGTGCCAAGTAACCATCAAGTATAAAAACAATCAGGGGTGTTAGAGTTACACACCCAGCCTTAGTTCTCCCCTCTAGTGGCAATGCATCAGGAGTGTCCCCTTGTTGTCTACCTGTGATATCATGGAAGATTATGGTTTGGAAGAATATACATTTGGAGTGTCAAACTGCTGAAGCTTTCAGCTCCTGATGGAAGGTCTGGGACTATTCAACAATTTCATCAGTGATCTGCAAGTCAATCTGAAATCTGTGGTTATAAATTTTGAAGATGACATGGAGTTCAACAGAATGACAAATAAAGATTAGGTCAGGGCTGCCCAAGAGAATGACCTAAATCACTTGCTAAACTGACTTTACTTGAGCAACATGCAGTTTGTTACAACTAAATGCAAGGTCATACACCTAGGACAATAGAAACAAACTCTACCTGAGGCCCTGTTGAAGATAGCATATGCCTTCTTTGAAAGTGTGGCTATATCTACACTGCCAAAGATATTTTGAAATAGTCAATTTGAAATAGCATTATTTCAAATTAATTATTTCAAAATAAGAATCTAATGACGACTCTATTTTGTGTGGAGATAAAGAGGTTCGTTCTCTGTTCTGGTCAATTAAGAAGGCAGACAGCAGGAGGAGAATTACAAGTTTATTAGCACCTAGAGCTACTAGGTGCGGCCGGCCCTGAGGGACTGTTTTCTTCTTGTATTTATTACATAACACGGTCTATTGAGTTACATACAAAGGTTTCCAAAAATGGTAAAACAAAGAAAAACTACAGCTTATTGGTTAACAATATCTTTATGACGCAATTATGCAATGCTGGAACATGGGGGAGGGATGGAAAGCTAAGACTATTATGGGAAAACTACGACCCCTTGTGCCTTATGTAAGGGTAGGTGAGAAGCTTAAATGGAAAATAGGCAGCTAAGTGGTTATAACAGGTGTTTGTGGTTACTTTAACTAAAGCTTTCAATGTAAGTGCTTTTCCTGTTATTCTAGCTTTTGGCTTTCCACCATGGCTTCGCTTGGGCTAAGTTGCGAACGTGGTTCTGCCTGAACTAAAATAGCTATACACTTCACTTGTGTTGCTTAGCTCTGCTTGGTTACTTAGCTTTACTTGGTTTCATTAAGCTTTATATCAAATTTTCACTACAATTTCAAAATAGGAATTATTATTTCAAAATAGACAGTATTAACTAGACTCTCTATTTTGAAATAGGGGAAGGCAGGGAAAAGTATAGGGCCATTATTTTGTGGGAAAAAAAGCCCATTCTGTGGCTTGGAATGGCTTTCTTGGAAATAACTAGTTTGAAAACATTGCACTTTCAAAATAAAAGCTGGTTTTGTTATTTCAAAATAGTGCTTTGTTGTTTCAAAATTACAAAGCGCTTATTTCAAAATAACAAAATGCCTGCATGGACAGCTAAAAAGTGTTTTTTTTTTATTTAAATAAGCCTCCTTATTTCAAAAAATCTTTTCAGTGTGGACATAAGCAGAGGAATATGGAGATTAAATAGCAAGGTGAATGGCTGGGTTGACCATTAGCAGATCTTTTTTCTAGGTACAATGTCCACACTTCAAAAATGCTTTTAAGAAATGGAAAGAGGTTTGATAAAAGAGCTACAAGAATTATTTCAGATCTGGAAAACAGCTCATAGCCAGAGACTAAAGAGGTTAAAACTATTTGTTTATCCAAGAGACGTTTAAAGGTGACTTGATCAGAGTCCTTAAATCAATACACGGGAAGATATTTCTGACTAGAAAGAATAATCTAGAAAAGAAGAGCAGAAGGAGGTCCAGTGTTTGGAAGTGAGACTACATGAATTCAGTCTGCAGACAAGGCACAAAGACTTGAAGCAACATATCTAGTGATGTGGCTGGATCACCATCACTTGAAGGCATTACGCAAAGATAAGATGCCTTTCTCAGTGATAGGATTTATCTTAAAGAGAGATTATGGGATTGATGAAGACATTTACTTAGTGAAATCTATGACTTTTGGTGCCCAGAAGACCTGATTAAATTATCATAATAGTCTTTCTTGTCTTGAAATCTACGAATCTATAGTCCATTGTAAAATTTTATATTTTCCCATCGTAACTTCAGGAACTGAATGTGTGTCTGCCTTTACAGTGGATGATGCAGTGTAAGCCCTGCATTGTCCATGTAGCACAGGTAAAAAACAGCTGCACAGGAGGTGAGTCACTAGTTAGGAGAGTAGAGTGCAGGCATGCCAAAACTTATAGGTATGCACCCTAGCTCTCTAAACACCAAAACAGATCTCATGTCTGCAATTTACTGTCCTGCTGCCTCCCTAATGCCAGAGCCATTCCTCAGTGCGGTATAAGACTTCAACCTGATTACTTGCCATGATGCATTAATAACGCCACCACTGCTGAGATCAACAGTGGTACTTTAGCTATGGGCTACAGCAGAAGGAAGCTGGTGGCAATTACGTTCTGGAGGGGCCATTGTCTTTTCAGTCTCCTAGCCACCTAGGCTGTGTTCACACAGCACTCTTATTTCAAAACAACAGAGGTTGTTTCAAAATAAGAATTCTGCTGTTCACATGATGCACAGTTGTTTCGAAAGAATGGGAAGCTAAAGTTAAACCCCATTTGGGGGCAAAACAATGTTGCCTGAAACTGCTATTTTGCTTTGAGCTTTTTTCCTTAATTCAAATTAACAAACTGTTAGAATAGAATCATAGCGTGAGAAGGGACCTCATCAAGTCTAACCCCTTAGGAATTGAACCTAGACCCTTCTGCATAGGAAGCAGAAGTGCTAGCCACTATGCCAAGCTCCCACCTAACTCAAATTAAGTTATTTCGAAATAAGGCATTATTTTGATACAAGTTGTTTTGACACAACTTGTATCGAAATAATGCCTATGTGTGAACACAGCCCTAGTCTGAAAATATGTTGAGCTTCAGGGAATACTGCCAACCCCATCTCTTTTCCTGCCCTGAAAAAGCTTGAAGAAAAGGCTCCAATCCAAATCCTGATAACATCAGCTGAATTGTTTCCTCAGACTTTAATGGAGTTCAGATCAGACTGACATTATTTAGGCAGAAAACAGATTAATCCCTGACATAAACTCAACAGGAGGTGCATCCCATTCTTCCAGATCTGACTGACTCCTAGCTTGTAGCTATTTTTAAGAGTACATTCATTTCATGTTTTTGGTTTTTTTTTAATTTTTTGGTTTTATTGAAAGGAAAGAGACTGCGGTGAGACTTAGAAATGATGCCACAACATGACAACTTGTCAGCTTCTAACAGCACAGGTTCTGCTCTGTCAGCATTCTTCCTGACTGGCATCCCGGGTTTGGAAGCCATGCACCTCTGGATCTCCATCCCCTTCACCTCAATGTTCACTGTTGCCCTGCTTGGAAACTGTAGCCTCTTGTATGTCATCAAGACAGACCCCTCCCTCCACCAGCCCATGTTCTACTTTCTTGCCATGCTGGCAGTCACCAACCTTGTTTTGCCCACAACCACCATGCCAAAATTACTGAGCATCTTCTGGTTTAATTCGAGGGAGATCAGTTTTACTGCCTGCCTGGTACAAATGTTTTTTCTTCACTCGTTCTCCATTATGGAGTCTGGGGTGTTAGTGGCCATGGCCTTTGACAGGTATGTGGCCATCTGTAATCCCTTGAGGTACATCACCATTTTGACCAATTCGGTGATAGCAAAGATTGGCCTGGTAGGTTTAGTCCGGGCTGTTCTCTTGATGTTTCCTCTGGTCTTCCTTCTAAGCAGACTTCCCTTTTGTCAGTCTCATGTTATCTCCCATTGCTACTGTGAGCACATGGCAGTGGTGAAGCTGGCCTGTGGCAGCATCATATTCAATAACATCTATGGGATCTTCGTAACTCTCTCCATTGTTGGGGTGGATCTGACATTCATCATCCTTTCGTATATAAAGATCCTAAGGACTGTATTAAGCCTGGCATCCAAGGAAGAACAACTGAAGGCTTTCAGCACTTGTATTTCCCATCTTTGTGCCATCTTGATGGTTTACATCCCAGTGGTTCTAACCTCAATAATTCACAGGTTTGTCCATGTTGCCCCTCACATACACATCCTGATGGCCAATTTCTACTTCCTTCTTCCTCCCATGATGAACCCCATTGTGTATGGGGTGAAAACCAAACAGATTCGTGACAGAGTGTGTCTACTGTTCCATGGGAAAAGCTTCTAGACTAAATAATATGTGGAACTAAGCGCTGGGAAACTCATTAGCAAGTTACTTACTACATCTCAGAGGTCAAGAAAGTTAATTGTGATGTAGCTTTCTGTAGTGTCTTGCATACGGACAATTTCAAATCTTTTTACTTTCTATGCAAAGGAAGCTCTGGGGATGATGCAGTGGGATCGCCCTCTCCTTTGCAGGGGTGCAGCATTGAGTTCCCACATTCTCTCTGAGCTCTGCTTGCCAACATGGAAGTTGTACTTGGCTGTGGTTCTGCCTCATTTGTCCATCACTTGCAGGAAGACTAAATTTGCTCACTACTTGCATTTAGGACAGTGATGTGTGTGACACTGTCTGGGTCTAAGCAACTGTTTATGATTATTTGTTTAAATCAATATTTCTCATACACAGTTAACCATTTGTGATATATCATGTTTGGTAGCGGTAGAAAAGTTGTAATCTGCTAGGAATGATGATTTGGCTTATATATATATGTGTCAAATCTGTATTATATATTAGGAATATGTTCTATTTATGTTCCAAGTTATTTGATTCTAAGGCAATCCCAGACTTGGTGTCTGCAAACCATTGTCCTAGAAGTAGCCCATTAAGGGAGCTCCCAGCTACAGTGGGCCCAGGAAGAAACCTGTTTGATGATCACTCAGGAGTTGGTCTATCTGGAATGAGGTTTGGAGGGATTCTTCTGGGTAAAACCTTCTGTATTTACATAGAATATAATTATTTACCTCTTTCACAAATCAATAATCCTTTGTCTTCATCCTCAAGCCAAAGGAGAGCCTTAAACTCACAGGCTGTGTCCACATTTACTTACGTGGTTAAATTGATTCAAGTTAAATTGATTTAATAAAATCACCCTAAAAATCATTAGATCAATTTAAGTTAAATTGATTTAACAGGTTCCCACCAAAAACTCAAATCAAACTAGCATGTCCATGGATGGGACTTGCTAGTTTGATTTAGGAGAGAGGCACTACGGGATGTCTGGCAACATGGCCCACTGACAGGGCCCTGCCCCCACCCAGTCCCATTAAAACAGGATCTGACCTCAGCTCTCTGTCCATTTTTGTCTGGCAGGAGGCTGAGGGACACAGCCATGAATTCAGGCCTGCTTGCATACCATGGCAGAGTGCTTCCCGGGCCCTCTCCAAGCCTGCAAGGCACCTTGATGCTCTGGGGCACTGTCTTTCTGGACACAGAGAGCAATGAGGCAGAGCTCTGTATCACCACAATGCAGGCCCTGCATGCTGCAGCGTTCCACCTGTTGTCCCCCATGCCCCATCAAATCTGGGCACGTGACACCAGCAGGGACTGGTGACGGTGAATGGTCCTAGCCACGTGGGACTACTGTCAATGGCGGAGGAACCTCCAGATGACCAGGCAGTCTGGTCACCAAACTGGGTGTGACGCTTTGGCTCACGGACACACACGAGGTCTGTCATCCCAGTTGACATGAGACTGGCCATGGGTCTGTGGAAGATGGCAACTCCCAAGTCATAGAGCTCTGTCACCCACCTCTTTGGCATTGGGGGGTTGACTGTAGGGACAGTCCTCTGGGAGGTCTACATGGCCATCAGCGTGGTCCTGCTGCCCTGCCTTGACACTCTAGGAGACCTGCGGGACACCACGTCAAGTCTCGCAACCCTTGGCTTCCTGAAGTGTGTGGGCATTCTGGATGCTACCCACATCCCCGTGAGAGTATCCGAGCACCAGGCTGAAGAGTACCACAACAGGAAGAAGTACCATTCCATGACATTGCAGGCTGGAGATTTGTATAAATAGTTATGTCGAGTGGCAGGGGAGGGCACATGATGCCCATGTCCTTCATAATTCTGCACTGTACAGGAGCATGAAGGTGGGCTCCTTTTTCTTGTGACAGAACATCACCCTTGGGGACATGCAGGTGCCTGTCCTCCTGTTCAGGGATGTAGCCTACCTACTCCTCCCATTGGTCATGAGGCCATATTCTGGACACCTCAAAGCTGGGCAGGAGCTGTTAAACTGGAGGCTGAACCGGTGCTGTCAAGTGGTAGAGCACGCCTTTGGGTGCCTCAAGGCCTGGTAGATGTGTCTCCTCACCTGCCTCCACCTTGCTGAGGAGACCATGACTGAGGTCATGTGCGCCTGTGTGGCTCTACATTACATTTTCAAGCTGCGAGGAGAGCCGGTGGCCTACACCTGGGAGGCTGAAGCCCCATGCCTTGCTAAATGCTTTGAGCAGCCCTAGGCTGTATTGTGGTGAGCATACATGAGGCCCTAAAGGACCTATTAATTGCAGAGGAAGATGGAAGGCTGAGGCTGGCACCACGCACCATCTTCTCCCCCAGCCTGCACATGCCCTCCCCGTACCCTCCCCTCCCCAAGCACCACTGAATAAAAGGACACAGAACAATCATACAGGTTTTCTGTGATTTACTGACAAAGGGGAAGGGTTCCTGAGGGACCTCGGAGGTGGTGTGAGGGCTTGGAGTTTGGGGGAGAATAAGTAACGGGGCAGGGCCAACTGGAGGAAAGGAGGTCTGGGTAGTAGGGTAAAGAATACGTGGCTGGGAAGACTTTTGGTGGGGGGGGGTGCCTCAATGAACTGTGAGGCTTTGCCCTGGCCTTCTCCGCACCCACCATGTGTCTGGGATTGCCGGTGGTGAGGGACAATGGCCTCCCCACAGGTTGCTCCTCCATGGCTGGTGGGGCAAGGGAGCCCGCTATGTGCCGCAGGCTGGCTGCCACATTTTTCTGGGTGACTCAGTGCCACCTGAGCCTGACTCTGATGCTGCAGAGTGGTGATGACACACTCGTCTAGAGCAGCTGAGCACTGTAGGTGTCCAATGGCAAGGTCCTGCTGGCTGGAAAGCCTCTCCTGCCATATGTCTGTGGCCTTGTCCATCCCGTGGCCACAGTTCAGGATCTCCTGGAACAGCTCATCCCTGTTTCTGTAGGTTCTCCTCCTCTGGGAGGGTGTGGCTGCCAGGCTCCCATGTCAAGGTGGTCAGCTGGCTGTGCGTGCTGTTGGGGGGAAACAGGTATTGGGGTTAGTCTCATTCAGCTGCCCTGCTAGTGCTGTGGGCAGACTGACAGCAGGCGGCAGATGTGGGCTTTCAGTCCACCTGCGTCTGTGGCTGTGTCCCGCTGGACATGCCCCTGAGGCATGCATGGTCGCTCTGTGCACCCTGGCCTTGGCACGGTGCTCCTGGTGGTGGGCAGTAAGTGGCTCTGCCCTGTGCCAGTGCTCTCTCTCATGGGAATGTGCCATTGCTGTGGCCTGCATGCTTGTGGTCCCTAAGGAGTCAGCGGGGGCTCCTGGCGGGAGCCGCAGGTAAAGCTCCTGTCCCGAGCACCGGGGTAAAGCTCCGACCGCACCCCAAGCCTCAGCGCTGGCACGAACAGCCTTCCCTGCCTGAGATACGGCCCTGGACCCTGAGTGGCAGGAGACACCTGGCACTACCACTCCCATGATGCTGCTGGCCCTGCAGAGCAAATGTACAGCTATAATGACCCAGGTTTCTGAACTCCCCTTAGGGAAGTAAAGTCAGCAAGGAGTCATTAGAAGGTAAAAATACTCTCACCTAGTTGATCTATGCAAGTGGAGAGTCATGCAGTTTCTGTATGAGTGGAGAGTTTGCCAAGGGTGAAGAAGACAAACAGTTCAGGTAAGCTGGGGTAATCAAGAATCTTAGTAAAAAGGAGATTTTTGAAACAAGTGGAAAGTTTAAAGCCAAGTCTGCTATCAGTCAGACTAATTTAAAACTGGAATGATTCTAGATTTATACCCGTAGAAGTGAGAGAAGAATGAGAGTGGTCATTTAGAACTGAATTATTTAATTTCAACAAACAAACAAACAAAAAAGCAAATCTGTGCCAGCTAACCATCAAGTATTTAAAAAAAAAAAAATCAAGGGTTAGAGTTACACACCCAGCCTTAGTTCTCTCCTCTAGTGTAAATACATCAGGAGCGTCCCCTTGTTGTGTACCCGTGTTATTGTGGGAAACTATGGTTTGAGAGAATGTCTGTTTCATAGCCAAACTGCCACTATTGAAGCTTTCAGCACCTGATGGAAGGTCTGGGGCTATTCAACAATTTCATCTGTGATCTGGAAGTCAATCTGAAATCCGTGGTTATAAATTTTGATGATGATACAGAGTTCAACAGAGTGGCAAATAATGATTAGGTCAAGGCTGCCCAAGAGAATGACCTAAATGACTTGCTAAACTGACTTTACTTGATCAACATGCAGTTTGTTACAACTAAGTGCAAGGTCATACAACTAGGACCCTAGAAACAAACTGTACCTGAGGCCCTGGAGGTGGTGAAGAGGGCAAATGCCATCTTTGAATTTATGGCTATATCTACATTAGCAAAGATATTGCAAAATAGTTATTTCAAAATAACTATTTTGAATTTATTTCAAAATAATTATATTAAACAACATTATTTTGAATTTATTATTTCAAAATAGGAATGCAGTGAAGACTTTCTATTTCAAAATAAGGTAGGAATTATTATTTCAAAATAGAGAGTCTTCACTAAACTCTCTATTTGGGAATACGGGAAGGCATGGAGAATATAGGGCCATTATTTGAAAAAAAAAAACCCAACAATTCCATGGCTTGGAACGGCTTTCTTGGAAATAACTATTTTGAAAAAGTTGCTCTTTTGAAATAAAAGCAGGTTTAGTTATTTCAAAATAGTTCTTCATTGTTTTGAAATAATGAAGTGCTTATTTCAGAATAACAAAATGCCTGCATGGACAGGTAAAAAGTGGTATTTTCCCCCTCAAAATAAGCCTTGTTGTTTCAAAAAAAATCTTTTCAGTGTGGACATAAGCAGAGGAATATGGAGCTGAAATAGCAAGGGGTACAGCTGGGTGGGACCATTACTGGATCCTTTTTCTAGGTACAGTGTCCACACTTCAAAAATATTGTTAAGAAGTGGAAAGATGTTTGATAAAAGAGCTACAAGAATTATTGCAGATCTGGAAAACGGTTCAAAGCCAGAGGCTAAAAGGCTAAAACTATTTTCTTTATTCAAGGGAAGTTTAAACGTGATTTGATCAGAGTCTTTAAGTCAATACATGGGAAGACATTTCTGATTGTAGAAAGAATTTTAATCTAGAAGAGAAAGGAAGAAAAAGGCCCAGTGTCTGGAAGCTGAGACTGCGTGAATTCAGTCTGCAGAGAAGGCAGACAGAGTTGGAAATACATAACTAGGAATAAGGCAGAATCACCATCACTTGAAGGCTTTATATGAAGACAAGATGCCTTTCTCAGTGATAGGATTTATCTTAAAGAGAGATTATGGGATTAATGCAAAAACCACTTGTGAAATCTGTGAACTTTGGTGGTCAGGAGGCCTGATTAAATGATCATAATAGCCTTCTTGCCTTGAAATCTACAAATCTATAGTTCACTGTAAAATTTTATAATATTTTCCCATCCTTGCTTCAAGAACTGAACGTGTGCCTGCCTTTACAATGGATGTTGCAGTGTAAACCCTGCATGTCCATCTAGCACAGGTAGAAAACATCTGCACAGAAGGTAAGTCACTAGTTAGGAGAGTAGAGTGCAGGCATGCCAGAACTCATAGGTATGCATCCTAGCTCTCTAAATAAAAAAACAGATCTCACATCTGCAATTTACTGTCCTGCTGCCTCCCTACTGCCAGAGCCATCCCCCAGCGCAGTACAAGACTCCAACCAGATTACTTGCCATTATGCATTAATAATACCAACACTGCTGAGCTCAATAGCGGCACTTTAGCTATGGGCTACAGGAGAAGGAGGCCAGTGGCAATCAGGTTCTGGAGCGGGCCTTCTCTTTTCAGACTCCTTGCCACATAGTCTGAAATATGTTGAGCTTCAGGGAATACTGCTAACGCCATCTTTTTTCCTGCCCTGAAAAAGCTTGAAGAAAAAGGCCTCAGTCCAAACCCAGATGACATCAACATAATTATTTCCTCAGACTTTCTTGGAGTTCAGATCAGACTGACATAATTTAGACATAAAACAGATTCATCCCTGATATAAACCCAACAGGAGATGAATCCCATTCTTCCAGATCTGACTGATTCCTAGCTTGTAGGTATTTTTAAGAGTACATTCATTTCATGATTTTTGTTTTATTGAAAGGAAAGAGACTGCAGTGAGACTTAGAAATGATGCCACAACACGACAACCTGTCAGCTTCTAACAGCACAGGTTCTGCTCCATCAGTCTTCTTCCTGACTGGCATCCCGGGTTTGGAAGCCATGCACCTCTGGATCTCCATCCCCTTCACCTCAGTGTTCACTGTTGCCCTACTAGGAAACTGTAGCCTCTTGTATGTCATCATGACAGACCCCTCCCTTCACCAGCCCATGTTCTATTTCCTCGCCATGCTGGCAGTCACCAACCTTGTTTCGCCCACAACCACCATGCCAAAATTACTGAGCATCTTCTGGTTTAATTCGAGGCAGATCAGCTTCACTGCCTGCCTGGTACAAATGTGTTTCCTTCACTCCTTTGCATGGGTGGAGTCTGGCATGTTAGTGGCCATGGCCTTTGCCAGGTACATGGCCATCTGTAATCCCCTGAGGTACATCACCATTTTGACCAATTCAGTGATAGCAAAGATTGGCCTGGTAGGTTTAGCTGGGGGTGTTCTCTTGATGTTTCCTCTGGTCTTCCTCCTCAGCAAACTGCCCTTTTGCTAGTCTCATGTTATCTCCCACTGCTACTGCGAGCACATGGCAGTGGTGAAACTGGCCTGTGGCAGCATCATATTCAATAGCATCTATGGGGTTGTCGTAACTTTCTCCATCATGGGGGTGGATCTGACATTCATCACCCTTTCATATTTAAAGATCCTAAGGACTGTGTTAAGCCTGGCATCCAAGGAAGAACAAGTGAAGGCTTTCAGCACTTGTATTTCCCACCTTTGCGGCATCTTGATGGTTTACATCCCAGTGGGTCTAACCTCAATAATTCACAGATTTGTCCATGTTGCCCCTCACATACACATCCTGATGGCCAATTTCTACTTGCCTTTTCCTCCCATGATGAATCCCATTGTGTATGGGGTGAAAACCAAACAGATTCGTGACAGAGTGTGTCTTCTGTTCCATGGGAAAAGAATTCTAGGCTAAACCTTGTGTGGAGTTAAATACTGGGAAACTCATTAGTAAGTTACTTACTATACTTAAGAGGTCAGGAGATTTAATTCATATGCATCTTTCTTCAGTATCTTGCATACTGGACAATTTCAAATCTTTTCACATACAATGCAGAGAAAGTTCTGGGGATGGTTCAGTGGAAACTCCTTCTTCTTTGCAGGGGTGTAGCAATGAGCTCTCAGACTCTCCTTGAGCTCTGCTTGCCAACATGGAAGATGTACTTGGCTGTGGTCCTGCCTCATTTTTCTATCACTAACAGGAAGGCTAAAATTGCTCACTCCTTGAATTTAGGAAGGTGATATGCTTTGCTTAAAGTCTCTCAGCTGCCCTGTTACTATATGGGTATGTCCACACACACTCCTTATTTCGAAACAACAGAGGTTGTTTCGAAAAAAGGAGTGCCATGGCCACACGACGCACGGCCATTTCGAAAGAAGCAAACCGCTTCTTTCGAAATGGCCGTGGTCTTTGCGAAATAACTTAAACCTCGTTACCTGTCGAAACAGAGTTGTTTCGAAACAGAGGTTTCGAAACAGCCCTGTTCGGACATGTTGTTTCGGAACTGTTGGGGAAATAAACAAATCAGGGCCCTCAATGAGACCCCTGACCC
>ML682064.1:2049211-2071681 GCA_007922195.1 Podocnemis expansa
CACACACACACACACACACACACACACACACACACACACACACACACGGGCCAGTAAAAGATACTTTCTCCCACTGATTTTTGCTCTTGATCAATGGGAGTCCATTCTTTGACTTCACTGAGATCATGAGGGTGATGAGCATGAATTAGTAATATCTTCTACCACCTTTCACCCAGAAGGATCACAAAGCTGGATAAGAACTGTGGAGCTACTCCTCAGATATGATGAACTCCCCCAAATTCTTCTTCACTGAAGTGAGTGATTACTGGTCCCCATCAAGTAACGTATTGGGGTAGGTTATGCTAGCAAGGTCTTGCTGACATGGCTATGCAAACAGAAACTTCTAGAGGACATGCAGCTTATAGCAGTATAAGGTGATCTTTTGTTGGTGTATTTAAAATGTCTCACCAAATGAAACAAGCTATGTTGTCAAAAGTCTCTTTTGCTGATATGTGTGTGTCTGCACAGACAGCTGTGTCTTTCAGAAGTGTGTATTTTTCACACTTCTGACTGGAACAGCTGTGTCAGCAAATCTTTGTAGCCTAGACCTTGCATATGCCTGTGGGATCTGGAGAATCAATGCATTTAAAATCTGTGTATGTAAATTCATGGCATGGGGCACAGAGTAGGGACAGTTTCTAATCTTTGTATTGCAAATATTTGTATTTGGTCTTCTTTATTTTGAAGGAGGGGCCCTAACTGTTCAGGAAGCCCAGTGTATGGGGCTAAAATAAAATGAGATCTGATCTGTATTTTTATTTCCACTACTGAACAGCAAACAGTTGGCTTGTGAAATGATGTGTATTGTCTATTAAAAGGAAAAACCAACAAGAAAAAAAAATTGCAAGAAAATTGCCAAATTGAAGAGGAGAGAGAACACTCAAATATTTATCTTAGCAAAATCGTTTAGTACTTCTGTGTATCTGAATATTTTAAATCTAAGTATGCTTGCTTCCAGGCTTTGTTCCTAGTATTAATATAAATACTGTTATCTGTCATCTCTAGGATTATGCTTCATGTGAGCAGTTATATTTGATTGCTTTATGAAGTGAAGATTTAAGTTTGTTAAATAAACTCTTTAGGAAGCATCCGACTTCAACCCATGACACTGTATCTTTCCAATTTTACTTAGATGACACCTCTGTAGAAATACAATCTCTATGATCTCTTTTGACATGGCTCATTGAATCAAAAGTGATAAAAATATTTATGCAAGAAGAACCACACATTAATAATAGGGGGTTGACTCATATCCGTGAATTGTCTTGGAACAGATATAAAGAGTTACCACCCTACCGAGCTTTGCTTCTCTTCACCATAAAGTTAACTGATGTTGAAAAAAATCATTTGTAACTCAAGAACTTAAAAAATCCCTGTTTAACACTGACAGCAGGATAAATCTAGAAAGCCTTGTATAGAGGTGGAACATGGGGGAAATGGCATCTTCTCTTCTCAAAGCAAAAGAAGAAATTTCAGAAATGACAAAGGATTTTATTTTTGTAAAACTTGCTAACATCAGAAAAACACAGCACTGCTTTGAATTGTTCTGCTAGCCAGGCCAGCATGCCAAAGAGATTTTTCTGAGAGGCTCCTATCTAATTTAGTGCATTCCTTTCTTTCAGCTGCAATCATAAGCTTTAAACAGAACTGTAATAAATCTCTTGGGCTTCAGTCTGTGATGCCCTCCTCCCAGAATCTGGTCCTGTGTGCCACTGTGACACTCTGATCCCCACTCCTGAACCTGACTTATTCCTATTTGCCAGTTGACCACTCAGTCCTGAGTCAGTGCACACCAGCCTCCTGTTTGTAATCAATCACAGGCAGTGGGTGTGTGTCTTCTGCCTATTCAGGGAATGAACCTCAAGTGAGCAACCCTAACTCCCAGGTACAACACTGGGAACTTCCACTCTACAAGGATTGGGACCCTTCTCCAATGATCATAGATTCATGGACCCTCATCTGTCCATTTAACAAAGAAAGGAAAATGTCCAGCCTCACTCGTTCACACACTCTAAAGTCCACACAGCTTTAGATAAAACAAATACTAGTTTATTGATTAAAATATTGTTTTAAGTGAGTATGTAGCAAATCCATGCACAATCATTTATTAAAGGAGTCAGGAGTTGCCACCAGAAAATAAAAGATACACATTGTGGTCTACTATAACTATTCCAAGATTACTCATTAGTTTACTCTCCTTATTCTTACCCACAAGACTGACTGTGGTGGTGTTTAGTCAGTCTTGGCCCTTCTGGCCACATGGATAGGTTCTGCCTCATGGAGTTTTTTTTTCAAGAAGGTGTTTCTCTAGCAAAAAGCTATAAGCTTCTCCCCCATTCAATGAGTCTGCATTTCTTTTCATTCCCTCTTGACCCCTCCCTCTCTGTGCTGCTGTGTGATTCTTTTTCTCCCACTTGAGCCAGGCATTGTCTTTGTTATGCACTTCTCCAGACTCTGCGCTGAGATAGCCCTGATCATTTAAAATGCTTCACATTTATACACGTGTGATGCTGCATGAAACATGATACCATAACAATACAGTAAAGCATTCAAAAGAGAACCTTAAGTGGCATAACTGTCATCAAACCATACAATTACATTGCAAAAGTGAAAAGAAAAGTGACATAGATCATAAACTAGGGGTGCACGAATGTGGATTCTGTGACACAGTCAAGGAATACAAACTGAGCTTTGTATTCCCCCAAGTCTAAGCAAGTAAAATCATTGGGATGCTGACCCTAGCATCCAATGCCCCAGGGGGAGATGGTTGCTCCACCACTCTGGAAGGAACAGATTAAAAATCTCTAGCTTAAGATCGAAGGACTGGAGAAGCAGGAGGTGCAGGATAATGACTGGCTGCTGGAAAGAGCTGGGGATCTCACCTGAACATTGACCAAGGAGGTCAGACTCGGAGGCTAACTGGGGTGCACTAATACTTGGCTGGGCTGTGAGGTGATCCAGTGTTGAAATGGTTGAAATAACAGAGTGGTAGATATGTACAGTAAGAAGGACCCAGTATGGTCACTGATCTCCAACATCACAGACCAAAGAAGACACCCACTGATTCCTTCACCCAGCCCCATAATTTGTGACTGAGCTAGGACATCTCTTTCAGAACATCCAATCTCTACTCAAAGTCCCCGCATCATGGAGAATGTACTATAGCCATTGATTAGCCTATTGAAAAGGTTAGTTACATCTCAGCTCCAGTAGCATAGTTGCCTCTATTCCCAGTTTGACCATGGTAGGCTCCTACTTCCAGCTTCTGCAATCTGTTATGCCTTTGTCTGCCAGACTAAGGAGCCTCCAAGTAGCTGATATCTTATCTCTTTGTACTTACACCTCTGGATCCAGACATTCATTATTTTTCTTTGTGATAAGATAAATGGATGCAACTCCTAATAATTTTCCACCTGATCGATTTTACTGTCAGCTCCAAACTGAAACATACATTTCCAGTGATAGCTGCACCCCAAAAACTACAGCTGCTTGTGGCATCTCCTAACTGTAAAATTTATATTACTGTCTAGTCATATTGTCTATTAAGTTTTATTGGAAGGAGAGACATTTCTGCGACACAAAGGATGCCCTGAAGGACAACCATAAACTTCCAACAGGACAGGTTCTGATTTGACATTGTTCTTCTTGAATGGCCTCCTGGGGCTTGTGAGAAATTCCTAGAGTTTCAAAGTATTCAAAGTTTCTATTTTTGACATTGACTATAAATAAATGAATTGGCCCTGTCCCTGCCTCTGTGTACATCTGTGTGTTGACAGAATATTTGGGAAAATGTTTTGCTCTACTTCGCTATTAGCTTGGTTCCTATTCAATCTATAGCTATAGCTATAGCTATATTGCTATATAGTGGCTACCATATAAATAAATATTATATTAATATTGTGCATTATCTCCACCACCTATTTACTAGTATACATTAAATATTAACAATGTTATCCACAGCTGTTGTAACAGGGCTATTGCTGACACAGACCAAATTTGTTCATTTATGCTAAGTATCCCATAACAGCCTGTATTTACTTAATTGAATATTTGGCAGAACTGAATAGGAAGCTAATCAAAATCAAGATGTATTTATTTCTTTTTCATAGCACTAGGTAGAGTTTTCACAGAGCAGTACCTGTAATGCTAGTGTCCACTAAAGAAAAGGAAAGAACAGAACCAATTAGGGATCTGGAGAAAAGAAACAACAACAAAAACAACACCTCCTGTACCCCCCCAAACAACAAACAAACAATAACAACAACAACAACAACAACGGCTGGATTTTAGTAACATGGAAGGAAACATACAATATACTGCAGTGAACGTATGACACAAGCTGGGGTTAGCACTGGTGCCCTTATATTTACAGATTGAGTGAAATTCTAGAGCAATTCATTCATATTCCTATACCATACCCATCCCGGTGATGTATGATTGCCTTCAAGCAATGCATATATAATGCAAACCCTGCTGAGACAGGGTGAAGAAAACAGACCTCTGAACTAAAGCAAAAGGAAGTTTGTGGAACCCCCGTCTTTTTTCTTCCCTTCTCATTGGTTTAACCATTGACTAGTGTTCTAAAGGAAAGGCTGCTGAAAAGGTCCCAATCCAAAGCCTACTGATGTCAGTGGAAGAATTTCTTCAGACCTTAATGGCTTTTAAGTCACGGTACTCTAGTTTAGGTCTAAGGCAGATCCATCCCTAACATAAGCAGAGGCTCTTGATGATATTAACGAGAGAAACGTGCCCTTCTTCCAGAGCTGACTGCTCTCTAGAATGTATCTAGATTACCTGATCTCTTCATTCCATGTGTTGTGTTTTATTGAAAGGAAAGACACTGCTGTGAGACTTGAAGAAGATGCTTAAACAGTACAACTTGTCAGCTTCAAACAGTGCTGGCTCTGATACTTCAGTGTTCTTCCTGGGTGGCATCCCAGGGCTGGAAGCCATGCACCTCTGGATCTCCATCCCATTCTGCTCAATGTTCACTGTGGCGCTTCTAGGAAACTGCACCATCTTATATGTTATCAAGACGGAGCCCTCCCTCCACCAGCCCATGTTCTATTACCTCGCCATGCTAGCTGTTATCGACCTGGTTTTATCCACAACCACCATGCCAAAAACACTGAGCATCTTCTGGTTTAATTCCGGGAAGATCAGCTTTACCGCCTGCCTGGTGCAGATGTTTTTCCTTCACTCATTCTGCAACATGGAATCTGCTGTGCTGCTTGCCATGGCCTTTGACAGGTATGTGGCCATTTGCAACCCACGGAGGTATGCCACCATCCTGACCAATTCAGTGATTGCAAAGATTGGGATAGCGGCTTTAATCTGGGGTATTCTCCTTATGGTTCCTCTGCTCTTCCTTCTCAGGAGGCTGCCCTACTGCCATTCCCACATCATTTCCCATTGCTACTGTGAGCACATGGCAGTGCAGAAGCTGGCTTGTGCCAACACAAGCATCAGTAACATCTATGGGATCTTCACAACTCTCTTCATCATGGGGCTGGATCTGACCTTCATCACCCTGTCCTATGTCAAGATCCTCAGAACTGTCTTCAGTCTGGCATCCAAGGAAGAGGAGCTGAAGGCTTTCAGCACTTGAATTTCCCACCTTTGTGCCATCTTAATGGTTTACACCCCAGTGGTTCTAACTTCAATAATTTACAGGATTGGCCACCTAGTTCCCCCTCACATACATATCCTAATGGCCAGTTTCTATTTTGTCTTCCCTCCCATGATGAGCCCCATTGTCTATGGGGCAAAAATGAAACAGATTCATGACAGTGTGTCTCTTGTTCCGAGGGAAATATTCTTAGCTTGAACATAGTGTTTAGTTGTGGGAAAACCACTCACAAGATCCCCACCCATTTAACCTACTTAGGACAGTTAGGGCAGGTATACCTTTCTGTATCATCCTGGATGATAGTGAAGAATAATGGAGCAAATAATTAAGAAATCCATTAGCAAGCATCTAGAAGAGAACAAGGTGCTAAATAACAGTCAGAATGGATTTGTTAAGAACAAATCATGCCAGACTGCCCTGATAGCTTTCTATGATGGGGAACAAGCCTTGTGGACAGAGGGAAAGTGGTAGATGTGATGTATTTAAATTTTAGTAAGGCTTTTGATACTGCTTCACACGACCTTCTCATTAGTAAACTAGGGAAGTACAGCCTGGATTCAATTACTAAAAGATGGGTAAAAAATTGATTAGATAACCATTCGCAGAGGGTAGTTATCAATGGTTTACAGTAATGTTGGAAGGACATAATGAGTAGGGTACTGCAGTTCTGGGTCTGGTTCTGTTCACTATTTTTGTCAATGATTTAGATACTGGCACAGAGAGTACACTTATAAAGTTTGAGGATGATACCAAACTGGGAGGGGTTACAAGTGCTTTGGAGGATAGGACCCCAATTAAAAGTGATTTGGACAAACTGGTGAAATGGTCTGAGGTAAACAGAATGAAATTCAATAAAGACAAGTGAAAAGTGCTTCACTTAGGAAAGCACAATCCATTTCATATATACAAAATAGGCAATGACTGCCTAGGAAGGAGTATTGCGTAAAGGGATCTGGGTGTCATACTGGACCACAAACTAAATATGTGTCAATGTAACACTGTTGCAAAAACAAACAAACAAACAAACAAACATACAAACAAACAAACAAACCACATTCTGGGATGTATTAATGGGAGTATCATAAGCAAGACATAATAAGCAATTCTTCCACTCTGCTCCACCCTGATTAGGCCTCAGCTGGAGTATTGTGTCCAGTTCTAGGTGCCTCATTTTAGGAAAGATATGGACAAATTGGAGTATGTCCAGGGAAGATCAACACAAATGATTAGAGATCTGGAACACTTGACTGATGAGGGAAGAGTGAAAGAGCTGGGTTTGTTTAGTCTGGAAAAGAGAAGACTGAGAGGTGACATGATAACTGTTTTCAAATACCGAAGACATTGTCATGAGGAGGAGGGAGAAAAATTCTTCTCCTTAACTGCCAATGCTAGGACAAGAAGCAATGGATTTAAATTACAACAAGGGAGGTTTAGGTTGGACATTAGGAAAAAAATAATTCCTAACTGTCAGGGTGATTAACAACTGGAATAAGTTGCCCAGGCAGGTTGTGGAATCTCCATCCTTGGAAGTGTTTAAGAGCAAGTTAGACAAACACATGTCATGGCTGGTTTAAGAGGGTTCCTGTTCCTACCATGAGTGCAGGAGAATGGACTTGATGACCTTTCATGGTTCCTTTTGGTTTCTATGATTCTATGAAGCTTTTAACTGGTCTGGGGATGGTGCAGTGTGAATTCCCTGTCCTTTGCATGGGTTGCAACATACAGTCCTGGTCTCTCCTTTATCTGTGCTGGTCAACATGGAAGTTGTACTTGATTGTAGTCCTGTGTCATTTGTTTACCACTAACAAGAACATTAGAATTGTTCCATCCTCACACTTAGGAAGGGAAAGTGATTTGAATAATGTCACCCAATAGTTTGGAACTGGTCCCAGGTATCTGGCTTCCCAATCCAGCGATCTATCCCTTAAGTCCGGTTGCCTCCATGACAATGGGATTGTTTCAGCTTTAATGAGGTGATTTCATGGCTTGCAATGCATGTGTATGGTGTTTCTACAGTAGCCATTCCCCATTCCCTCATTCTCAATCTATCCCACTGAACTTCAATGTCATTCAGCACATTAGTGTTGATTTTAACACAGTTATGTCCATTTTTTATGAATCAATGACCTTATTTTAAATCTTGCTTCCATGATCTCTGTGTAGGAAGTCTATAATCACTACTGATTGCCATCTCCATGGTTATCGATGACAAGGTTATGACTTGGGATTGCTTGCTTCATGAAATGAAGATTTAAGCTTGTCAATTAAATGCTTTAGGAAATCTTCAATGTAATCTAGTGACTGAGAGTCTCTGTCACACGTGAATCTAAGATGATACCTCTGTAGCAACATGGTGTCTGTGATCACCCAGCTGTTACACAGATCCTGGAATGTAGTTTCACAACTTTTACTATGTTTTAAGTACTTGTATTACTTTTCATTACACTATGTTTGAAATTCTGTTATAAATATTTATGTGAAAATATGGGCTGTAAATGACATACGTTAGTAAAAAAGCAAATGTGACAAAATATTCATGAAATAATTGCATGTGACTAAAAGTAATGAGTTGAAACTTATCCTTGAATGTTACTGAAAGAGTAATTAATACTGTGCCTCGGTAAAGGCACACAATCTAAACCTTGTATTCTTCCATGCACAGGGAATTTTCCTGAATCTCCAAATATTCCTGAGCAGAGCAAAACACCAGAAGCTATAACAAAAACCAGCCTCGGGTGAGGACTGACTTTGATGAACCACAGCAGAAATAGGTTCTTTTTCCCTAAGTTCACCTGTCCACAATATGTCCTGGCATTCTCACTACAGCTTTCCCATGAGATCTACCACATCCATCCTGTCACCCACCTGTAGTCTCCATGTGGACTCAGTTTCTGTATCTATTTCTCTTTAATAGATCCACTGTTTGGATTCCAGGAATGTCATGAGATAAAAATTAAACCATTTCCTCGAAGTCACTCCATCATGTGCTGAGTAGCCTTTGTTCCTGCACACCAGCTGGTCAGTCACCAGTGATAAAGAACATGACCCTCAAGTCCAACTTGTTTCATCTACCCCCATCACTCATCCAACCACCCAGGCTAAAAGATGGAATTTGCTGCACACTTCACAAGTTAACAAATGCAGGCTGGGTGGATCAAGGGGCTGGGGGGTGGAGGGAAGGGGAAAGTATATAACAAAATGACCACTTCTTAATGCAGGACTGTGCCAGCAGCAATCTGTCTTAAAGTACAGGACAGTTCAAGCATCTCTGATGATCTATCTGTCTTCTAGGTTCTGGCCTTGTTGACATATTGATTGCAAGTCAGTGCCAGAAACTGTGGCAGAATATCACAGGGAGAAAGATCACCTCTCCATCTTTGTGTCTTAGCTGAGCAATAGTGCCATGGCAGCAAGTCTCTGACACAAGGTGAACAGACTTGGCCTCACAGTAGTGTGTTGAAAACAGCTGTGTGGATGTGGTGACTCAGGCTTTGAAGCCTAGGGACATGGGCAGGGCTTAGAGCCCAAGTCTGAGTATCTACTCAGCTGGTTTTAGTGCTGTAGTATGTGCCTATCAGCCTGAGTCTGTCAACCTGGGTGCAGAGTATTGTTGCCATGAGCTGTGCAGATGCACCCTCACAGAATCAAATACTTTCTCTGCATGATGCTCTGCTTCATTGGTGGGTGCATGTTATAGTGTGCACACACATCGCCTAATGGTGCAAATGAGCAGACCCCAGCCATGTGGAATCACAGTCATCTAACACCGTCAGAAACACAAGCAAGGTCGCACACTGGAAAGGAAAGGGCATGTGCTTGTATGCACAGATGGCAGTAGGTTCTCCTGCCTACTGCCACTTCCTGAATGGGAACTAGGAGATCCCAAGCCTCTAGACACTGCATTTACAGCATCCACTGCAATTGGATGAATTCCCTCAGTCACAAGTCTCATGCAATGTTCCCTCTAATTACTCATAGACTGTGTGTACAAACAATTTCTTTGTGTGTGCAAGAACATTTCTTTGTGAGCACCAATATTAGCAATATTGAATTTTTGTGTGCATACTTTATTTTGTTGTGTGCGCAGGTTTCATGACCTGTGTGCACACGCACATGCACACGGCTTAGAGGGAACAGTGGTCTCATGGTATCTTTTCCTTTCCTTCCAACTAGCTCCCTCTTACCCAGACTGAGCCTCAGCTAGTGCCACATTAGACCAACACTGGCCATTCCAGTTTAGTGCACCTGCTTCTCTGGGTGTATTGGAGATGTGGAAGTGGGTGTCATCAGTATGTTGAACACCACATCATATGTTCCCTGTCTAACCCCTTGAGGAGCTTCATGTGCTTTTTGTCAGGAGAGGGGACAAAATGATTCCCCTTTGTGGTGGGACATGAGAGTTCCTGCAGAACAGTCTGCAGGGACCTCTCCCAGAATAAGAAATGCTATCTCATTCAGCCGGCCAAACAAAAGGCTCCTGATAGTACCATAAGAATCAACTGAGCCTCAAACAGGGCAGCTTTTTTACCACATATAGAATCATAAAATACAGAACATAGGGCTGGAAGGGACCCCAGGAGGCTCTGCTGGCCTCTTTTTAATGTGTCTACATACTTTCTCTCATTGGGGTCCCAAAAAGGAACACCTTAGTGAAAAAGAGGCCTCACCAAAGCATAATAGAATATAATAACCAGTTTCCTCAATTCCTCGATGGCAATGTACATATGAATGCAGGCCAATATCTGTTAGTCTTCTTGGCAAAAGGGCATACTGTTGGTTCATCTCCCTCTTGTCCACTGTAAGCCTTGGTCCTGCAATGGACCAGGCTGTGGCGCCTGCCTGCGGCTGGGGGAGCCGGCATCTCCCCTGGGCACTTGCAAGCGGCCAGAGCCTAGGGGATGGGCGTGCCCTGAATGCTCTGCCCCCACTGCCCAGCCAGCAGCCCCCGAGCCTGGGCAGCGGGTCCAGCCAGCTCCCTTACCCCCTGCCTGGCGGACAGCTGCCAAGCCCGGACAGCAGGCCTAGCCATCTCAGGGACCCACCGCCCGCCCCACTGATGGCTTGCCAGGGCAGCGGGTCCAACTGGCTCCATGCCCGCTGCTCCCCCCTGCTGCCAGCTAGTGGGGGCAGCCGGCGAAGCTGGCTCTATGCCTGCCACCCCCCTGCTGCTGGCTTGCCAGGGCAGTGGGGAAAGCTAGCTGGGGACTCACTGCCCTCCCTGGCTGCCAGCTTGCCGGGGCAGCGGGTCCATCCAACTTAAGCATGCACTTACACTTTAAATCAACTTAATGATGATTAAATTGATTTAAAATATTTCATGGCTACACTAGCTTTCCTTATTTTGAAACAAGGTGCTCCCTCAATTTGAAATAAGGAAAGGTCATTTCAGAATGAGAAAACCTCCCTTAAATTCAAAACGATGGTTAAATTGAACTTATTAGTTGATTTAACCCAGTGTAGCCATGTAAATTCGAACTAATCATTAGCCCAAATGTACACATTTTCCCTTCTTCCTCCCAGGGTGCCTTCCTCTTTCTACATATTGGGTAGGGGCATGGCCTTTCTTGGGGGCCATGTTGCCACACCTTTTATGGTGCCCCTCTCCTAAATTGAACTAGCAAGTCCTATCCATGGACATGCTAGTTCAATTTGGGTTTCTAGTGGAGCCATATTAAATTGATTTAACTTAAATTGATTTAATAATTATGAGCTATATTTAATTAGCTCAATTTATATTAAAACAATTTAACAATCTAATTGTAGACACAGCCATAGAGTATAAAGTCAGAAGGGACAAATATGATCATCTAGTCTGACCTCCTGCCAAATACAGGCCACTGAACTTCACCCATCTTCAGCTGTAATAAACCTTTAACCTATGACTAACTTGTTAAAGTCCTTAAATCATAATTTAAAAACTTTAAGGTACAGAGAAACCACCAGAAATTGAGTAAAGTCCCAAGCTACAGAGGAAGACAAAAAGCTGCCAACCTGTCCTGGGGGAAAACCCTTCCTGATCCCAATATGACAGGCAGTAAAACCATGAGCATGTGGGAAAGACTCATCCATCAGACACCCAAGAAAGAATTCTCTGTAGTAATTCAGAACTCACTATATCAATTGTCCCATAAGAATATCTATCACCAGCAGCCAAAGATCAGTCAGTAGCCACATTAGGCTGTCCCATTATACCATCCCATCCACAAATTTATCAAACTCAGTCTTGAAACAAGATAGATTTTTTGGCCCTACCACTCTTTTTGGAAGACTATCCCAGAACATCATTCCTCTGATGGATTGAAACCTGTGTCTAATTTCAGGTTTAACCTTCCTTACTGCCAGTTTATATCCATTAGTTCTTCACCCACATTGGGACTGAATTTACATAATTCATCTCCTTCACTGGTATTTATCTCTCTGATATATTTATCCAGAACAATAATATCTCCTCTTGACTTTCTTTTCATTAGGCTAAATAAGCCAAACTTTTTAAGTCTCCTCTCATAATGAAGGTTTTCTGTACCTTAGATCATCCTTGTAGCCCTTCTCCATGTGTTCCTGTTTGAATCTATCTTTCTTAAACATGAGGGCCAAAATTGCACACAGTATTCTAGATGACATCTCACTAGAGCCTTGTGTAATGGTACTAACACCTCCCTATGTCTACTGGAAATACCTTGCCCGATGCATCCAACGAATGCAGTTTTTTTTCATGGCCACAACACATTGGTGGCTCATAGTCATCCTGTGATCAGTTTCCAAAGGGATAGCCATGTTAGTCTCGTCCAGCAAAAACAAAACAAAACAAAACAAAACAAAACAAAACAAAACAAACAAACAACAACAACAACAACAAAAAAAAAACAAAAAACCAAAACAAAACAAGGAGTCGTGTGGCACTTTAAGACTAACAGACTTATTTTTGCAGACTTCCCATGGTTTGAACCTAACAACTGCTCTGATTTGCTGTTACTGTATGACATGATCCTATGTTTTACACCCCTTTGCATTTATTTTCATTCCATTCTGTAAGTTCACCCCTCTTCGAAGCATCTGATGAAGTGGGATTTTTTCCCATGAAGCTCATGTGAAAATTAAATTTGTTAATTTTAAAGTGCCACATGACTCCTTGTTTTTTTGCAGGGGTCTGTAAGTCAACTTAGGCTTCCTTAAGTTGACCCAATGATCCACTGTAGACATATCCTTTAAAACTCAGCCATGTCTCTTGGACTCCTGGCTTGTTCATATTAGCCTGTCAGAGGATCCTGCCCATCAGGTCTCAAGGGAGTCAAACAGCCAATTTGTCATTCCCTGTGAGACCCTGTTGTGGCTAGAATTGTCTCCACATACAGAAGTCAAACTATGGACCTTTGTTCCTAATCAAAGAGGATGTGGCAGTATATGCTATTGATTAGTATTGCTGCTTATTTTCCATCCTTGAGCTGACAGAATATCTGCTATGGGTCAGCAGTGAGGACTGGTGGTATTCTTTTTGATAAAAAAAGGCTGTATATGTGATTAACCATTAATTCCCCAAAACAATGTCCAGTTGTCTTCATATCAGAGCCCAAGCAGAGCCCCCAAAACACAGAGTGACATCCTGACCAGCCTTTGGCAAGTACTCATTTTTGGTGTCTAAAGTTTCTGGTGTGCACATCATTTAGGAGGGATTTGCACCCTTTCTGTGGATATCTGCAATATGGCCAACACTTGCATGTGCCTGTTGATGGTTTGACCTATGCTTTTTGATGTAGATGGAGAGATTAACACACATACAGCAGAAAAGACATGGGTTAATCACATTCATAATTTGCTGATTCCCCAGGCTCTGCCACTAATGTATCAGTGTAGTGACCCAAGTCTCTGAAGTCCCATCAGTGGAGTAAAGCCAGCAAGGCGTCATTAGAAGGTATAAATATTCTCACCCAGTGGATCCCAGCCAACCGGAGAGCAATGCAGTTTGTGTATGACTGCAGTATTTTCTGACAGTGAAGAAGACACAGGGTTCAGGTGAGCTGGGGTAGATTGTATTCAATGTAATTACTCTTTTTAAATAGGACATTTTTTTTAAACAAGTGAGAAACAAATCAGCTGTTAGACACACTAGTGTAAAACTGGAATGATTCTGGATTTACACTTGTGTAAGCAAGAGCAGCATGAGGTTGGTCATTTAGAAATGAACTATTAAATTCCATCAAAACCAAAAACAAATCTTTGCCAAGAATCCACTGAGTATTCAAAGAGCCACAGGTGTTTGATTTACACACCCAAGCTTAGTTCTCTCTTCTAGCCAAAATGTGTTGTTAGTAGCTCTTTTTCATTTATCTGTGTCATCATGGGAGATTTTTGTCCAGGGGAATATATTTTGGGGGGGTCTCATGATGGCACTAGTGAATCTTTCTTTTATTGATATGATTAAAGAATCTCTTCAGTGATTTGGAAGTAAATCTAAAATGTGTGATGACAATCTTTGGTGATCACACAAAGTTTAGCATGGTGGCAGATAATGATTAGAACAGGGCGGCCTTATGCAACTATTTGAATCACTTGCTAAACTGGGCTTATATGAAGAACTTGTAGTTGATTACTACTAGACTCATATTCATACATCTAGGATCCTAGAATGTATGTATCATGGGTAGGATAGGGGATGCTGTTCAGAAAGCACTTGACTCAAAAAAGAATTGTCTACTGTACAGGAGGACCCAGTGGTGGTGATGAGAACAAATGCCATACTGCAATACATAAGGATGGGACTATCAAGCTGAAGCAGAGAGAGGGCTAGTTGTAAGTAACTATTACCAGATACTGTCTCTTTGTCCATTGTTCACACTTCAAAAATGTTGAAAAATTGGAAGGGGTTTGGGAAAAGAGCTATGAGATTTTGCATCTGGAAAATGTGGCTTGTAGCTGCACACCCACAGGTGGAAGCACTGCTGGTTTGCCCTTTTCCCAGGAAGTTAGGAACTAGGACTAAAAAGGGGAAGATCCCTGGGTCCCAGCCTCAAGGGAAAAAGGGAGAGTATGGTCGCACTTACCAGCAAGGTGGCGGTTAAATATCAGGGAGTATATGATTTGGGTTCTCTAGAGTCCTTAAGGGAGGTAGTTTTGTCAGGGATATTGGAGAGTCAAGGGTTTCTTGAATGGGTTGATAGAGGGCGTCCCGAAAGACAATAATACTTAAGACCAGGAAACACATACACATGGGGGGAGCTAGACAAATAACAAAAATAGTGAGACGATTTGCCACTGAACTATTTTCTAGTTTATTATAAGCAATAGGAATTACAGTTATAAAAGAGATTAAGTATAAGGCAAACAGACAAATTAAACTTGTGAGGATGATACAGGGTTTGCAGCCCATTTACAGATTAACCGGATAATAGCTAGTATAAAACCAGAGTAACAAAAAGAGCAAGAAAAAAAATAAGCGAGTGAAGCTGTGTTATGCTGATGCTAGCCAGATCTAGTTCCCTAATTGACTGTGATGCCCAGGCTAAGCTCCCTACGTGGCTGTGTTAGATTTTCTATTACTAAGACTATATATGGACTATATGCTTTGGTTTTTATGTTACTATACTCTTACCCAGATGATGAGTGAGAGACAGAGAGCCGGTCCTGGTCCCCAAAAGCTGGGCCTTTTGGTCAGGTTCCTGGTAAGTTCGACAAGTCAGCTCCAAAGACCACCCACAGTCAGGTTTCCAGAGCACCCCGAAGACCACCCAAGCACCAGCTGGGTTTTCGGGAAAAGTTAGCTTCAAAGACGACCCACAGCCAGGTTTTTGAAGCTCTTCGAGGATTCCCATATGACAGGTCCTCGAAGGGTGCACGCCACACAGGCTGCAAAAGCTGGGGTCCCTTTTATAAAGCCAAGGTGAGGTTAAAGCGTGAAACGAAAGTGTAATAGTGTGATCAAAGTAAAGTTAAAGTGTTGCAAGGAAAAGTTACAGTGTGGAGTTAAAGTGTGAGACAAAAGTTTGAATGGGGGGGAGCAAGACCTGTGATAGATATTCTTTTATTGCAAACCACACTTCCATAATAAGTGACACAAAGATGTATCTTGCAGGTGTATAGCTTGCCTTATTCAGATTCTTTTTCCTGACGTGGTTTCACTCAGGATGCTTGACTTTTAAGTCACCAGCTTCTTTTTATTTTAGATAAATTTTTGGTTCAGTTTTAACTGTTTAGTTACACTGTCTTGGTTGACTAGAGGCCCTTTTAATAGCCTTGGATAGCCAATTCAGGACAAGCAGTAGCCAGAGATTAAAGGGACTCAGTGTATTTAGTTTAGCTAAGAGAAGGTTAAAAGTACTTGATCACAGTCTCTCCCACACATGGGAGGAGATTACTGACTGTAGAGAAATCTGTAATGATGCAGATGAAGGCAGAATAAGATCCATAGTTTGGAAGCTGAGACTAGAAAAATTCAAATTAGTAACAAGGTGCATGTTCCTAGAACAATGTCGGTTAACATGGGGAAGAACTTATCTAGGAATGTAGCTGCATAAATGAAGCCTTTCTTATTTATATACTTTAGCTCAAAGAAAAATTATGGGCTGGATGCAGTAACACCTCATTAAATTCTGTGTCCTGTTGTATTTTGGAGACCTGATATGATTGTCATTATGGTCCCTTCTTGCCTATAAACCTATAACTCTGTAACTGTTTGGTTACATTTTTTTCTTCCCCCACTGGAAGAAGTACCTTAAAATGTCCTACATCCTTAGATAGACCTGGATTGTAGCATCATGTAATATTTTCCCCTCTTTGCTCCAGGAACTGAAGGTATGTTTTCCTTTACAGCAGACAGGGGAGTGCAGAACCTGCACACTCAACTAGTATGGTAAAACAGCTGTGAACACAACAAGGAGGTGCTCAGGTATAGGCTTGCCAGAAGTGTAAGCTGTACACCCTCCATAACTCTCTACGCACCCATGCAGATCTCATGCCTGCTGTTTATTTTCACTGCTACTAGAACATTTCCCCATTGCAGTGGGATACTCATGACTGTTTAGTTGCCAGCAATGCATTAATGAGATCGATGCTGCTGAGATCAGCAGGGTCACTTGAACTCTTGGCTAGAGGAAAGGAGGCGGGTGACTAGCTGGGTTGGAGGTGGGAATGGGGGCTCGTCTTTTGAAACTCCCAGCCAAATAGGCCTAAAATGTGTTGAAAGTCCTGAATCCAAAACATACTGAAGTCAACATAATTATTTCCGTGGAGTTTGGATCAGATTGACTTAGCTTTGGTCTAAGACAGATTCCTCTAAGCAGAGGCCCCTGTTGAACTTAATGAGGGGTGCTTCCCCTTCTTCCATTGCTGACTGGCTCCTACTATGTATCTAATTTACAGGGTCTAATCGTTCCATATGCTGTGTTTTATTGAATGGAAAAAACACTTCTGTGAGACTTGCAAAAGATGCCACATGAAAACTGGTTAGATTCCAACAGTTCAGACCCTGAGCCATCAGTGTTCTTCCTCAGTGGTATCCTGGGGCTCGAAGACATGCACCTCTGGATCTCCATCCCCTTCTCCTCGATGTTTACTGCTGCCCTTCTAGGAAACTGCAGCCTGTTGTATCTTATCAAGACAGAGTCATCCCTCCACAAGCCTATGTTCTATTTCCTCGCCATGCTGGCTTTCATAAATCTGATTTTATCTGCAACAACCATGCCAAAGTTACTGAGCATCTTCTGGTTTAATTCCAGGGAGATCAGCTTTACTGCTTGTCTAGTGCAGATGTTTTTCCTTCACTCCTTCTCCATCATGGAGTCTGCTGTGCTGGTGGCCATGGCCTTTGACAGGTATGTGGCCATCTGCATCCCCCTGAGGTATGTCAGCATCTTGACCGACTCAGTGATAGCAAAGATTGGCCTAGCAGCTTTGACTCGTGGTGTTCTCATAACAGTTCCTGTGCTCTTCCTCCTCAGAAGGCTTCCCTTCTGCCGTTCCCATGTCATCTCCCATTGCTACTGTGAACAAATGGCTGTGGTGAAGTTGGCCTGTGCCAACACTGTGTTTAATTACATCTATGGGATCTTCGTAACTGTCTTCATTTTGGGGCTGGACCTGATGTTCATCACACTGTCATATGTCAAGATTGTAAGAACTGTGTTAAACCTGGCATCCAAGGAAGAGCAGATGAAGACTTTTGGCACTTGTATTTCCCACCTTTGCACCATCTTGATGGTTTACACCCCAGTAGTTCTAACTGTAACACTTCACAGACTTGACCAACTAGTCATCCCTCATGTACACATCCTGATGGCAAGCTTCTACTTCCTCCTACCTCCTGTGATGCATCCCATTGTATATGGGATGAGAACCAAAGAGATTCGTCACAAACTGAGTCTCTTCTTCCAAAGGAATAAGTTATAGGATGAAGAGAGTATTGAGTCTAGTACTTGGAAACCCATCAACAAGTTCCCTATGCCCATAAATACAATGGCAGAGTTAGTGCAGATGAAGCTTTCTGCAGCATCCTGGATGACGTTAAAGTGCTTCAAATTCTATGCAATGAAGTGGCTGGGCATGCTGGAGTGGGAACTCCCTCTCCTTTGTAGACGGTGCAGCATACAGTCCCCGAGCTCTCCCTGAGCTTTGCTAGACAACATGGAGGGTGCACTTAGCTGTGGTCCTACCTCATTTGACCATGATTAACAAAAGGACTAGACTTGCCCACACAGAACATGTAAGGAGGTGAAGTGACTTGCCTAACTTCACCCAGAAGCCCAGTTACTGAAGTAGGAACTGATTGCAGGTATCTGCCATCCCAGACCAGTGTTCTACCCCAGAGGTGGCCTTAGGCAACTGGGGACCCTAGGCGAAGTCCCATTGTGGGGTCTCCTATAAGCCTCCACAGTGCTGGCCCCTCCTGTGGCCCTGGCTCCCTGCCACTGGCTCTTGGCCCCTCTCTAGGTCCCCCAGTGGCTCCAGCTCCATGTCCCTGTCCCCAGCACTCCCTCTGTGCCCCCCCCATGGTATCAGCTCCTTGACATTGGCCTCTGACCCCAGGATGAGCTCCTTCTCCTCCCACTGACTCAGGCAGATGCAACTTTTAGGGTAGGCGAAGCAGGCAGTGGTTCCCCGTACTGCATGGGGCCGTTTGCTTCACCTACCCCCTTACTGCCTACATGACAATAAGATTATTTCAGTTCTAATTAGTTGATTTCATGGCTTGCAATGTGTTTGACATCATGTTTTCTGGTAGTCAATTTCCTACTCCATTGTCTTGCAATTCTACAGAACTTCTATATCATCTAGTACCTAAGTTTTGGATGAAATAGGGCCCAGCCCAGTTCTTACAAAATCAGTGATCTGTAGAACTCTGTCTAGCTCAACAGATTTTCTCTTTCAGCAACACAAATTGCACCATTAAAAGATATTGCCTCCTACAGCTTGTCTTGCTTGGTAAGTGGGGATCCATACTTTGACTGCAATAGGATCATGTCAGAGATGACTATGAATTATGAACACAGTTAAACATCCTTCATCCAGAAGGCTCGCAAAGCTGGGTAAGAACTGCAGGACAAGTCTTCACCTGTGATGAACTCCCACAAATTTTATTGGCTGCCATGGGAGGTCACCAGGCCCCATGTGTCAGTATCAGGCTTTGACAGTGAGAGTCCTGTGGCACCTTATAGACTAACAGGCATAAGCTCTCATGGGCACCAACTCACTTTGTCAGATGCAGTCTTTGCCTGCTCAGCTAAACCACCAGAACCTAGGTAAGGGTCCACCCCATATGATACAAGCTATATTGTAAAAGGATGCTTTTACTGGTAGAGTTGTTCCTACACAGGATTTTTTCCTGGCAGAGCTATGTCTGTCATGGTTATGTATTTTTCACACTCATGATGGCAATAAAATTTCCAACAAAACATTGTAGCATAGACAAGGCATATACTGTCGGGATCTGGAGAAACAGTTCATTTCAAGTCCGTGTGCACATTAAATACACAAGGAAGGGAGAGGTAGAAAGTGTCTTATCTTCATATTTCACAAGTTCTTATTTATTTTTATTTGTGTTGAAGTGGATGCTCTAAGAGCTCTGGGAGCCCAAGACGGAGGGTTCATATAATGTGAAATCACTGCTGTGTTTTATTTCCATAACTGAAAAGTAAAATGTGTGCTCATCAAATAATTTATATTTTATTTTAGAGGGGAAAAAAAAAACACTAGAAAGGTCCCCGGGAGATAGGAGGAGAGAGAACGCTCATTAAATATTTAAACAAGCATCTTACCGAACCTTCCTAGTTTCTCTGTATTCATAATGCTTAAAATCTAAGTATTTTGGCTTCCAGGCACTCTGCCTTCAGAGTCCTGCAAAAGCTGCTTTCTCTCATCTTCAGGGTTTTGCCACATGTGAGCACTTGTACCTGCTTTGTTTATGAGATGAAGATTTAAGCTAGTTAAATAAAATCTTTAGGAACTGCCTGACTCCAACTAGTGACTGAGTGTCTCTCTAATGCATGTGCCCTCTGGCACCTTAAAGACTAACAAATTTATTTCTGAAAAAGAGTGTTGGAGCTTATGAAAGCTTATGTCCAAAGAAATTTGTTAGTCTTTAAGGATCTACAGACCTCTTGTTTTTTTTTTTTTTTTTTTTTTCTGTACAGAGACTAACATGGCTACCCCCTCTGGAAAGTGTCGAACGTGTGTGGCTAGGATGATGCATGTCTAACAATAAAAATCTATGACCTGCCCATCTATTTACACAAAATCTTAAATGTACTTTTTCAAATTCTACTTGCCTTCTAAACATTTATACTTTTTTTTTCAAAAAAAATGTTTAAAATAATTATAAATGTTCATATAAAGTCAGACATATACATTATTTGAAATAAATCTCATTTTAAAAGTATGTTTTTAAATGTAAGTTATAAATGTACAAACCATTTGGTCAAAAGGCAAATGTGACAAAAATATTCATGAAAGAAGAACCACACATGAGTAAAAAATAGCAGGTGGAGAGAAATCCCTGAACAGTACGTAAACAGTTATGAAGAGTTACCTCCTTTCCAGGCTTTGCTTCTCGTAGAATCACAGAATCATAGAAGCTGGAAAGAACCATGACAGGTCATGGTTTCCAGTTCCCTGCATTCATGGCAGGACCAAGTACTCCCATTAAACCATCCCTGACAGATGTTTGCCCAATGTGCTCTTAAAAACCTTCATTGTTGGAGATTCCACAACCTGCTGAGGCAACTTATTCCAATGTTTAATCACCCTGACAGTTAGGATTTTTTTCTTCATGTCCAACCTAAACCTCCCTTGCTGTAATTTAAGCCTGTTGCTTCTTGTCCTATCATCTGTGAAGACGAAGCATAATTTTTTTCTCCTTCTTCTTCACAACAACAACCTTTTAGGTGCCTGAAAAGTGTTATCATATCCCCTCTCAGTCTCCTTTTTTCTAGACTAAACAAACCTAACTCTTTCAATCTTTCCTCAAAAGTCAAATGTTCCTGACCTCTAATCATTTTTGCTGCCCCTCTCTGGACTTTCTCTAGTTTCTCCGCATCCTTTTTGACATAAGGTGTCCAAAACTGGACACAGTACTCAAGCTGAGGACTAATCAGTGCAGAACGCTCTATACTGTAAATGTTATGTGTTGTGCATTGGTAGTTAGTGCATAAAAGAGCAGTGTTTTTTTATTTAAGTAACCAGTGATTTTATTATTCTTAACTCTAGAGTGTAGTGTCTAGCCATGCAACACTTAGGAGGTTAACTTATGTGAAAGATGCTGTCTTCTCTTTAAAAAAAAATCAGAAATGATGGGGCTTTTTTATTAAATTTTGAGACATCACAGCAACACAAGGCTGCTTTGAACTGTTTCACAGGCCAGATCAGTGGGCTGGAGACAATCTTCAGGGAGAATCCTGGTTAATTGAGGGTATTCTATACATCCCTCTTCCCAGGATTTCTGAAGTTGAAATCATAGACTTCCAAGAAAACATAATAAAATTACCGAGTCTCAATCAAAGCATGTAGTCTGAGCTTTACATTCTGGCATACACCAATACATTTCCTGTGTCACCAAACATGCTGGAGGATTCCTATTTGATTGCTATTTCCATAAGTCCAGGGTTCTTGGCTCTGTTTCCGTTCCCATGTTTCTTCACTGGAAAAGTAAATCAGCAAAAGTTGAAATAAAGAGCAGCCACAGATTACCACCAACCGTGATGATACCCAGCAAAAATGGCCTCTTCTTCATCCAAGTCATCTCCCAGCAATATTCCTTGGCATGCTCACCACAGTCTTCCTGTGATATCATGGCTCTGTAACCCTGCCTACCCAAAGAAAACAGCAGATCTGACATTTATATTATGAACTTTATATTATACCACCTCTGGCAGCTGCCAGTCAGGATTACCTTGGAAGTAATTAATATATAGTAAAGCATGAACTGTTTATTAATCACAGTGTTATGTGGAATCCTTTTAATTGCTTATTTTGAGAGAGAGTGAGAGAGAGAGAGCAGAATGGGAGTCTGATCTATCCCCTAATAGTCTATTGCTATGGCAATAATTTACGCTCTTTTGCTATGGTAACATAGACTATTAGGCAAGACACAAACTACACAAAATAACCCTCTCCCCTCAATTAAATCACCCATTTTAGCAGAATAATCACTGAGAGCAGGCTGCTTCATTCCCTGGATTATTCTTCCCTCTGACTTGGGTTTGCCCTAGCTAAAGATCCAGCCTCTGAGGAGGCCTTGTCTCTTTAGGTGGATTTTGGTGGACTTCTGGTCTTCTTGACCCGAAAGTTTTTCAATTAACTAATCAATCAATCAATCAATCAATCAATCAATCAATCAATCAATCAATCAATCAATCAAT
>ML682064.1:2071691-2117192 GCA_007922195.1 Podocnemis expansa
AATCAATCAATCAATCAATCAATCAATCAATCAATCAATCAATCAATTAATTTTGGTGGGTCTAGCACTAGGCTCAGGACTTGTAGCTCAAACAGGAGAGGATGTTATAGCTACTTGAATAGGAGAAGAGTGTATCTGCTCCACAGGTGAATGCAGAGATATGCTTCAAGATCCTTATAGTGCACGGAGGAGGGGAGTCAGGAACAGGTGACTCTTGGCTCGATATCTCTTCTGTAAAAATGAGGTCTGGCAGTTGAACTAGAGATGCGTGCTTGGAATGTGTATGACCTAACATCCACTGATCTACGTGACCCTGACAGGTGAGATCATCGGCAGTCTGGACAGTGTAGGAAGCAGGTCCTGTTTGGGTGATGAGTGTACCAGAGATCCATTTAGCTGCATAAGCATAGTTCCAAGACAAGGCAGGCTGTCCTGAACTGAAGCTTCAATCTCTTCTTCTTTGCACATCTGACCATTTGATTTGTTTGCATTGCACAATTTTTCTTGCTTTCGAGGGTTTCAGCAGATCAAATCAAGAACTCAGCTGTTCTCCCATCGGCAGAAAGCCTGTGGACACTTTGGTTGTAGCATGAGATGCATTTCTGTAGGATAGAAAGAAACTGCCCAGATACTTTTGAATGGATGAATGGCGATTTTACAGCTCATTTCATGGACTGCACAAACCTTCCAGCTAAACCATTAGTGGATGAATGATACAGTGCTGAAGTGATGGGATGCATCCTATTTGTTTTAATAAAAAAATCAAATTCATGAGAGATGAACTGCAGTCTTTTGTATCTTACAAGTTTCTCTAGGGGGAAAATGTAGCTGAGAGGGGGTGCTGGATGTGCTGGCCCCTGGTCCAGTGGGGTGCGAATGCTGTGCTGCAGCCAGGACACTGCTCTGCCCTGGGGGGAGCGGCAGGGTGCTCCTGGACCCACCCACTGGAAGAAGGGCTGTACCAGGGCTATAGCAGGGAGAACTACATGGCTGTGATCTGGCCAGAATTGTGCTGGGCCACCTACGGGATGAACAGGTAGAACCGGGAGGGAGGAGGAAGAATGGCTGATGTTCTCCAGCCAAGACCCTGCCAAGTGCATGTGGTGAGAAAGTGATGGGACCTCCCAGACGGAAGTGAAAGTGCCTGTAGCAGCCACACTGAACCGCTAACCAGGCCCAGGTGACTGGCCAGTTGAAAGCCTCAGGAAGGCCATTATTTGCTCACCCTTTGTTCTACAATGAAGCCGGGGGGATCCTTCTTGATAAAAATGTCTATCTATGTAATGATCCAGGCCTTTCCCAAGTCAATGCTCAGTTGTGCTCACATTCAAGTGCAATCAGAGCACTAAACACACAGTGTGACCTCTTGTAACTGCTCAGTTTGGGTGTTAAAGTCTATGATGCACATGCCATGGGAGGGAAGGGGTTGGGAAAACCTTTTTCGTGGATATGAACAGTATGACCCACACTTCTGTGTGCCCTGTGAAGTGTTTGGCCCACAAGTACATGTAGAAAGGAACACCCACACAAGAGAAAAGACCTTCATGACTTGCTGAAACCTCCTAGGCTCAACCACAAATGTACCACTGTAACGATGCAAGTCTCTGAACTCCCATCAGGGAAGTAAAGTCATCGAGGTGTTGTCATTAAAAGGTATAAATACTCGTACCCAGTTGATGATGGCCAAGCGGAAGGTCACACAGTTTGTGTGACTGTAACATTTGTGGAGGGGGAAGAAAACACAGAGTTCAGGTGAGCTGGGGGAGTTTGTATTCACAGTAATCAAGAATGCTTTTTAATAGGAGATTTATAAAGAAAAAAAAATGGAGAGTTTAGGGCCAAATCTGCTGCCAGCCACACTGCTGTAAAAATTGAATGATTCTGTATTTAAACATGTATAAGTTAGAACCTGATGAGGCTGGTCTCTTAGAAGTGAACTAATTAATTACTTCTAAAACATATTCCAAGAAATCACCAAGTATTAAAAAAAGGAAACAAAATAAAATAAAATAAATAAAAGGGGTGTTAGATTTATTCACCAAGCCTCACTTCTGTTGCGTTGTATAATGGCAAGCTCTTTTTGTGTATTTCTGTCATCATGGCTGACTTCAGGCTGCAGCAGAATATCCTGGGCTCCCATGCTGCAAAAATTAAAATTAAAATTGCTGTTATAAAGCATGGGGCTGTTCAATGATCTCCTTGGTGATTTGAAGTAAATCTAAAAGTAAATCTAAAATCTACAGTCCTAAAATGTACGATCCTATATGATGATCTACATTGCTTGCTTGGCAGTGATCACTTGAACAGCATGCAGGTGATTATAACTAAATAAAAGGTCATAAGTTTAGGACTCTAGAATATAGGACTCACTTACAGGATGGAGGGCTATTTTTCAGAAACCATTAACTTGAAAAAGTACTGGGAATCATGATGTGTACCTGATGGAGTCTTTTTGGGAAGACTAGATGCCTTTCTCAGGGATGGAGTCTAGCTCAAAGAGAAGTTATGAGCTTGACGGAGAAAACTTGGTTAAATTCTGTGCTCCATGACATTCAGAAGACCTGATTAGATGATCACAATGGTCCCTGCTTGTCTTAAGATCTATGACTTTGCAATATTTGATTCCATTTTTTTTAAACGAATATAAGGTTTTCCCCTCTCTGCCTCTGGAACTGAAGAGCTGTACACAGCTTCCTCAGTTTTCCTGGCTGTGGTTGCCTCTTGCGGTTTTAACTTCAAGCCACGGCAATGTGCAACTGCCTCAGTTTCCCTAGCTCCAGCTGTTTCTTTAAGCTTCATTTCTGCCTGCCACTGATAGAATTCATGTTCTCATTCTTTCTCTTGGACTTCCAGCTGAGCAATCAAGTTTTGCAGTTACCTCTCTCGGCAGCACTTTTATGTTTCACTTTGGTTATCCCTGTCACACAAAACAAACAGACGAAAACAAACTGGGATCTTCTCCTGAAAGTTCTCAGCCACTGCACTTGAGGCACACTTGAGGTAACACAAAAACTAAACTAAACATAATATTTCAATAGTTTTTCAGTCCTTGATGTTAACTAACCCACAGCTGCCTGAGATGAATCTTACAGCCAGACAGGGCAGTCACTGTCCTTGATGTTGCTTAAAAGATGGATTTCGAGGGAGAGCAATGTGATGAAGATGTCTCTTTCTAGTGATTGGCTGTTTGTGTGGCACTGAGGGTGATTTTTTGCACTTGAGTCAAAGGGGTTTAGGTCATAGACTCATAGGGCTGGAAGGAACCTCATGAGGTCAGCTAGCCCAGCCCTCTGCTAGGAGCAGGACCACTCCCACTAAGTCATCCCAGCCAGGGTTTTGTCTAAGCAGGCCTTCAATGTTTCCAAAGATGGAGATTCCACCACTTACCTAGTTAACCCATTCCAATGCTTCACCACCCTCCTACTGAGAAAGTTTTTCCTAATATCCAACCTCGACCGCTCCACTTGCAGCGTGGAAACATTACTACTTGTTGTGTCGTCTGTTACCAGAGCCATAATGCAGCATTTTGCTGCCCAAGGCACGTTCTGATTAGAATGTGCCCCTTCCCATTAGCAGCATTCAGTGGTGTGAATGGGCCTCATCTTCCCTAACTTAATTGAATTTGCTAGCATTAGCCCACCCCATTGTTATGCTTCTCTTTCATCCTGGCATGTGTATATATGCTTCTGAACTGTAGTTTCTACTTCATGCATCTGATAAAATGCATTGGAGCCTGCAAAAGCTTACGCACAAAGAAATTTGTTAGTCTTCAATGTGCCACAGGACTGTCATTGTTTTTACTCTTATGAGAAATTCCTGGCTAATTTTATGGATTCCATATACTTATTGTGTCTGGATTTCTGAAAAAAAAAAAAAAAAAAAAAACCCAAAACAAAAACAAAACAAAACAAAACAAAACAAAACAAAAACAAACAAACCAACAAATCATGTTTTTCAGACAGAATTGTGATTAAGTTACTGGGCCTCAATGAAGGCATATGATCTGAGTTTCATATCCCACCATGTTCAGACAAATTTTCTGTGTCTATGAACACATCTGGAAATTTATATTCTATAGCAATTTTCAGGAGCCCTGGGTTCCTGGTTTTATGGTTGTTCTCATGTTTCCCAGTTTGCAGAGAAATCATCAGAAGCTGAAAGAAAGAGCAGTCACAGGTCTATGCCAGCCTTGATGATCTCCAGCAGAAATGGCCTCTTTTTTTTCCTCTGGGTCACCTACCCGTGATATTCCCTGGCATGATCACAACAGACTTCCTGTGATATATCCTGCAATGATCCTGTCATCTACTTGAAGTCTCCATACAGAGTTAGTTTCTGTATCTATTTCACTTTTATAGCTCCCCTTTTTGGATTCCTGGGTTAGCTTGTGAGATCAAACTGAAACCATTTTCACAAATAAAGCCTCATATTCTGGGCTGACAGTATGCCCCTCCTAAACCACCTGGCCTGTTACTAGCAATGTCAGTGACCCTTTAAGTCAAACTTGCTTCATCTGCCTCATTCTCTTGCCTAGTCACTCAAGGTGTAAGATAGGATTTGCCTCACATTTGATAAGGTGCAGAATTGGAGGGCCAAGTGTTCAAAGAGACCACCTTTCGAAGAAGGAACTCTACCAGCACCAACCTGCATCTTAAAGGAGAGGCTAGTTCAAGCACTTGTAATCTGTTCTCTATATCCTTGCTTTGCCACCACCATGGTGGTATCTTGGGGATGTCTAAACTGGAGACTGTGAAGTTGACTTAATAAGGTTGATTTTAAGTTGACTAAAAGTCAACTTTGTTTTGTTGACTTAGATTGGGCACGCTGAAATCTCCTGTCATCTGCCCACATCAACACTGGCAGGTGCTAGATCAACACTTCTTGGTGGCCAGGAACTCTGGGAAGGGACCTGGAGGCCAATTTAGTAGACTTAAGGGCTATTCCCCATCTACACTGGCTTAAGTCAACTTAATAAGGTTGACTTAAGTGTTAAGTTGACCTTAAGAGGTGGTGTTATTAAATCGATATATGGAAGCACTTAAGTCAACTTAATAAAAGCCCAGTGTGGCTGCAGGGGTCTGTAGGTCAACTTAAACTTCCTTAAGTTGACCTAAGGCTCCAATGTAGATGTACCCTTAATGTCTAGCTCTGTGACTATGTCTACAGTTGCAGGTGCTTGAAAGTCATCTTAACAAGGTCAGCTTTAAGCGTAGACATGCCAGGGATGTACTGCCCCTGCCTAATTGGGATCCTGGAGCACAATCCAGCTCTGGGGGTCTGATCTGGCCCCTGCAGCCACCAGCAAGCAGCTGGGAGCCAGATCTGGCTCTGAGCCCCCTGCTGCAGGCTGCAGGAGCCGGGAGCCAGCTCCTGCCACCCGCGGCAAGGGATTGGGAGCCTAATCTGGTTTCTCAGCCTCTTGCTTCCAGCCCATGCCACCTGCAACAAGGGGCTAGGGCTCCCAGCACCTGCCATTTGTTGCAAGGGGCTGGGAGCTGGATCAGGCCCCCAGAACTGGTTCATGGTCTGCGAGCCTGATGGGGATGAGGGGTGGGGCAAGGGGCATGGTCTAGGGCTTTCTGCCACATAAAGTTGACTGAAAAGCTTATGTCAACTTACAGGGTAGGAGCTAGTAAGTTGACTTAAGCAAGTACTCAAGTCAACTTAATAAATTCTAAAAATAGCCTTGGATTTGCTTAAGTCGACTTAAGCCTGCTTAAGTCGACTTAAGCATCTATTGTAAGAATAGACTGTGGCAGCAGCTCCCAGGGAAAGAGGCCACCTCTTGGAGTTTGTCTCCACACTGAGCAACATCCCTATGGCAGATTCAAAGTCCAGCTCCATCCTCACTGGAACCCCCTTTAAGATAGTTAAAGGCAGCTATCAAATCCCCCCTCATACTTCTTTTTTGCTGACTAAACAAGTGTAGTTCCTTCAGCCTCCTCTCATAAGTTATGTGCTCCAGGAATCTAACACTATTTTTACACTTACATGTTTAATCAAACTAATGGTGATTAATTCAATTTAAAGTATTGCATGGGTACACTAGCTTTCCTTAGTTTGAAATACAGGCCTCCCTCAATTCAAAATAAGGAAGGGTCATTTCAAAATTATAAATCCTCCCTTAAATTTGAAATGATGGTTAAATCAAACTTATTATTTCAACTTAACTCAGTGTAGCCATTTTAATTCAAACTAACTATGAGTTCAAAGTAAAACTTTTTGCCCTTCCTCCTCCCAGGGTGGCTTCCTTTTTCTATATATTGGGTGGGGATGTAGCCCTTCTTGGGGGCCATGTAGCCACATCTTCCATGGTGCCCCTCTCCTAAATCGAACTAGCAAGTCCTGTCCATGGACAAGCTACTTCCATTTGGGTTTCCAGTGAAGCTATGTCAATTTGATTTAACTTAATTTGATTTAATGATAGTTCAATGTAATTAGTTCAGCTTATGTTAATTTGATTTAACAATGCAAGTGTAGATATAGCCTAATTGTTTCTGCTGTCCTCTTTTGTCCAAGTCCTCACTGTAGTAGGGGACCCAAAACTGGACACATTACTTGAAATATGGACTCCCCTGTGTTAAATATGAGAGAATATTCGCTTCCCTTGATCTGCTGGCAGTGTTCCTGCTGATGCAGTCCAATGTTCTGTTAGACTTCATGGCAGTAAGGGCACATCGTTGAATCACATAAAGCTTCTTGTCCACAGTAAACCCCAGGTCTTTCTCTGGAGAACTTCTGCTCAGCCAGATGATCCCCATCCTTAAGTAGCACAAGGAATCCTTCCATCTTAAATTTAGGACTCTGCACTTGTTCTTCTTAGAACCTCATCAGGTTTCTTTTGGCCCAGTCCTTCAGTTTGCCCCTATGCCTACCCTCCAGTATATCTATCACACCCTACAACTTCTTGTCATCTGAAAACTTGATGAAGGTGCAAGCTACTCTATCCTCCAAGTTATTATTACAGATGTTGAACAAAAACAGCCTCAGAAACATTCCATGGTGAGCTCTGCCTTATACCAGGTGCCAACTACATATTGAGCCATTGAGCACTACCTGGTGCTAGCTAGTTTTCTATCCACTTATAGACCATTCATCCAACCCATTCTTCTTTAACTTTTTGTTAAGAATACTGAGGGAGACAGTATCAAAAGCTTTGGTAAAGTCAAAGTATATCTCATCTACTGTTTTCTCCACATCTGCAGGAACGCTTGTCTCATCATAAAAGGCAATCAGGTTGATCAGGCCTGACTTTCTTTCAGTAAATCCATGCTGATTGTTCCTGATCACCTTCTCTTCCTCCAAGTGCTTCTAATGGATTCCTGGATAACTTGATCCATGACTTTTCCAGGGACTGAGGTTAGGGTGCATGATCTGTAGTTTTCTGGATCATCATGGCCACAAATTATCTTTGAGCTCCCCCAGTGGGCATAAATTTTCAAATGGATAATGGTTCTATAATCATATCAGCCAAATCTCTCAGCACTCTCAGATGCATTTTATCTGGCTCCATGGACTTGTGCATGTCCAGTTTTTCTAAATAGTACTGAACCCATTCTTTCAGCACTGAAGGCTGCTCACTTTTTCCTCAGTCTGTGCTGCCCAGTGTAGTAGTCTATGAGCTGACCTTGTCTGTGAAGACAGAGATTTTTTCCCCACTATTATTTGTCAGTAGGTTGTCTCCTTTATTCAGTAAAAGGCCTACCCATCCCCTGAACTTCTTCTTTTTGCTAAAGTACCTCAAGAAACAGTTCTTATTACTCTTCACCTCCCTTGCTAGCTGCAACTTCTGTTGAGCTTTAGCCTTTCTGATTTCACCTTTGCATGCTCAAGTCATATTTTTATATTCTCCCCAGTCATTTGACCAAGCTCCCACTTCTTGTGAGGTTCATTTTTTTGTTGTTGTTGTTTTTAAGGTCGCTGAATACTTCCCTGTTAAACCAAGCTAGTTCTCTGCCATATGTGCTGTTCTTTCTGCACTTTGGAGGGATTTGTTCTTATGCTCTCTATAAGGTTTCTATCAAATATAGACAGCTCTCTTGGACACTTTTTTCCATTCATAGTAACCTCCCAGAGTATCTTTCACGTCAGCTCCCAGTGGGAGTCTGACAGGTTGCTGCTTGTGGTCCACTGATGGGCACCTCGTGGTGTTGTAACTGGAGAATTGCTCAAGTGGTTGCCCATCTGGTGGTCTTTGCTCCATATCTTCCATGGTCTCTCGTCCTGTCTCACTCATGCCTCAAACCTCAGATCTCCAGATGAGCCCTTCTCAGTTCCCCACTCTCAGGGTCCAGTGTAATCCAGGCTGGTCCGCTTTGCTTCAGTGGCCTTCACTATTCTGATCACCACTCCCTGGCGGTTTGGAGGAAGCAGGAAGATCTAGGTCTGCCCATTTCTGTAGGCCCTGCCCCAGAGACCCTGTGTTCCATTCTGGAGTTGCTTCATCACCCACTCCAGCTCAATAGGTCTTGTGGACCACATCCACAGCTCCCACAAGTATCTTCTCCCTCTTGTATTAGGGGGGCAGTCTACAGTGAGCTGTCCCTGTCCTGCCTCCCACAGCCAGGCCTCCAGAACACCATTCCGCTCCGCAGGCCAGAGAAGACTGCCCAGAGCAGGGACTGCAGTCTTCCTAGCCCCGATTGGCCCTTCAGCCTCCTGCCCAAACTGGCTACACCCTTCCCTGGGCCTTTAACTCCTTCAACACCAGAGCAGGCCAACTATGCTGCTATGGAGTCAAACAGTCGATATTCAATTTTCCCATCCCTGTGAGGCTCTGTTGGTGTGGTTAGAGCTGGCTCCAAATATAGAAGTCAAACAAAACCATTGAAGGGTGGCCATTATGCCTACCCACAAAGGAAGTGGTAGCAGTTGCAATTGCTGCTTATGTTCCATCCCAGACCTGATGTGTTTCTGTAACTGGTGAATGGACCTGTTTGCAGGATTCTTCTGGAGAAAAAAGAGGCCAAATATAGAATTAATCCTTCACTTCTCTGAACCAGTTGTCTTCATATTAATTCCCAAGCACAGTCCTAAACACATAGGGTGACATCCTCCATGGTGCTCTACAACTGCTCAGTTTAGATGTATAAGTGCACATGTCATTTGAAGGGTGTATTACACCCTTTTTGTGGACAAGTACAATAAGAATCATATTTCCATGCCACTGTGAAGGTCTTGGTCCACATGGATCTATGCAGATTTAACACTCACACAAAAGGAAAGAGATGAGTTAATCTACATTAATCAGTTGTTGTGACTCCCTAAGCGCCAAACCTAATGTTCTGCTATAATTCCCAAGAACTCCCATCAGAAGAGTAAAGTCAGCAAGGATTCATTAGAAGGCATAAATACTCTAGCCCAGTTGATCAAGGTCAAGTGGAGAGTCATGAGGTTTGTGTGTGACTGTGCCATTTGCTGAGGATGAAGAAGACACAGTTCAGGTGAGTTGGAGTCTTTTGTATTCACAGTAATCAATAGTGCTTCTAATTAGGGCATTTGTGAAGCAAATGGAGGACCTACGGCCAAATCTCCTATGAGCCACTCTGTTTACACATGTATTAAAGCCAAATGAAGTTAGTCATTTGAAAGAAATCTATTAAAAAAATCCTCAAGTATTAAAAAAAAAAACCAAACAACAAAAACAAAAACAAAAACAAGGGATGTTACACACCTAGTTCTAGTTCTCTTCTCTTGTACAAATTTCTCATGAGAAGATCTTTTCGTATAGCTATAATGGGAAATTTTGATCTAGGGGAATATATGCTGGAGGTCTCATGCTGCCACTAGTGAAACTTTCTGTTGCTGACACAAGGCCTGGGCTTCTTCAACAATCTCATTGGTGATTGTAGTAAACTTAAGAGTAAATCTAAAATTTGTGCTGAAAATTTTTGGTGATGACTTAGAGTTTAGCAGAGTGGCAAATAATGACTAGGACAGAGCAGCCCTTTATGCTGATTTCAATTGCTTGCTCAACAGGGCTCATGTGAATAGATTGCAGTTGATTACAACTAAATACAAGATCATACATCTAGAACCCTAAACATAGATCTGACTGACAGAATTGGGGGATGATGTTTTTGAAACCACTAACTCAAAAAAGAACTTGATGTGTAATGAAGTGTACAGGCTGGTAGAGAAGAGACCTAATATTATCCTTGAATATATAAGCAAGGGAGTATGAAGCTGAAATAGAGAGGTTTCTGGCTGGGAGAGACCATTACTGGATACTGTTTCTAGTTCCAATGTCCACACTTTAAAACACTTGTTGAGAAGTTGACAGGGGTTGGGGAAATTGCTTCAAGAATTATTTCAGATTTGGAAAACTTGGCTTGTAGTCAGAGACTAAAGAAACTCTGTCAATATATTTTATCCAAGAGAAGGTTAAAGGTGACTTCATCAAAATCTTTAGGTCCACAAGTGGAAAGGCACTTCTGACTGCAGAAAGGTCCTTTATCTAGTAGACAAAGATAAAAGTTGAGCCAATGGCTGGAAGCTGAAAATAGAGAAATTCAGACTCCAAATAATGTTCATATTCCTAGAACAAGATAATCTAACACTGGAACAACATATCATCACCGTCATTTGAAGTCTTTAAATGAAGACAAGATGTCTTTCTCAGCAATGGAGTCTAAGGCAGAGAGAAGCTATGGGCTTGATGTAGAAGCATTTGGTGAAGTTCTGTGGCTGGTGGTCTTCAGAAAGCCTTATTAGATAACATAATGGTCCCTTCTTGCTGTAAAATCTATGAATCAATAATTATTTGATCACAGTATTTTGTTAATGAAATAACTAAAAAAAAATCCCTGTATCTTTGGATTGTAGTATCTTGTAATATTTTCCCATCTCTGCTCCTGGAACTGAAGGCATGTCTACAGATTCTGCATATGCAGCTAGTAGGGGTTTAAATAGCAGTGTCTCACCATCTACCCTGCTTAGGTGAGGCAAGTGCAGTCATGCCAGAAATATAAGGTACACACACGAAATAGTGCTCTTCAAACCCAAGAAGATCTCATGCCTAGCATATAGTCTTGCTGCCTCCCTGCTGCCAGAACTTTTCCTCATTGCAGTGAAGGGCTCCAATCCCTTTATCTTCAAGCAATGCATTAAACATACAAACACTGCTGTCATCACAAGGGGTACTTGAGCTGTGGCCTAGTGGGAAGGAGGCTGATGACAAGTTGGGTCCTGCAGGAATCCTGTCTTTTACAACTCTCAGCCCTACAGCCAAAATTGCTCAGATATGTTGAGTTGCAAGGAATGCTGCCAACCCCGTCTTTTTTCTTGCCTTTTCTCTAATGTAACTATTGGCAAGTCTTCTAAAGAAAGGACTAGGAGAAAAAGGCCCCAGTCCAAAGCCTTCTGATACCAATGGAATTATTTCCACAACCTTTAGTGATCTTTGTATCGGACTGACATAATTTAATTTTAAGATGAATTCATCTTTGATGTCAGCAAAAGTGCCTGATGAACTCAATAAGAGGTACATTACCTTCTTCTAAAGCTGATTCACCCTTAGTACACATCTGTTCTACAGGGTCTGTGTGTGACAGCTCCCCACCCCACAATCTGAATTCATGTGTGGCTGTGTAACCCCAATTGCTCATTCCTGGCTCTTGGCTTACTCTGCCTTGCTATGTGGACCACTCATTCTTGGGTTGGCCATACCCAGCCTCAGGTGAATAGTCAATCCTTTGTCTAGTGAAGGGACACTTCACACCAGGCACTCATGGGATAGATTCCCAGCAAATACCACCATTCCGAGGTGCAATTCCAGGAACCATCATCTTTCAGGGTCCAATGCACCTGGAAGGCTCATTACATTGCCCATCAATTTTTCAAAGAAAGTGATGTGCCATAGCCAGGTCCAGCTCAAGGGATTGTGGCACCCTGAGCCAAATGTTGCTTTGGTGCCCCCCCATCTCATTCATGGTGTTTGAAAATGGTTTTCCAAAGTGCATAAATCTCAGTGTCTGCCTGCAGAGGGATTTAAAGTGCACTCTGCCTACATGACTTAAGCTGCAGGTTGACTAGCAGTGCCTGAGCTACGAGGAAAAAGTTGAAGAGGTGGGAGCCAGCCTGATCTTCAGGGGGGCTAGCTGCCCCTAAGAAGTGTCATCTGAAGCCATGTCAGTCTCCTGCCGCACAGTGGAGCCGGCCCTGGTCACAGCTCTGTAACTCCAAGTAATGTGTCTACATACAGTATTTTAGATAAAACAAACAAATACATTTATTGACTGCAGCAAGACTGCAAGTGACTATAAACTGTATTAATATGAATCAAGGGATTAGAATATAATTAACTAAAGATGACAAGCGTCCTAAACTAAATATTTCAGTGGCTTTTCAGTTCTTGATATTAGCTAACATAACAGCTTGCTGAGATGAATTTTGCAGCCAAGTGCCCCCTCTCTAGGTAGTCAGTGGCCCTGATTTTGTTTAGAAGACATATTTCAAGGGACAGCACAGAGACCAGGAAGTCTCTTACTTAACAGCTTTCTCCTTGGGTCAGATGATTGGCTATATCTGGCAATGGGCATTAGCTCTTCCACTTCACCTAACGTACACAAAGGATTTAGGCAAGTCAGTTTTTTTCCTGGAAGTATGTCTCTGAGAGGCATGGAACCTCAGTTTTGCGTTTGTCTGCATCTATTCAAGCCACAAGACACACATTTGGGAGTATCACCCAAGAAAGTTTCATATCTGTACATATTTATGACATTGCAGGAAACATGCCACGGTCACAATAATGTTCAATTTGTCACAAACATTTCAAACAAACCTTTAGTAAAATACTTTGCATTAGACAATACTCAAGTGTACTATAAGGGTGAACATAAATGAACTGATAGTGTGTACACAGGATACAGCATGTCAAACTGTTCATACCATATGTTATGTTTTCTTGAAAGGAAAGACACTGCTGTGAGATTTGAAAGGATGTCACAAGAAGACAATTTGTCAGGTCTCAACATCACAGGCTCTGACCCATCAGTGTTCTTCCTGAGTGGCATCCCAGGACTGGAAGCCATGCACCGGTGGATATCCATTCCCTTCTGCTTAATGTACATTATAGCCCTTATAGGAAATTGCATGCTCTTGTATATTATCAAAACAGAGCCTTCCCTTCACAAGCCCATGTTCTATTTCCTTGCCATGCTCGCCTTCATTGACTTGGTTTCATCCACAACCATCATGCCAAAATCACTGAGCATTTTCTGGTTCAATTCCAGGGAGATCAACTTTAATGCCTGCTTGGTGCAGATGTTTTTCCTTCACTCCTTTGCATGGATGGAGTCTGGTGTGCTGGTGGCCATGGCCTTTGATAGGTACGTGGCCATCTGCAACCCTCTGAGGTACACCACGATCCTCACAAATTCAGTGATATCGAAGATAGGGCTGGCAGTTTTAACCCGGGCTGTTCTCATGAGAATCCCTCTGCTCTTCTTCCTCAGTAGACTGCCCTTCTGTCAGTCCCATGTCATCTCCCATTCCTACTGTGAGCACATGGCAGTGGTGAAGCTAGCCTGTGCCAACATCAGTTTCAATAACATTTATGGGATAGTTGTAACTCTCTTTGTTGTGGGGCTGGATCTGCTGTTCATCACCCTTTCCTATATCAAGATCCTGAGGACTGTGTTAAGTCTGGCATCGAAGGAAGAGCAGTTGAAGGCTTTTGGCACTTGCGTTTCCCACCTCTGCGCCATCTTCATGGTTTATACTCCTGGGGTTTTAACCTCAGTAATTCACAGGTTTGGCCATCAAGTTGCCCCTCATATACACGTCCTGATGGCCAGTTTCTACTTCATCTTCCCTCCCATGATGAACCCCATCGTTTATGGGGTGAAGACTAAAGAGATTCGCAAGAGAGTGTGTCTTCTCTTCCAAGGGAACAAGTTATAGGTCAAACATTGTTTGGATTCTAGTACTTGGAATCCTGGCTGGATCTTTCTGCATAGCTCTTCACATACTACTGAGTTAAGGGTCTGGGGATGGTGCAGTGGGAACTCCTTCTCCTTTACAAGGGTGCAGCGTACAATCCCTTTACTGACCTGAGCTGTGCTTGCCAAGATGGAAATTATGCTTGGCTGAGATCCTGCCTCATTTGTTCATCACTAGCAAGAGGGCTAGATCCGATTACTCCTTGCATGTTGGGAGGTGAAGTGAGTTTGCCTAACATCACCCAGCAGCCCAGTGAAGGAACTAGGAATTGATCCCAGGTGTATGGCCACCCAGTTCAGAGCTCTATCCTCTAAGCCCAGTTGCCTTCATGACAATGAGATTACTTGCGTTTTAATACATTGATTTCTTGCTTGCAATTTATTTGACATGTTTTTTTCTCCATTGGTCAGTTTCCTACCCTATTCTCTTTCAATCCCACACAAATGAAAGCCCCTTCAGAACATCATTTTTTACTGAAATAGGGGCCAGTCAAAGACTTAGAAAGTCAGTGTCCTGAAGAACAGTATAGGTTAGAAGTTTGGTGTCTTTCACCAGCAGAAATTGGACCATTAAAAGATATTGCCTCCCATAGCTTCTCTCTCTAGATCAGTGTTAATCTATCTCTTGACAGGAACAGGACTATGTCAGTGATGTGTATGAATTAAGAACAAGCCCATTTTACCACCTTTTGCCCAGAAGGATCACAGAGCTGGATAAGAACTCTGAGGCTAGTCCTCAGATGTGACAAATTCCCATAATTCTTATCGGTCACTGGTACCAACCTGTCAGGATCAGCCCATATATTGAGAGTGGCTACACTACAAAGGTTAGCCACCACTGATACTCCAGCAGAACCTTCTAAATGAAATGCAGATCTAGGTTTATACACTTATTGTGATAAAGTGAAGCCAGGGGGCTACAAAAGATTACTTGGGGGCTGATATGCAAACCCAGGAATGGTAAAGCCATTTCCTTGCTAGCAGGGGGAGGTGATTGAAGCTTGATTAGAAACAGATGAAGCTGGTCAAAGGCTGCTTCAGGCTTATTGTCACCTTGCCTTGGATGGGGGAGGGGGGGGGGGGGGGGAGAAAGACATAAATTGCCAAAGCCGTTCAAGAGCAGTAGAAAAGACTTTCTTGAAACTGGAGGAAAATGTTCCTCCTCAGGAAGAGAACAAAGCCAAACAGTAGCCTGAAGCTGCTTTGACCCCAGCACCTCACCACCCTGGCCACGACTCCAGTGGGGAAGCCAGAAGCAGACTACCTGGAGTCTGGGTCTCAGTGACTTACTGACTCACCCACTCCATGCGGTGGAGGGGTGCTACACCAGCCAGACCAAGGCCTGCCTGAAGCACTGTGGCCAAGAGACACCGAGGGTGGGAGTAGTAAAAGACCTGCCCAAAGTGGGGGGCATTTAGTCATGACCGTTTTGCCAGAGGGAGATGACTATTAGTTGGCAAAGCTGAGGGGGAACTTTGCCCCATTATGTATACGTCTTGTGCCTTTTTTTGGTATGGTGAAACCTCCTCCCCAAATGATACAAGCTATATTGTCTAATGGACTGTTTAACTGATATAGTTGTGTCTACACAGAGGGTTTTCCCGGCGCAGCTCTCTGTCACAGGTGTGTATTTTTCACACCTGGAATAGCTTTGCCTGAGTGTGGCAAGGCCCTACAGGAGGGGACTGGTTGAGCCCCCCAAATGAGTGGTGGGTACTGCTATTATGATGAACAAAGAAGGAGTCCTGTAGCACTTAAAGACGAACAAATTTATTTGTTGCATGAGCTTTCGTGGGAGAAAATCCCACTTCAGGACTCCTTGTTTGTTTTACTGAACTAGACTAACACAGCTCCCCCTTTGATACTTTGCGATTATGAGGGACAGTACAGGGGACTGCAATAAGGGCAAGGCAAAGGACATGCTCTAGGTGCTGTGGGGTGGGGCGGGTTCTGCTCATTGGGTTTATGAGCTCTGCATTGCACTGTTTTTCCCAAACCAATGCTGTTGGTTATTTCCCTCGTTTTATTAAAAGGTTTACTTTTCTATGCTCAGACTCTGTGCTTACATGATGGGAAGTATTGCCTTTTAGGATGACTAAGGGAAATATGAGATTTCCCAAGGGACGGCGTGGGAGCTCAAACCAGTTTGGTGCTGTTTCATTGACAGGAACCCATAGCTAATGAACTCAGACCTTTCCTGCTGCTGACTCTGCCTGACACAAGGGGTGCACTTGGGAACATTAGAACAATAAAAAACTGCTTTGAATTGTTCTGTGGGCAAGGGCTGGGGTTTGGAGAGGCTCTTCTGAGAGGTGCTTCACCAATTTTAATACATTCCCTATCTCCTTTGTGACAGGCTGGTCCCAGAATCTGGTTTGCCCGAATCTCCTCTCTTGAACCCTGACTTACCCTGCTTTGCTAGGTGACCACTCACTCATCAGCCAGTTCACATCAGCTTCTTGTGCTTAATTGGTCCAGATAGTGGGTGCGTGCACTCTGGCCACCTAAGGGATGGTCCCCAAGCAAGCACTCCCAGCCTTCATTCATACCACCAGGAACTCCCATCCTACTGATTATTGATGTTGCTCAGACGGCTCAGGCCCTTTTGGGCTGGGGTTAGGCTTAGCATCTTTTAGTTGCTTCCAAGATTGTGTGTCTCTGGCAGATGTCAGCAGCTTCTCCCTCTCTCAAAACATCTGCTTTCCTCTTCCAATTCCCCTTGGCCCCTCCCTGTCTGTTATGCTTTGTCCCACCTGAGCTAGGTAGCTAAATTTGCATTGCCTTTGTTGCGTAACCCTCCAGTCTCAGAAAAGGAAGCCTGAGGCTCGGAGGTATGTGATGGAACAAAACACGTGACACCACAAGAGTAAGTCAGAGCATTCGTAAGGGAATCTTACATGGCACATTTTGCATCAAACCACACACCTACACTGCACAAGTGAACAGAAAAGCTGTTCATAGCCCAGGGGTGCCTGAATGTGCATCCCTTAACAACCTTCCAACCTGGATTTTTGAAATCTAAACGATTTACTTCAGACAAGTGTAATTAAATTATTGGGCCTCAGTCTGGGCTTTGTATTCGACCATATCCAAGCAAACTTACTTTGTCTACAAATATGTGCCATTTCCATGAGTCCTGGGTTTCCTGTGTCTACTGCTGTTCACATTGCTAAATGATTTGATGAATGAAGTGGGCAAAGTTTGTGGGAGGACAAATTTTGGCTTCATCCTAGCCTGCAGATAAGAAAAGGACATCGATGCCTGTCACCCAAGTTGGAAGCCAATGCATGTGAATAAACAAATTCATGGACATGTGCAATATGGCCCACACTCATACATTCCTTCTTGAGGTTTTGGTCCACTCTTTGGTCCACTCTTTCACTTAGCAGAGATTAACATCAACATAGGAGAAAAGGCAGGGGTTAATCTACAATCATCATTTTCTGTGACTCTCTGAGACCCAAAACTAATGTAACACTGTAAAGATCCAAGTCTCTGAACTCCTAACAGGGGATTGAAGTCAGCAAGGTGTCATTAAAAGGTAAAAATATTCTCACCCAATTGATCCCACACAAGTGGGGAGTCCAGCAACTTGTGCGCCACCACAGCATTTGCTGAGGCTCAAGAAGACACAGAGCTGAGGTGAGATTGGGTAGTTTGTATTCAAATTAATCAAGGATTTTTTTTAAATAGGAAAAATTTCAAGCAAAATAGAAGTTTAGGGCCTAATGAGCTCTCAGTTAAAATGGGGTAAAACTGGAATGATTATGGATTTACTCCCATAAAGGTGAGAGTGGAGTGAGATAGGTCATTTAGAAGTGAACTACTTAATTCTGTCAACAGACACAAATCTTTGCTAAGATACCTGAATATTGAAAATATTAAGGGTGCTTGAGTTACATACCCTGTCTTAGTTCTTCCCCTTGGGAAAAAAATGCATTGTAAGAGCCTCTTTGGGTTTTTTCTTTTTTCTGTCATCACTAGCAATTTTAGTCTGTAGGAATACATGCAGTGGGTTTTACTCTGCCACTAGTGAAACTTGCTGTTGCTGATTCAATTTGACAGTCTCATAAGTGATTTGGAAGTAGATTTGAAATCTGTGCTGATAATCTTTGCTGATGACACAGAGTTGAGTAGAATGGCAAAGAATGACCAATCCTATAGAGCGATATCAATCACTTGGTAAAGTGGGCTCACTTGAACAACATGCATCTGATTACAACAAAATACAAAGTCATCCACTGGGGACTCTAGAATATAAAGCTGACCTACGGGATAAGGTGCAATATTATACAGAACATTCACTCAGAAGAAATTGCATAACCATGTATAACCAACTTTCCAGGTGGTGTTCCTGATGACGAAGAGCACATATACCTTCCTCCAAAGTATTTGTAGGTGAATACTGAGCTGAAATAAAGAGGTTTCCAACTGGGAAAGACCATTACTAGACAGTGTTTTAGCTCCAGAATCCCCACTTCAAAAAGCTTGTTGACAAGTTGGAAAAGAACTACAAAAATTACTTCTGATGTGGAAAACTTGGCTCATAGGCAAAGGAAGCTAAATCTTTAAATGAAGACTAGGTATTTTTCTAAGGGCTATCAGCCCGATGCAGAAAACATTTGGTGGAGTTTTGTAGACTGTAGCATTCAGAAGGCCTCATTAGATTACCATATTCACCTCTTCTTGCTTTAACATCTGTGAATCTATAACTATTTCATTGTATTATTTTTTTATTTCATGAATAGGCTTATAAATGTGGTTTGTAGCAATGTGCAATATTTTCTACTCTTTGCTCCTGGAACCGAAAGTAAACGTGAAGCTACAGAGGCAGGTAGAGCGCAGATCCTGCAAGGCCAGCTAACACAGGTGGACATAGCAGTGCAGATGGGGAGCCAGAGCTTAGATGAGCAGTGCACAGAAATGCCACAACTCTAAAATAGCTCTCTGAACACCCACACAGGTCCCATGTCCACCATTTGGTGTCTTGCTGCCTCCCTGCTCTCATGATCCTTCCCCATTACAGGCACCAGCCTGATTACCTCCCAGCAGTACATTAATGATACCAACACTCTTGTGATCAGGAAAGCTATTTGAGCTGTAGACTAGAGGGTAAAGAGGCTAGTGGCAGGGTGGTCCCAATGGGAGGAGGGGGACTGCTTTTTGAAACTTCTGGCCCCATAGGCCCTCAAAATTTGTAGCTTCAAGGAATGCTATAAGTCCCTTTTCTTTTCCTGCTCCCTCTCTCGGGTAAGCATTAGCAAATCCTCTAAAGTAAAGACTTGGAGAAAAAGACCCCAGTCCAAACCCTAATTATGTCAATAGAATTATTTCCTCAGACTTTAATGGGCTTTGGATCAGACTGACATAATTTAGGTCTAAACCAGACTCATCTCTGACATAAGCTCAATGGGTGGTGCATCCCTGTCTTCCAGAGCTCACTGGACACAGGAATGGATCTAATTTACAGGGTCTATTCATTCTATGTGTTGTGTTTTATTGAAAGGAAAAACACTGCTGTCAGACCTGCAAAAGAAGTCACAAGCAAACCAGTTATATCATAACAGTGATGACTCTGATCCATCAGTGTTCTTCCTGAGTGGCATCCAAGGGCTGAAGCCATGCACCTCTGCATCTCCATTCCCTTCTGTTCAATTTTCATTGTAGTGCTTCTAGGAAACTGCTTTTTGTTGTATGTTATCATGGCAGAGCCCTGCCTCCGCAAGCCAATGTTTTATTTCCTCACTACACTGGCCTCTATCAACCTGGTTTTATCAACAAGCACCATGCCAAAAACACTGAGCATCTTCTGGTTTAATTCCAGAGAAATCAGCTTTACTGTCTGCCTGGTGCAGATGTTTTTTCTTCACTCTTTCTTTCATGTGGAATCTGGTGTTCTAGTGGGCATGGCCTTTGACAAGTATGTGGCCATCTGCAACACCCTGAGATACATTACTACCCTCATAAATTCAGTGATAGCAAAGATTGGGATGGCATCTTTGATTCAGGCTATTCTCATAAACATCCCTCTGCTGTTCTCTGTCAGTAGGCTGCTCTATTGCCGGTCTCATGTCATCTCCCATTGCTACTGTGAGCACACGGCAGTGCTAAATCTGGCCTGTTCTGACACCACTTTTAGTAACATCTGTGGGATCATTGTAACTTCCTTAATCATGTGGGTGGATCTTACTTTTATCAGCTTGTCATATATCAAAATCCTAAGGACTATGTTAAGTCTAGCATCCAAGGAAGACCAGCAAAAAGCTTTCAACACTTGTGTTTCACACCTTTGTGCCATATTCATGGTTTATACACCAGTGCTTCTCACCTCAGTAATTTAAAGGTTTGGCCATCTAGTTGCTCCTCACATACACAACCTGCTGGCCACTTTCTACTTTGTCTTTCGTCCCGTGATGAACCCTATCATATATGAGGTGAAAACCAAAGAGATTCACAACAGAGTGTGTCACCTATCCTATGGGAAAAAATTTCTAGGCTGAACACAGTGTGAAGGCTAGCACTGGGAAACTCATCAGCAAGTTCCCCACTTTACTACATGTTCATGGCATCAGTTCAGATGCACCTTTCTGCAACATCTTTCTTCCTGTACAGGTTTAAACCTCTTGACATATTACTGAGAGAAGGGTGTAGCCAAGCAAGAGTGAAAACTCCCTCTCCTTTTCTGGGGGTTGAAAAATACAATCCCCAGGATCTCCCTGAGCTGTGCTGTGCATGATAGAAGGTGTACTTGGCTGTGGTCCTGCCTTATTTTCTCACTTGTCGCACTTAGAGAGGGGAAGTGCCTTGCCTAACATGACCCAGGAGCCCAGTGCCTGAGCTAACCCCATGTCTCTGGCACCCCTGTTTACTTCTCTATCCACTAAGCACTGCTGCCTCCAATATAATAAGATTCTTTCAGTTTTTATAGAGATAATTTTATTGCTTACAAAGAGTTCAAAAAGGTATTTTTTGTAGCGAGTTCCCTATCACACTGTCTTTCAATCCCAAAGAACTTTGGAACCATTCAGCACCTAATCCTTGTCTGAAATTGGGCCCAGCCCACTTCTTATGAAGCCAGTGACCTGATGAAGATCTCTTTCTAGCTTGATTGCTCATGTCTTTCAGTATCAGAAATTTGATAAAAAATGTTTCTCTCTAGACCAGTGAGAATGTGCCCTTTGATTGAAATGGGATAATGCCAATGATGAACATGAATTAGGAAAGTATCTTACTACCTGGCATTCAGGAGGATAATTGAGCTGGACAGGAAGTAGGGTGGGCTAGTCCTCAGATATGATGAACTCCCAGAATTCTCACTGGCTATGCTGGGAGGTCTGTGTTCCTCAGTCATCAGGATGAAGCCTCACATTAGGGAAGGCTACACTGGAAAGGCTTTGCCGGCATAGCTATAGGAGCAGAATCTATGAAAAGAAAGGGAGCTTATATCTGCAGGCAATCATTTACTGATAGAGGTAATCTGCCTTCTGAAATGATACCAGTTGTACAGTGTGAAGAACTCTTCTGCTGATTAGCTGTGACTTCACATCATTTTTACTGGCACAGCTAATATGTTGGGGATATTTTTTCACACTTTGGACTGTAATAATTTGTGGCAACAAAACTGTACAGTGTAGATTTGTCATATGCCATCAGTGTTTGGAGACAACTTCATTTCAAGCCTATGCGAGTGTGGGGGAGAGGTGGACTGTGTCTAACCTTCATATGTCAGATATTTTTATTGTGCCTTGTGTGTTAAGAGGGGGTCCCTAATGGCTTAGGAAGCCAAGTGTATAGGGCTAAAATAAAGTGAGATCTGAACCATGTTTATTTCCTGAACTAAAGAATGAAATGTGGCCTTGTAAACTAATTTTTATTTTATATAAAAGGGGAAAAGGAGCAAGAAAAAAAATACAGGAAGAAAGCTGACAAAGAAGGTTGAGGGACGCTCATGAACTATTTGATTCAGAACTGTCAAACTTATGGACCGTGGGCTGAAGCTGGCCCACCAAGGGTCCCAATCCATCCTGTGGAACTGCTGCATGACCTATGCCAGGGAGCTCTCTGCCAGAGCAGTGAACAGCAAAGACAGGCTGCTGGCAGAGCAGGGCTAAGCATGCTTCTGACACCCTCATAATCGGAATCACCGCACAGAAGAACAAAGGAGGTGTTCCAGCCAAAGCCGGCTCAGCTCTGCTGTGGTCTGCCAACCAATCAGAGTCTCATATACGGCAGGCTAGGCCCAGTTACAAAAGAGCCACCACACTGCCCCCAATCCAGCTGCTCACAGTAAGTCAGTCAGTCAGTCAGCAGCTGATTTGATTGACAGAACTCTGCACAAATCACAAATACTAAAAGAAAAAAGTAGCTGGTGCCAACATGGGAATAAGCTAGTCAAAGGCCATTTGGGACCGAGCTCAACCAAAAGTCCAGCATGCTGAATGACTGACAATGAGTGGGAGGGGAGAATGGGGGAAAGGCAGTATCCAAGTCTGTCTGTGGGTTTGCCTGTGTCTGAGACTGATTGATTGCCACCACCTAGTAGGGGAAGTGAAAAGTGATGGGGAAGGGGGTGGAAGTAGGTTGCTGCACAGCACAGGAGGGTCTGGTCTCCATTATGGGGAAAGGCAGCCCACAGGGTAGGGAAAAGGGAAGGAATCAGAGAGCCAGTGGGGTTGGGGAGGGGAAAGGGGATCCCTTGCTGCTCTGAATTTAGCAGGGGAAAGGGCTGGGGAGCCCGTGAGGACACATGGCTCACGTCAGGTGTCTTGCCCTCCAATGTGGCCCCCCACACTAAATGAGTTTTACACCCTAGATTTGAACAGACCCTCTTACAAAACCCTTCTAGTACTTTTTTTGTATGAGAATGTTTGAAACATACATATTCTTGCATCAAATCTTTCCGCCTAGGAATCCTAAAGTGCTATTGTCTTTTAGTTCATGGACTATGCATCACATAAGCCCTTTGTGACAGGCTGCTCCCCAGATCCATTCCAGTGTGTGCTTTAAACCCCCAATTCCCACGTCTGAGCCCAAACTCACCTCATTTTTCCAGGTGACCATTCATTCGTCAGTTACTCCACTCCAGCCTCTCGCATGCACTTAGTTCAAAGCAGTGGGTGTATGCTCTCTAGCTACTCAAGAGCTGGTCCCCAAGTGAGCATCCCAGCCCCATTTACCTCACCGAGAGTCAAAGTCTTACAAGGTTTGGGACCCACTCCCAATCACCATACACTCAAGTCTGTCCACTTAACAAAGAAATGGATCATGCCAAGCCTTCTTCACTCACACCCTCTAAAGACCACACAGGTTTAGATAAAACAACTACTAATTTAGTGATCAGATTACAATTTTAAGGAAAAAAATGGCAAATCAAAGCAGATTTGCAATATAAATGAGTCAGGAGTGACCACAGGGCAATAAAAGTTAAAATGTGCATGCTAACCTAATATCTCTATTTAAATTTAGGTAGAGATATTAGGTTAGTGTGTGTATTTTGCCTAAACTGACCTCATAGTCCAAGTTTGTGTTCAAGGTGTTCAGTTGTCAGATGTTTGTGCAGCCAGTTTCTGCCTGAGATCAGGCAGGGCCCAGATTTTGCTTAAGTTTTTTCAAGATGGAAATTCCCAGGCAAAAAATACCAAATCATTCAAAGTGTCTCTCTTTGCTTCCAACCCCCATGCCCTTGATCCCTCCCTTTCTAGAAAGAGGTGATCTCTTTTTCTGGCCTGAGCCAGGAACCTCAATTGGCACATTATTTGCTACCTCCCCCCGAGTACTTGCTTGTTCATTGCTCTGGTTATTTACACATTGCTGTCTCCCACCCCTGAGGCATGCAAAATATCTGTGAGCATACATGATACTGTGGGAAACATGATGCCATATTAACTCTGTAGAATAGATTATAATCATTTATAAAGGAACTTTGAATGGCATAACTGGCATACAATCATAGTACATGAGCAAGTGAAAAAGTTAAGGAGATCAGACCCTAGGGATGCACTGACTTGTGTTCTGTCACACCCTTGTACTTGCTTCCTTTATAAAATGAACATTTAAGCTAGTTAAATAAAATTTTCAAGAAACTTCTGACTTCAGCCAATGCCTGAGTGTCTTTCTAGTTTGTGTGGCTGTGATAACACTTCTCTAGCAATAAAAGGTGTAAAATCTTTTGTCCCAAATGGATCAAAAGGCAAATGTGCCAAAAATATGCAGGCAAAAAGTAATATGTATCTTAACAAAGGAGGTGAGTCACATCTCTGAATTTTACTGAAACATATTTCAGGTGTTATGACCCTACTATGCTTTACTTATCCTTAATGAAAACTTCTTTGAATTTGAGAAAAATCACCTGTAACTGAACAACTTAAAAACACTTCTTTCCTGTGCACAAAACATGAACACCAATTTAACTCTAGACTGCAGTGTATAGGAGTGCAAAGCTGAAGAAAATTAAATTATGTTCAAGATAAAGCCTTCTTCTGTGAATGCAATAAACAGGATTTTAGAATTGGTAAGGCGGCTTTATTTATTTATGTATTTATTTATTTATTTTCAAATGGAGCGTGGTAAAGACTGAACAACACAACACTGCTTTGAGTTTATGGTATCGAAAGGGCACCAAAGACCATGGTACAACAACCATTCCTAAATGTTGTACCAGAGGTACTGGCTGGGGTGATTCCATGGCATAATCCAATGAGTGGATGAGTAGAGGAACTAACCCACTGAATTTGGATCACCATGTCACTGGTGACCATGCTTGACCTGCCCAGAAGTGAGGGTTGTACCAGCAAGCCATGATGAGATGATATACAGGAATGGAGAATAGGCATAACACGCATTCACCAGTACAGACTGGCACGTGAAATGTCACACAGGTTCCTAGGAACAGACAGCAGTAGTCTTTCATGTTCACTGCCTCATCCCAAGAGGGCAGCCACAGGACCTCTAGCCACCCCCAAAACTGCATGCACTCATGAGACTCATAGTATCTTTTCCTTTCCTTTAGCCTAGCTCCCTTTTACCCAGAGTGAGTAGAACCCAGCTCCTAGCCTCATGCAGACACTGGCTATTTGAGTCCAGTGCACCTGCTGAGCTAGGGGTGATGGAGCTATACAAGTAGGTATCATCAGTATGTTGAATACTACAGCTTATGACCCTCTCTCCTACCCACTAAGCCACTAGATATGCATTTTGTCTAGGAGAGAGGACAAAATAACTCCCCTTTCCTACGGGCATAAGAGTTCCTGCAGGATTCTCACCCTGGGGACAGATCCAACAGGGCTTAAAGACATTTCATTCACTTTGCTAGAGACAGGTGAGAGCCCAGTGAACCTTTCTGCTCAGCAGCATTGAAGGTTCCTAACTGTGAAGCACGAACTGGTAGGGGCACTTAAACTTCACATAGCACAAAGCAAATACCTTTAACCAGTGGAGATTCTGTACCAAACATAGAATTTTAGATGATCTGGACTGAAAGGTGCCTCAGGGTCATCTAGTCCAACCCCCTACTCGAACCATGACCAATTCCAACTAAATCGTCCCACCTAGGACTTTGTCTAGTTGAGCCACAGAAAACTCTAAAAAGGGCATTACACCACCTTTCCAGGTAACACATTCCTGCGCTTAATCATCCACCTAGCGGAGACAAAGTTTCAAAGGACAAGGAGAACAATTCATCACTCCTCTGTTGTGATAAAATTGGCTCAATTTGCTCTATAGGTGCACTACACAATGCTGTCAGCAGAGTGTAAGCTCAGATGTAGAGTTAAAATGATACATCAGTGCACTTGCACTGCTGCAATGATTTAGTAAAGGAAGGAGCTCTAATCTGAAGGGAGGGAGCTCTCCCATGGATTGGTGAATCCACCTTCCCAAAAAATGGTAGCAATATCATTGGGCAAAGCTCTCCCTCCAGCATAGCACTGTCTACATGGGGGTTAGAGTGGTATAATGACAATGCCCAAAGGTTTGCATTTTTAACACCCGTCAGTGACACACTGAGACCAACATAATTTTGTAGTATAGACCAGACCTTACAGGCATAGCCATTGTCTCAAGGGCTATGTCTATGCTAAAGGGTTCAGTTAAGTCGACTTAACAAGGTTGATGCAAAGTGCACACCATTCCAGCTCATCTCCTGGCCACTTGCTAGTGGCTGGGGTGTGCCATGCCAACTTGTCCCCTACCACTTGTAAGTGGCCGAGGCACAAGCTGGCATGGTGAGGAGCCTGATGAGGCTCTCAGCCCCTCTCTGCAGGCTGTGGGAACAAGCTGCTGGACCCTGCCACTGGCAGAGAAGTGCTGGGAGCCGTCTTCTCCCATCAGTGAGAAGAGACCCAGGGCCCTGCGTCACTTGTTACTGCTGGCAGGAGGCTTGACAGCCTGGTCAGTTCCACAACTGAGAAATTGACGAGGCTGCTGACCCTCCTGCCGGTGGTGAAAAGTGACCTGGGGCCGAATGGCCCTCGGTCACTTGTCACCACTGGCAGGGGCTGGCTCCAAACTCCCATTGCCCATGGAGAGGGGCTGTGAGCCAGATCACGCTCCTAGTTCTTCTCTGCCAGCTCCCAGCTCCTTCTGCAGGTTGGAGGAGCTGGCTTCTAGCCACCGCTGCCTGCGGCAAGGGGCTGGCACCTGCATCAGTCTCCCAGTCCATTGCAATGGTGGCTGTGGCCAGATCGGGCCTTGGGGCCAGATGGGCCCCAGAGCCAGATTGGAACCCAGGTCCAGATAGGTGGCGGGGCAAGGGACAGGGTCTGGGGCTTACAGCCCTGCAGTGTTGACTTAAAAGCTTAATTCACCTTACAGGTCAGGAGTTATTAAGTCAACTTAAGCAAAGGCTTAAGTTGACTTAATAAATTCTAAATATAGACTTGTAATATCTTTTGTTGACCTAAGGCTGTAGTGTAGACAGACCCTGTGTCTAGAAGTCTGTGCATCAAGAAAATATTTAGGAAAATGTCTTGCACTGCTCTTCAATCTCCTTTTGACTAATATATTTGCAGACTAGCATATAGGTATATATCATATCAATAATGTTTGTTATTTGCACTACATATTTACTAATAGAAATTATGAATAACATTAACCACAACTATTGTTACAGTGACCTAACCAAAATAGTCCTATCCCATAATTCTGTTCATTTATGCCAAGTATCCTTTAACACTTTGCATTGGCATAATTCAGCATTTAGCTCAAGTAAATAGGAAATGTGGCAAAACCAAAATGCTCCTGTTTTTTTATGTCTTAATACAGTCTAAGGAACAACCTTCACGGATCACTGTGCTATTGTCCAAACCAGTACTGAGGAAGGAACAGAACCAGTTAGGGATCTGGAAGAAACAGAGGGGCTGGATTTAGTGACACGTAGGCTATGTCCACACATATATCATTATTTCAAAATAAGTTAGTTCGAATTAAGGGAAAAGCTCAAAGCGAAATACCATGTCCAAACACAGGACTTGCTATTTCGCTTTAGGACAGGGGCACCATGGGAGATGTGGCAACATGGCCCCCTCCCTGGGCCATGCCCCCATCCAATATAGGATAAAAGGAAGGCACCCTGGGAAGAAGAACGGCAAAAGTGTTATTTCAAAATTACACGTCCAAACGGTGTTATTTTGAAATAACCATTTTGAAATAACAGCCGTTTCGATTTAAAGAAGGTTTAATCTATTTTGAAATGACGGCTCTTATTTCAAAGTGACGGAGCCCGTCATTTCAAAATAAGAATGCATCGTGTGGACCTAATCTCTTTTATTTCAAAATTACCAGTGTTATTTCAAAATAAAAGAGACATTGAGACATATCCATAAAGAAATGTGTGAAATCACATAAATTACTAATATGCATAGATGGGGGAGCACACCTTTTGTGTAAGTTGAATGTATCCTCACTGCCTGGAATGGCTACTCAGAGACTTGTATTGGATCAAATTCATTTCCTGTAACATATTAATAAAGCTGTTGGACATTGACTGTTTGGTGTGTTGAGTATATTTCACATGAAAATAATTATTCAGAGCAGTAGTGATGTTCTCGCTGCGACCTGGACAGTTGTATTACTGTGTCAACCCAATCCCTCATTCCTAGAACCCATCTTGCACAAGCTCAGTGGTGTGAACTCCAACTCCTGGGTCAGCCCACGCACAGCCTCCTGCAAACAGGCGGCCTTGACTTAGTGAGCGAGTGAGTGCTTCTGGCCAGTCACTTATGGGACTGTGCAATAGAATGAACTCAGAAAACACACTCAGTGCCGTTACTAGCATAGGAACTTTGCTCTTGAAATGTTCAGGGATGGCCATTGAAGACTGCAAGCTCATGATTAGTTTATCAGTTAATCAAAGAGATTGATGTGTTCCAGTTCTGTAACTTCTAGTGAAGTTTCTAAAATGCACTAAAACAAATACAGTGCTTTATATTAGAAAAATCAAATTTATTAAATACAGAAAAAAATTGTGTTTATAAGTTGAAGAAAAGTAGGTGAGATTTGATCAGGATGAAATAAAAGCAAATGACATTGTAAGCTAAACTTAACACTCCCAGTAACCCTTCAAAGTCAGATAATGTTCACCAGAGGCAGGCCGAACCCCTTCCGCCGGCTTCTTCCACTGTGCACAGGACTTCAGCTCAGTAATGCTGTTTTGTAGAGGGAAGTGGAAGGCAGAGAGAGCAACTAAAATGTCCACAATGTAACTGGCTTCTTCGTTCCCTGCTGCAGGGTCAGATAGCGGGCAATGTCCATGCATATATACCTCCGTGTCCTAATGAGTTCCCAAAGGGATAGCTGTGTTAGTCTAGTTCAAGAAAAGAGACAAGGAATCCTGTGGCACTTTTAAAGATGAACAAATTTATCACACGAGTTTGCATCAGATGCTTGAAGATGGGGAACTAAGTATCAACACATAGGCTAGTTCATTGTTTCTGGAAGACCCGGTTTCCCTTTGCATGCACTGCTTTTCATGTTTGCCTTTATCCTGCTTGAGCCATGAGACACCTGTTTGGGAATATTACATAGCAGAGCTTCATAACCATGCATACGACATGGTAACATCATGCTCAGTGTGCCATACACCTCGCATGACATGATGACGCCCTCTGGAACATTGACCCCTGTGGGCCTTCCAGGGGACCGGGGCTTGGCAGTGCTGCTCTATTTCCATCTGGAGAACACCACATTCAGGACCATCATAGGTAACAGCCAGGTCTGGCTCAGTACCTTCCTCTGCCTGGCACTGGGGGCTCCATGCTCTTACCTTGCTCATAGACAGATGCGAATGAGCAGAGCCTTGCAAATCTGTGGATGTCCGCAGATATCTACCTTACATCCGCATCCACGGGTACAACACACATATCCGCGGACCATTTCTTGCAGATGCAGATCGGATACGGATCCACATATTTTTATCTGCACAGAGCTAGAGCCCTGCAAATATGCTGATATCCGCAGATATCTGCCTTATATCCGCATCCGTGGATACAACACGGATATCCATGGACCATTTCTTGCGGATGTAGGTCAGATATGGATCCACTTATTTGTATCTGTGCAGGGCTCTACTAATAAGGATCCCCAGGCACTGGATGGATGACAGGGGCAGGGTTGCTAACAGATGAGACCCTCAGAAGGCTGCTAAGGTGGAGAGTGGCAGTGGGGGCTGCTGTGGGAATTGGCTGGACTTTTTATCCTCTCATTGACCTGGTCTCTGCTGAGGCAAGGATCATGCACACCTCATGGGAACCTTGTCCCTGATGGATTTCTGGTGCCCAGGAGAAGCCAGGCTGTGTGCCTGATTTCCCATGTGTTCAGGCTGAGGGCATGATGGCTCCTCTGCCTGATGGACAAGGTGCAACGGGGCACCAGCAAACTGTGTATGTCGATAGTGGGGGGCACAGTTCAAAGGAACGGCTGTGCCCCAAACATGCTGAGTCACCACCTAACCCTGCAGCGTCCACCTTCTGGTCCTGTCTCTCCCTATGCCAGGGTGGGGGCAGCTTGCCTGGCCTCTGGGGTCACTGGCTTAGCTCTGGCCAACTGCGGCCATGCAGGGAGAAGTCTGGCAGCACTGTGTGACTGAGTGTGGAGTGGCTCTGAGTGAATAGTATTTGGTGACTTACAGACATGCTTTCAAAGGTCCCTCAGATTCAGACTCTTGGTCATTAGTCACCTTGTAGACTTGCTTAAATCAAACTAAGCCTGTGAAGGGAAGACCTTTTCCCTACCCAAATTGGAACTAGTAGTAGAAGCAATAGAGTAGTGGTGCTGCTCATATTCCACCCCAGAACTGATGGCATGTTTACATTGGATGCACGGGTCTGTCTGGAATGAGGTTTGAGGGATTCTGGGTAGAAGAAATGGCATATATGTAATAGGTAATCATCCATTTTCATCAAACCAACATCCTGTTGTCTTCATATTGAAGCTCAAGGTGAATTATAAACACACAGTGTGACACCCTTCATAGTTTACGTGGACTTCTGAACCTTCTCAAAGTGGTGTGTAAATATTTTGGTGCAAGTGGGTGGAGGTGCTGCACACTTTTTCATGGACACATGCACTATGGCCTGCACTATTATGCTCCCTCTTGATTAACACCAACATGGGAGGAAAGACAAGGGTTAATCTAAATCATTATATGCTGTGACTCCCTAGGCTCCAAAAGAAATGTACCACTGTAAAGATCCAAGTCTCTGAACTTCCAACAGGGGACTAAAGTCAGCAAGGTGTCATTAAAAGGTATAAATACTCTCACCCAATTGATCCCAGACAAGCGGAGACTCCAGCAATTTGTGCGTCACCGCAGCATTTGCTGAGGGTCAAGAAGACACAGAGCTGAGGTGAGATGGGGGTAGTTTGTATTCAAATTAATCAAGGACTTTTTTAAATAGGAAAACTTTCAACCAAATGAGAAATGTAGGCCCTAATCTGCTGTCAGCCAAAATGGGGTAAAACTAGAATGACTATGGATTTACCCCATGAAAGTGAAAGTGGAGTGAAATTGGTCATTTAGAACTGAATTACCTAATTGTGTCAACAGACAGACACAAAACTTTGCTAAGATACCATTGAGTATTCAAAATATTAAGGGCATTTGAGTTACATACCCTGTCTTAGTTCTTCCACCATGAGGAAAAAAAAAAAGCATTATGAGAGGCTCTTTGTCTTTCATTTGTGTCATCACTAGAAATTTCAGTCTGGGGGAATATATGTTGTGAGTCTTACTCTGCCACGAGTGAAACTTTCTCTTACTGATTCGATTTTGACACTCTCATAAGTGATTTGGAAGTAGATCTGAAATCTGTGATGATAATCTTTGCTGATGACACTGAGTTGAGCAGAGTGGCAAAGAATTAGGTCAAAATAGTCGTACAGAGTGATATCAATCACTTGGTAAACTGGGCTCCCTTGAACAACATGCATCTGATTACAGCTAAATACAAAGTCACGCACTGGGGATGCTGGAATATAAAGCTTACCGAATGGGGCGCAATATTATAGAGAACACTGACTCAGAAAGGAAATTTAGTTCCCCCTGTATAACAAACTTTACAGGTGGTGTTGCTGGTGATGAAGAGCTCATGCACCTTCCTGCAAAGTATAAGCAGGGGACTACTGAAGTGAAATAAAGAGGTTTCTGACTGGAAGAGACCCTTATTGGAAAGCCTTTTGGGTCCAGAATTTACATTTGAAAAAGATTACTGACAATTGTAATGGATTGGAAAAGAGCTACAAAAATTATTTCTGATCTGGAGAGCTTGGCTTATAGCCACAGGCAAAGGAAGCTAAATCTTCAAATTAAGACTGGATATTTTTCTCAAGATCATGGTCTAGCTCAAAGTGAAATTATGGGCTTGACACAGAAATCATTTGGTGAAATTTGGTGGACTGTACTACTCAGAAGGACTGATTTAATGATTGTATTCACCCCTTCTTGCCTTAACATCTGTGACTCTAAAAATATTTGATCGCTTTTTTTTTTTTAATTTCAAGAATCGGCTTCCCCCCACCCTTAGAAAAAATATGGTTAGTAGCATCATGCAATATTTTCCACTTTTTGCTCCTCAGACTGAAAGTATGTTTGAAGCTACTGTGAAGCTATCTGGGTCTAGGGTACTGGTTATGGTTATCTTTCATGTTCATATTCCATATTTGCAATAATCCATATATGATATACCATGTTGGGTGTCAATAGAAAAACTGTAATCTGCTAAGAATAATTATATGGTTTATATGTAGGGATCTAGCCTGTATTAGAAATTAGAAATCTATTTGTTTTCATGTGTGTTCCAAGTGATTTGTTCTTAAGGCAATCCTGGACTGGGTGTCTGCCAAACTATTGTTCCTCTTGATGACCCCCACCCAGCTGCAGGGGTCCAGGAAGAAACCTGTTTGACCAGTTACTCAGACTGACGAGGTGGCCCAACTCCATTTTGATCTGGCAAGGACTCTGAGATACAAGGGAGGGGACCCATCTCCATTTTGTCTTTAGTCTTCAGTTTGCAACCTGCAATCAATGCTCTCCTCTGGAACTATCCTCCTGGGACTGAGCAAAGGACTGAGACCCACCCATCTGCTGCTGCTCCTGGGTGCACACCAGAGGAGTGGGACTAACCTGCAAACTACAGGATCTTCAAGGACTTGTTTTCTATGGACTTTAAACCATTTATATGTATATGTTTCACTTTGACCTTTTAACATCTCTCATGTTTTGTGTGTTTTCTTTTTATATTAAACCTTTAGTTGCAGTTACCAAAGGGTTGGCTGGCAGCATGGTATTTTGGGTAAGCTTATGTTATTCTGGGTGATGTGGCTGGCCCTGTGGGGTCAGGAGAACCTATTTCTTTAAGAGACCCAGTGGCTAGAGGGGACCATAAGATCTGATGTGCAGCAAGGGGGCTATTTCTGTTTTGTTATGCTTAGTGATGACCAGAGTGGGGAATCAGAGGCGTGTTTGGTGCTGACTGGGAGACTGGTTTAAGTACCACCCATCAGTGGTTTTGGGGCTTGGCCCCTGGTTTTTGTAGCTTGCCCTGATTTTGGCACATTGAGAAGGTTATCCCAGGAGGCCTGGGTCACAGCTACAGATGCAGGTAGAGCAAAGGACCTGCAGGGCCAGATAACACAGGTGTAAATAGCAGTGTAGATGGGGAGGTGCAGCTTAGTTGAGCAGTGTACAGCCATGCCACAACTCTAAGATAGCTCTCTGAACACCCGTGCAGGTCCCATGTCCACCATTTATGTCTTGCAGCCTCCCTGATGCCATGATTCTTTCCCATTACAGGTGCCAGCCTGATTACCTCCCAGCAGTACATGAATGGATAGCAACATAGTTGTGATGAGGAGAGTTACTCCAGCTTTAGACTAGAGAGTAAGGAGCTAGTGGCAGGCTGGTCCCAGTAGAGAGGAGAGGACTGCTATTTGAAACTCTTGGCCTCATAGGCCTCCAAAATTTGTAGGTTCAAGGAATGCTAGAAGCCCCATTTCTTTTCTTGTCCTCCCTCTAGTGTAAGCATTAGCAAGTCTTCTAAACGAAATGCTTGGAATAAAAGAGCCTGTCCAAACACTAATTATATCAATAGAATCATTTCCTCAGACTTTAATGGGCTTTGGATCAGATTGACATAATTTAGGTCTAAACCATATTCATCCCTGACATAAACTCAATGTGAAGTGAATCCCCTTCTTCCGGAGCTGACTGGGCACAAGACTGGATCTAATTTACATTGTCTGTTCTTTCCATGTATTGTGTTTTATTGAAAGGAAAAACATTGCTGTGAGACCTGAAGAAGATGCCACAAGCAAACCTGTCATATCACAAGAATGACGGCTCTGATCCATCACTGTTCTTCCTCACTGGCATCCCAGGTTTGGAAGCCATGCACCTCTGGATCTCCATCCCTTTCGCCTCAATGTTCATTGTAGCCCTCCTAGGAAACTGCTCTCTACTGTATATTATCATGACAGAGCCCTCCCTCCACAAGCCGATGTTTTATTTCCTTGCTATGCTGGCCTTCATTGACCTGGTTTTATCTACAAGCACCATGCCAAAAACACTGAGCATCTTCTGGTTTAATTCCAGAGAAATCAGCTTTACTGCCTGCCTGGTGCAGATGTTTTTTCTTCACTCTTTCTTTCATGTGGAATCTGGTGTTCTAGTGGGTATGGCCTTTGACAGGTATGTAGCCATCTGCAACCCCCTGAGATATGCTACCATCCTCACAAATTCAGTGATAGTGAAGATTGGAATGGCATCTTTGATTCGGGCTATTCTCATAAGGATCCCTCTGCTCTTCTTCCTCAGCCGGCTGCCCTACTGCCGGTCCCACATCATCTCCCACTGCTACTGTGAACACATGGCAGTGCTAAAGCTGGCCTGTGCTGACACCACTTTTAGTAACATCTATGGGATCATTGTAACTTGCTTGATCGTGGGGGTGGATCTTATGTTCATCACCCTGTCATATCTCAAGATCCTAAGGACTGTGTTAAGCCTAGCATCCAAGGAAGAGCAGCTGAAAGCTTTCAACACTTGTGTTTCACACCTTTGTGCCATCTTAATGGTTTATACGCCAGTGCTTCTCACCTCAATAATTCACAGGTTTGGTCAACTAGTTGCTCCTCACATACACATCCTGCTGGCCACTTTCTACTTTGTCTTTCCTCCCATGATGAACCCCATTGTATATGGGGTGAAAACCAAAGAGATTCGCAACAGAGTACGCCTCCTGTTCCATGGGAAAAACTTCTAGGCTGAACATTGTGTGGAGTCTAGCACTGGAAAACCCATGGGCAAGTTCTCTACCCCTGTAATCGTCATTAGAAGCATTAGTTGTGACACACTTCTCTGTGGTTTCTTGGACATCTTTAAAGCTTTTGATGTATTATTGAGTGAAGGGTGTAGGCAGGCCAGGGATTGCAGTGTATAGTCCCCAGTGTTTCCCTGAGCTGTGCTGGGCACATTGGAAGTGGTGCTTGATTGTGGTCCTGCCTCATTTTCACACTCATTGCACATAGGGAGGGGAAGTTCCTTGCCTTATGTAACCCAGCAGCCCAGTGACTGAGCTGATCCCATGTCTCTGGCATCCCAGTCTACTTGTCTATGCACTGTCTATTACTTCCTCCAATGTAATGAGATTTTCTGAGTTTCAAAGAGTTGATTTCACAGCTCACAATAAGTTTGAAAAGGTATTTGCTAGTAGCAAGTTCCCCTTTCTATACTCTTTCAATCCCACAGATCTTTGGTATCATTCAGCACCTAATCCTTGTCTTCAGTAGGGCCCAGCCCAATTCTTAGGAAGCCAGTGATCTGAAGATCTCTTTCTAGCTTGACTGCTTATGGCATTAAAAGATATTGATTCTCATTGCTTCCACCTCCAGATCAGTGAGATCATTTTCATGCAATGGGATGATGCCGATGATGAGCATGAATGATGAATGTGTTTTACTACCTTGGAGTCAGGAGGATAGCAGAACTGGATACAAACTGGGATGGCTGGTCGTCCAATGAGACAAACTCCGAGAATACTTATTGGCTACACTGATAGGTCTCTGTTTCTTTATCATCAGGATGAGGCCATATATTTGTGAAGGCTACACTAGAAAGGCTTTACTAGCATAGCTATAGGAGCAAAACCTTCCCAAAGAAATGAAGCTTATGTCCTCATAAAATCATCTGTTGGTATAGGTAAACTGCCTTCCAAAATGATATTGGCTGTTCTGTGTGAAGAAATTGTCTCCTGATTAGCTGTGACTTCACAGCATATTTCCTGGAACAGTTAATCCATCAGATGTTTTTCACAGTTTTCACTGTAATAATTTGTGCCAGCAAGCCTGTAAAGTGGAGACCTGCCATATACCATTGGAGTCTGGAGTAGTATTCATTTCCAGTGTGCGCACATATGCAGGAGAGGTGGACAATGTCTAATCCTAATATTTCAGTTATTCCTATTGTGCCTTGTGTGGTGCATAGGTCTAAAATAATCTGAGTGATGAGCTGTGTTTTATTTCCTGAACTAAAGAATCAAATGTGGTCTTGGAAACTAATTTTTATTTTATTTAAAAGGGAAAAAGCAGCAAGAAAAAAAATTCACAGGAAAGGAGTTGACAAGGAAGGATGAAAGCTAACATTCATGCAATATTTGAATAGACCATCTTACTAAACCCTTCTAGTACCTTTGTGTATCAGACTGTTTGAAACCTATGCATCACATGAACCTTGAACGTGCTCGCTTTATAAAATGAATATTTGTTTGTTAAATAAACTTTTCAAGAAACCTTTTTCTTTAACCAATGACTTAATGTCTCGCTAATGTGTGTCACTATGATGACAGTGCTCTAACAATAAAAGGTGTGATATCTTTTGACCCAAATGGATCAAAAGGCAAATGTGACAAAATTATTCATGCAAAAAGTAATGTGTGTCTTAACACAGAGGGTGAGTCACACATCTGAATTTGACTGAAACAGATTTCAGGTGTTATCACCCTACTAGGCTTTGCTTATCCTTGATGAAAACATCATTGAATTTGAGAAAATCATCTGTAACTCAACAGCTTAAAAACACCTCTTTCCTGTGCACTAAACACTAACACCAATTTAACCCTAGACAGCGGTGTATAGGAGTGCAAGGCTGAATAAAAAAATATGTTCAAGATGAAGCCTTCTTTTTGGGAAAGCAGTAAAGAGGATTTCATAATTGACAAGGGTTTTTGTTTTATTTAATGGAGCAAGGTAATTGTCTGAACAAAACATCACTGCTTTGAGTTGTGGTATTCAATGGGCATCACAGAACATAGTACAACAGTCATTCCTAGGCTTTCATGTTGGATTAGAGGTACTAGCTGGGATGATTCCATTGCATAATCCAATGAGTGGATGTGTGGAGGAACTAACCCATTGGATTTCCATCACCATGTCTGCTGATGACCATGTTTGAACTGCCCAGGAGTGAGGATTGTTCCAGCAAACCAGAGTGAGATGGTTCTCAGAAGTGAAGTGTGTGGGTGACACCAATTCACCAATAGGAGCAGGACCCTGACATCTGGACATTGCACCTCTAGCCACTACTAAAACTTTGTGCATTCATGAGACTCATAATATATTTTCCTGTCCTTTAACCTAACTCCCTTTTACTCAGACTGAGTAGCACCCAGCTCCTTTCTTCATACAGACACTAGCTATTCGAGTCCAGTGCACCTGCTGAGCTAGAGCTGGTGGAGCTGTAGAAGTGGGTATCATCAGCTATGTTCCCTCTAAGCTGTGTGCATGTGTGCATGCACACTGGTTGTGAACCTCACACACACAGCAAAATAAAGGGTGCATGAAAAAAATTCAACAGTGCAAATATTTTTAGAAAGCTGCTTCAAGTAGCATGTTTCAGATAAGGTTTTGTACTTAATCATATCATTTCCATCACCATACCAAAATAAAGTTAATATATTACTTGCATCCTACACACTTTCTTCATTGGGGCTCACAAGTTGGACCACACTCACTGGAGGCCACACAAATTTGCACACCAGCTCCAAAACTTTGCACAAAAGAAATTTTTTCTGCACACAGCCTACAAAAAATTAGAGAGAACATTGATCATCAGTATGTTGAATACTACTGTTTATACCCCCTCTTTTCTCCAACTAAGCAGCGGTATGCACTTTGTCTAGTAGGAATAACAAAATGACTTCCCCAGGGCATAAGATTTCTTGCAGGAATCTGTCCCCCGGGACCTACCCGCCAGGGAGTAATGTAGTCTCATTTGCTTTGCTAGGGACAGGTCAGAGCCCAGTGAACCATTCTTTTCAGCAGCATGGAAGATTCCTTACTGTGAAGCAAGGATCAGTAGGGGCACTTGAACTCTATATAGCACAATGTAGAGACCCTTAACCCATGGTGATTCTGTACCATCCGTAGAATCATAGAATCCAAGATGACCTGATGCTTTTATGACCCACACTCTTGGAGTAGAGATTAAATATTCTAAGAGTGATGATCTACATTGCTCAGAAACTAGTGGACTGGATGCAGGAGTCACTGCCTGGCTTCTTTCACCTGTGATGCTGCAGGTCAGATTTTTTTTTGATGATTTGATGATTTGATTTGATGAGTTGAGCCCCAGAAAACTCTAAGGACGGGTATTACACCGCCATTCCAGGGAACCCAATCCAGTGTTTAATCATCCACCTACTGGAAACAAAGTTTTTGCCTTCAATGGATGAGGAGAACAGCTGATCACCTCCCCATTGTGATAAAATTGGCTCCTTTTTCTCTATAGGTGCACTATACACTTCTGTCAGCACAGGGCAAGGCCAGGTGTAGAGTTAAAATGATACATAAGTGCACATGCAGTGCTTTAATCATAGAATCATAAGGTTGGAAGGGATCCCATGAGGTCATCTAGTCCAACCCCCTGCCAAAAAAGCAGGACCACTCGAACTAGATTATCCCAGCCAGGGTTTTGTCCAGCCGGGCCTTAAATACCTCCAAAGACGGAGATTCCACCACCTCCCTAGGTAGCTTATTTCAATACTTCACCACTCGCCTAGTAAGAAAGCTTTTCCTAAAGCTTTGCCTGTTTCTATTTATGTCCGACCATCAATAAATTTTTTGGCAAAATGTCTTACTTTGCTTTGCTGTCACATTCGTTCTTCTTGACTATGATATGCGCTGACTTGCACATACATATATAACATATTAATAATGTGTTTTATCTGCACCACACATATATTAGTATAGATTAAGTATCTATAACATTAACCACAGCTGTTGTAACAGTGATCTAGTTTAGTCAGACCTGGATCAGGGTAGTTGCCCCACTCTGGTTTTGAAGGGGTTAAAAGCTCTACTAAGAAGGGAAAGGGCAAGAAGTGTTGGTGGCTCTGGAATCAATCAGGACCCAGGGGCTGGTATACAAGAAGAGTCTAGGTTCAGCTCTGGGCAGTTGTCTGCTGACCTGTGTGAAGTTGGCTTCTGGGGCTGGACTATGGACAGTGCACTGTGGGATGTCAGGAATTGGACAGCCCAGACCCTGATATAGGGGCAGAGGTACCTGGAGCAGTGTTGCTATAGCACAGGGGACCTTGAAGCCTGTGAAAGGACTGAGGAAGGGGTGGAGGCACAGCCCAGTTGGTGCACATGGGGTATCTGGTCTGGGGCCTGGAGAAAGGGGTGGACCCAAGTTGTCTCTGCCTCCCTGAGGTGGCACACGGACTAGTGGTGGCCACTGTAATGAAGCAGACCAGTGTGGGCCTAAACTGTATTCCAAAAGGGGAAATTCAGAGGACTTGGCCAGAGGGCTGAGCTCCAGGAAGTGGACTCTGGGACTGAAGTCCATGATAAACAACTGAGTGCTGACCACCAGACAGGGCAGTCATTTAAGCCAACTCTCCAATACCATTGCCAGGAGGCACCCATCTGGTGTGTCATCTGTTGCAAACAGTCTGCCAGGCCTCTCCCATAATCCTCTTAATTTACATCATGCGTCCCATAATACCTTGTATTTATTTCACTGAAAATTGGGCATAACTAGAAAGGACACTGGTTCAAATCAAAAATTTAAAAAAAAAATTCTTAGTACAAGTAACGTTACAGATGTGTACCTTGAACACTTAGGGAATCTGGTGACGTGGAAAGAAATATGTAACTTATACGATCATATAAATACTATCTAATGAAATGTGTAGCTGGGGATGCACACAGGTGTATGGTGCATGTACTGTGTGGAATGGCTCATCACAGACAGGTATCTGATCAACCCTTTTCGTATACTCTATCAAGAAACCAACAAAGCACCTCTGCCTTATACATTGGCCAAAGTGGACTATCTCTGTGGGAAAAAAAAAATATCAAGAGTATACCCATTCAAAATCAAATAGGAGAGCACTTCAAACTCCCTACACATTCTGTGATAGACATGACAGTCTGGGCTCAGGCAGAGGCTGGATGCACAAACATCTGATAGGGAAACATCTTGAGCATGACCTTGGATTATGATGTCAGTTTAGGTAGAGATGTTAGATTAGTATGTGTGTTTTACCTTTTATTTCCCTGTGGTCACTCCTGACTCCTTTATACTATGATTCTGCCTTGAATAGCCATGTTCTCACTTAAAATTGTAATCTGGTCAATAAACTAGTAGTGGTTTTGTCTTGCTCTGCTTTTCTAATTTGTTCTTATTGACTAATATACATGCTGACTAGCTCATACATATATATCATATTAATAATACATGTTATCTGAACCATACACATACTAGTATAGGTTAAACATCAATAAGATTAATCACAACTATTATAAAGGTGGTATAGATGAAACAAGCCTCCCACATAACTCCTTCATTTATGCCAAGTAACCCATAACACCTTTCATTTGGCACAATTAGAAAAATACTCATCCAAATGAAGATACATTTGTTTTATATTTCTTAGTACAAGTTAGGAAAGTAATCTTAGGCTATGTCTACCCTTGGAAGGTTAGTATGAATTAATTTAATTCAAGCTAATTACTTCAAACTAATAATAATTAGTTTAAATTAAGTTAATTCAAATTAATATGGCCACACTAGAAACCCTAATTTGAACTAGCTTGTCTATGCACAGGACTTGCTAGTTCAAATTAGGTAGGGGGCACTATTGCATAGGGAAAATAAAGCTGTGGCTAATTTGAATTAACAGTCAGTTCAAATTAATACAGCTACTTTGGATTAATTCAAACTAATGAGTTCAAATTATCTGTCACTTTGAAGTTTAACTAGGTTTTATGACTTTGAAGTTAGCTTTCATCAATTTGAACTAAGGCATTCTTTAGTGTGAATTAATGAAAACCAGTGTGGCCATGCATTTATTTAATTTGAATTCATCCTCATTAATTCAAATTCAATTGTAAGTGTAGGCATACCCTTAGAGACCATTAGCTGGAATGCTAGCACCCAAAAAGTAGGTGAGGAAAGAACAGAACCAATTTTGGATCTGGAAAAGTTGGATATGTTGTGTTTTAGTGATGTGTAAAGAAATATGTAACTTGTACAATCATATAGATAATTTCTAGTAAAATGTGTAGCTGGGAAAGCACTATTTTGTATGTTTGGTGAATTTACCATCACTGAGTGGAACAGCTCTTTAGAGGCAAGTGGCTCATCAGACCTTTTTCCTGTATTATATTGAGAAACATGATGGACAATGGTTATTTTGTCTCTTGAGTCTAGTGCATAGCAATTTAGTGACTCAAAGTGTGGTCAAGCCATTGACTCTACAAGTTATCAACAATTCTAGAGAGTTTGGATAACCCACACACAGATATCACTGCAAAGCTGCTATACCTAGTTCCTCCACATCTCCCTGCCCCTAATGAGACCCTTTCCTCATTGTGCAATGCAGGCATGGGTGGAGTTTGGGAGGGAACATGGAGTTCACTGTCCCTCCAAATTGTGGATATTGAGAGGAGGATGTGCATTTTAGAGGTTACATTGCCCACAAACTGCTTGACTCACAGCCTCTCCTCAGTCAGGAGCCTACTCTCCTACAAATCCTCTTTCTGTGGCATCGACATGTAAGAAAGAGAATTACACAGCAAGGAGGAGTCAGTGGAGAAAACCAGTTTCCACTGGCTGGCAGTGTGTGATATCCGTTGTGGCTCCTGCTCAGAGCAAGTAGCCCAGCATCCTGGGAGGAAGGCAGAAGACACAGCAAAGCTATGAGGAGGTTGCTGAAGAGAAGAGGCATTGATGGGTTTGCTGATGCCACCTCTCTGTTTCAGCCATAGTGTTTTTCCTGATAGACTGCAAAACCCTCTTATTCCCCATCTTCTTACATTTAACTTAGTGAGCTGTTTCATGATCTTGAATATCCAACTAGGTAGAGCATTTTCTCCCTTCCATACTCTGGTTTCTTCTTGCTCCCACTTCCTTCTTTTGGGACTGTTTATAGCCTCTGGTTGGATACACACACAGCTGTTTTCCTTGCCCCAATCAGCTGCAGGTATAATAGCTCCAATCTATTTCTCTCAAGCAAGTCTTTCATGATAGGGGTCCACCTAATATACTACCACCCAACACTCTGTTAAAGGGCCTGACCAAGAGGTGGCAGCTTCCAATGCAGCTAGAGGAGGCTGGAGGGTTCACAACTGTTCCCTCTCTGAGCTGCTGAACCACATGATCTGTGGGTGTCAGACTCACTGGAGTATCTGCAAAGGACCAGGGCTCAGCATTGCCACTATGTTCCCATGCCAAAGATGCCATGATTGGAGTCATCATAAGTAACCATCATTTCAAGTTCAATCACCTTCCTCCGAGTGGAATGGGCACTGCCAAGTCCTTCCCTCTTTCTCAGCAGGGGAGCCTGTGAGGAGCTCGAGGCACTGGAAGGGTGACTGGGGCAGGGCTGTTGGTGATGGACTTAGGACACTTAGCAGGTGGCTGAGGCAGAGGGTTGCAACAGAGGCTGATGGGGTATCTGCCTGGCCCCTTCACTCTCTTGCCGGCCTGGTACTTGCTGAGATGAGTGAGTGTGCACGCCCTGTCCCTGACAGACGTATAGTGGCTCGAGGCTAGGCTGCCTGCATGAGTTCCCATTGGTTAGCCCAAGGCGAGGATGGCTTGCCTGCCTGGTGGATGAGGTGGAAGGGGCACTGGTAAACTGTGTGTATGGATAGAAGGGGACACATTTTAAAGGTCCAGCCACCACCCAGAGCAGCTGAAATCTAAACATACTCCAGGCAGGCACCCATTACTCATTCTCCCCACCTGAAAACTGCAGCCCTCTCTGTGGCCCCCAGCTGTCACTCCTGCATCTCTCCATGGTGGGGCGAGGCAGATCAGAGCTCACCCAGCCTCTTAATTTACTGGAGAAGCTCAGCACCAGACACCTTCTGTGCAGGGAGGGAAGCGGCAGCAATGTGTCATTGAGTTCAGAGTGGCACTGAGTTAGCAGGAAACCTATGAATGATGACACAGAAATATCATTCTGATCTCCTGGAGGCCGGGTGATTTCCAAAAGTATATTCAAAGACGCCTCTTGCTGTGGACCGCTGCATATTAATCACTACATAGCTGTGTTTAGCTCTCCTGCTAGTTCTGAGTTTCTATGCAAGACCCAAACAAACATCAGAGAAGGCCATGTCCTGTTGGTCTGAGGCAGTTTTGGAATTTAATCCTAATGTGCAGCTCTGATGGTGTGGGTGGAGATGCACCCACTAGAGAAGTCTAATTGCACCTGTGACAGGGATCCCGTATTGCTACCCAAAGTAGAAGTGGTACCATCTACAATGGTGCATTGTTGTCGCTTATATTCTACCCCAGAGCTGACAACATATCTGCAGTGAGTGAGCGGTCTGTTTTCTGTGAAGTTTGGGAGATTTTTCTTGGTAAAAGAGGATGTACATACAAAAGATGTGATAATTTATCTCTTTTCCAGACCAACATTTGCTTATCTTCTTACTCAAGCCCAAACAGAGGCCTAAATAGACAGGGTGATATTTTGCACAGTGTGAATGCATTTTTGCACCTGCTCAGTTAAAGTGCATGTTACTTGAGGGTGCTTTGCACCCTTTTTGTGGACTGATTCAATGTGTCACAGACTTGTATCCAGCCTGTTGGGGATTTTTCCTATTCTTCTTCATTCCCACGGAGAGAGAAACAACCACAGAAGAGGAAAGACATAGGTTACGCTGAATTCAACAATTGCTGTGACTCCCAAGGCCCCAAAGCAATTGTACCACTATAAAGGCCTTGGGCTCTGGGTTCTCATCAAGGGAGTAAAGTCAGCAAGGAGTTATTAGAAGTTTTAAATAATCTCATCCATCTGATCCTGGATGACCAGAGAGTCATGTGGCTTGTGTAGGAAGGCAGCATTTGCTGAGAGTGAGGAAGACACAGTGTTCAGGTGAGCTGGGGTAGTTTGTGTTCAACTTAATCAAGGATCCTTGTAAGTAAGTAAGAGTGGGGTGAGGTTGGTGATTTAGAAATAATTATTTAATTTCAATAAAAAAAACAAAAACTAAGGTTTGTGAAGAAACCACAGAGTCATCAGAAAGTCAGGGGTATTATAACTATACACCCAGGCCTTATTGTATCTTACTGTACAAATGCATCATGAGGAGCTCTTTTTTTGTGTATTTGCCATCACGGAAGATTTGAGTCTGGACAAATATATGCTAGGGGTCCCAGACAGACACTAGTGAATCTTTCTGTTGGTGATGTAATTTAACAATCTCATCAGTGATTTAGAAGAAAACCTAAAATCTCTGCTGGTAGCCTTTGGTGGTGACAGAGAGTTGGGCAGAGGGGCAAATAACAATGGCTATGTCTACACACACATCGTTATTTCAAAATAAGTATTTCAAAATGAGTTATTTTGAAATAAAGTCCTTATTTCAAAATAAGTTCATTCAAATTAAGGGAAAGCCTGCTGTCGAAATGGCTGTTATTTTGAAATGGTTATTTCGAAATAAGGCCATTTGGACATGTTGTTTCAAAACAGTTGTTTTGAAACAATGGTGTTGTTTCAAAACAACGTGTCCAAACGGTCTTATTTTGAAATAACTGTTTCAAAATAATAGCCATTTTGAAACCATTGGGGTTTAGCCTGTTTTGAAACAACAGTTCTTATTTTGAAAGGCCGGGATCCATCCTTTCGAAATAAGAAAACGTCATGTGGACCAAATATCTTTTATTTCAAAATAACCAGTGTTATTTTGAAATAAAAGTGCTGTGTAGACATACCCAATTAGAAATGTGCAGTCCAATATAACAATGCTTGCTAAACTGGGCTCACTTGAATGGTATGCAGTTAATTACAATTAACTGCAAAGTGGCACTTCCAGGTTCTCGAAGGCAGCTCCCTTTTACAGGAGAGAGGATGATATTAGAGAAACCACTGACTCCAAAAAGAATTTGAGGTCATGCTGATGGTGAAGAAAGCAAATCTCATTCTGCAATGTACATGCAGCGAACACTCAAGAAGAAATAGAGGGGTGCCCAACTATGAGAGACCATTACCAGATACTCTTTCTCCATCATGTTCAAACTGCAAAAAGTTGTTGAAAAATGGAAAGGTGTTAGCAAAAGAGCTACAAGAACTACTTCAGGTCTGGAAAATGTGGCTTCTGTGTAGTGGTTAGCATAAGCTTGGCTTTTTTTGTGGTGGTACTCAAGGGTACTGAGTCCCAGCACCTATTTCTCACAGTGATGTGGTCATGGCTCCTATCGCTGTCACCGCTGGCCCCAGAACCCTGGCTGAGTACCACCCCCACCCAACACACACTTTAAAAAAAATCCACTAAATATAAGTACATTCCATTTTTGATTCAGCATGGTGTCACTTTCTGGCTGATTTTGCTAAATGCTTCATTGCTAAGTTTGCTAAATGATTTGATGAATGAAGAATGCATGGTATATTTGTTGGAGGAGAAATGTTTGCTTCATCCTATTCTGAAAATTAAAAAAAAAAAAGCAGATTGGTGCCAGTCACCTGGTTTAGCTGGAGGCCAATGAATGTCAATAAACAAAACCAACAGAAGAAGGCAAGTTCCAAAGGGGCAGCCATGTTAGTCTAGTAAAGCAAAAAAA
>ML682064.1:2117292-2144590 GCA_007922195.1 Podocnemis expansa
GGAGTCTTGTGGCACTTAAAGACTAACAGATTTATTTATCGCATGAGTCTCCGTTTCTTCAAAGTGTCTGAGAAAATGGGACTTTCTTCCATGAAAGCTCATGCGATAAATAAATCTGTTAGTCTTTAAGTGCCACAAGACTCCTTGCTTTTTCTGCCTTAGGGTAGGGTCAGAGAAGTGAAATAAGAAACGCTCATGCTTGTCAGTAGCTGGTGACTGGCCATCATGCAGAATCTGGCAGCAGCATTGTAACAGCTGCAGACATGTGCTTGTGTGTTTGTGAGAGAGAGAGAGTGAGATCTAATGCATTTGTAATTATAATGAAGACTGTATTGCTGGGATCTAGCTAATCTTTTATAAATATAATATTTTGATGGAGATTCGTATTGGGGGATTTGTGACAGTAAATTGTGATTTATTGTTTATTGCAAAGCTGGTCTCCACACTCTCAGCTTTAGATAGCTGAGTATGAAAAGGTTTTTAATATAGTTTTTTTATTTATACCAAATAGACTCTGAAGGACATAGGTGTCTAGGCTAAACTCTGAAGAACATAGGAGTTTGGTCCAAGGCAAATCTAGTGCAAATTTAAGCAGGTACTCTGAAGGATATGAGTCCTATATACAGGCATGCTGAAGGATATAGAAGCCCTGCAAATGCCACCATGTGTTCATCATGCTAAATCCCACGGGACAGGCCCTTTGTGTTCTCCTGTGTAAATAATATTTTATTTTATTTTTTAAGAAAACAAACCAAACCAAATCAAACCAAGAACAGGCGCAATGACTCCTAGGATTTAAAGTAAATATAAAAAAGTGCTTGTGGTGCAATATACAACACTACAATATAAAATAAATCAGGTAATTGAAGAAATAAATAAAAAAGACACAAAAAAGGCCACAAAATATGCCTTATAAAAAAGCAATTAATCCAGTCACGTAGCTAATATATATATATATATATATAAAAGACATACTTTGATGTCCAAGTGAGTAGGTTCTTACTCTATAGCTGATGACCTATATCCTGGCTGTAAAAAATACCCCAAACAAATGCCCATGCTAAAGTTATTTAAAATTCTCCAAAAAAGCCAGAAAACACATTTGGGATACACTGGAGCCTTAGGTTGAGTTAAGGGAGCTTAAGTTGACATGCAGACTCCTGTCTCCACATTGGGCTTTTATTAAATTAACTTAAGCTCTTCCTTAAGTCAACTTAATAACACCACTTCTTAAGTTTGACTTAAAGCTTAAGTCAATCTTATTATGTTGACTTAAGCCAGTGTAGATGGTGAAAGTCCTTAAGTCAACCTAATCGGCCTCCAGACCCTCTCCCAGAGTTCCTGCCTACCAGGAAGGGTGCTGTGCATACTTCCTGTTTTAAAGGAGTGGATGGGGAGGAGGGCACTTCTCCAGTGCATTGCGGGACAGCTACCCAAAACACAATACTCCTCTGTCGACCTAGCACCTGCCAGTGTGGACACAGGCAGCCGACATGAGTTTTCAGTGTGGACTCCCTAAGTCAACTTAACAAGGTCAACTGTAAGCCAGCTGAGTGCTAGTCTATACTCTCTGTACTTTTCAGCAGCAGTCAACGGGAGATAAATAAGGTAGGAATAATACCTTGTATATCTCCCCATGATTTACTAATCCCTCTCTACACATTAAGTTAAGCCATCTGGAAATGTCTTCTGGCTGGCTGACAGCAACTTCGGTTCTGGTGCTGGAGCTGATGTGGTGATTTCCGGAGTCATTGAGTGGGTCTGCAGAGGCCACTCAATCGCACCCAGAAGAGCGTGCTAACCATGGTGATTTTGCCACCGTCAGTTTAGACTTACCCTTAAAGTCGACCTTATTAGGTCAACTTAACAGGGCCTCCAGTGGAGACATACTCTATTAAACCTGCTGCTTGTGAATACAAAAGTTAGTATGAATTACTCATGACTGTCTAGGGTCAAACCCAAATGCCCAATGTTCTCTTCCCATTCTAAAGGGCTGGGTAAAAACACACCAATCTCTCCTACATGAATTAACTGGAATCTCTCTGATACCATTCTGGGAGGGCTTAATTTCAAAAAGGAATTTTAAATTCAATAGAGCTGAAAGTAATTTTTAAAAAAACCTGAGTCCTCTTTCTCGATTGCAGAATAAACTTATTAGAAACTACATACATGCCAATTTTAATTTGGTATAACTAAAACTGAAACATCTTAAAGCTAAATGAAATATGTGGCAGTGGTAAAACACTGCTATGTATCATTTTAAGTAAATATAATATACGTCTGATACAATAAGATCTAAATACTTGCAAGCCAACCAACCAACTTGTGTAAAATTGCCACAACTATTGCGTGAAAACAATATTATGGAAAATAAGTCCTCACCCAGTGTTACAGGTGGTTCTTTTCTGGCTACCCAAAACAACAAGGTGATAGGCTAATAACTAAAAAAAAAATAAATGTAGCCCATAAAATAATCAATGATGAATATATTTAGTTCTGCTTGCTACCCCATACTAATATTATTTGTATGTATGTGTATATTTGTGTGTGAGTGTGCATGTGTGTGTGCGCGCGTGCGCGTGTGTGTGTATATAAAAAAGTACATTTTAAAATGCCACCAGAATAAAATGTAATAGCCAATGTATCTGTTTTAACTCCTAAAAACTGGTATTTTTTAAGAAGTAAATATATTACCAAACCCAGCATTGAATGTCATTGTAGTGTGATTTTTTTTGTATGCAGTTAATCATAAATACAATGTCCCTACCCCTTGCATAAAGACAAGTCAGTGTCAACCAATTTAATATTTTTTCTGTTAATTTGAAAATAAATTGGCAGAATTAATAGATCACTTTTTAATACAATCTTTATGACAACATAAAAAGTTAAACAAAAAAATTCAAATATGCACACCAACAAAAAATGTCAAAAAGGGCTAAAGAAATGGTACAATATTTTACAAAATAGTCACCTATAGCTAAAAAATTATATATTATCTATCAAGTTCTATGTATTCTTAATTATACTAATATTATGCTGCTTGTGAGTTCTAACAATATGTAAAACGTGTTGATAAATAAAGCAAATATACCTTAAACTAAACCCAGAGGCAGACATTGTTTCCCAATATTTGGCTTTCAAACAAATATACAGAGGGTAACCCATTCAATAGCTATTGTGAAGGGTCAAAAGGGAAATAATGCTTTACAAAACCTGAGTGAATAGAATTTTTTGTAAGTTTGTATAATAGTTAGCATGAGTATACTCCATTTGTGATGTAGTGTTGCTCTATTGCTAATTTTGCTAAATGCCTTATTGCTCAGTTTCTCAAATAATTTAATAAATAAAGTATGTATGGTGTTTTTGTCTGAGAACAACTATTTGCTTCATTCTCTAAAAATTGAAGAAAGGATGACAGTGCTCATCATCCTAGTCAACTAGAGGCCAGTAAATGGGGAGAAAAAAAGAAAATAAGAAAAGAACAAATGCAACATTGAAGAGGTGAAAAAAAGAGCAAAAAATAAAATAAAAATGAAATAAAATGTCATTAGCAAAATAATGTTAAAATAAAAAATAGCCATCCTTGTCAGGAGCCAATAACGAATAATCACACAATATTCAAAAGACAGCATGACACAGCATCTCCCATAAATTTTCCTAAAAACGAATTACTTAAAAAAACAAAAAAACCCAGAGCTTTGGGTAACCTAATTTTCACTGTCTGCTTATTGCATGTGTTGTGTTTTATTGAAAGGAAAGGCACTGCTGGGAGATGTGAAAAAGATGCCACAACAAGAAAACCTGTCAGATACCAATAGTAAAGGCTCTGATCCATCAGTGTTCTTCCTGAGTGGCATCCCAGGGCTGGAAGCCATGCACCTCTGGATCTCCATCCCGTTCACCTTAATGTTCACTGTGGCCCTTCTTGGGAACTTCACCCTCCTGTATGTTATCAAGACAGAACACTCCCTCCACAAGCCCATGTTCTATTTCCTTGCCATGTTGGCCTTCATTGACTTGGTTTTATCCATGAGCACCATCCCAAAAACTCTGAGCATCTTCTGGTTTAATTCCAGGGAGATCAGTTTCACTGCCTGTCTGGTGCAGATGTTTTTCCTTCATTCATTCTTTCACATGGAGTCTGCTGTGCTGCTGGCCATGGCCTTTGACAGGTACGTGGCCATCTGCAATCCCTTGAGGTATGCCACAATCCTGACATATTCAGTAATAGCAAAGATAGGGCTGGCAGCTTTGGCCCGGGCTGTTCTTATAAGGATCCCTCTATTAGTCGTCCTCAGTGGGCTGCCCTTCTGCTGGTCCCATGTCATCTCCCATTGCTACTGTGAGCACATGGCAGTGCTGAAGCTGGCTTGTAGCAACACCAGTTTCAATAACATCTATGGGCTGATTGCAACTCTTCTCACCGTGGGGCTGGATCTCCTGTTCATTGCTGTGTCATATCTCAAGATCCTAAGCACTGTGTTAAGTCTGGCATCCAAGGAAGAACAGCTAAAGGCATTTGACACTTGTGTTTCCCATCTTTGTGCCATCTTCATGGTTTACACTCCAGTGGTTCTAACCTCAATAATTCACAGGTTTGGCAACCTAGTTGCCCCTCATATACATGTCCTGTTGGCCAGTTTCTACTTCATCTTTCCTCCAATGATGAATCCCATAGTTTATGGGGTGAAAACCAAACAGATTCGTGACAGGGTGTGTCGCCTGTTCCGTGGGAAAAAAATTCTAGGCTGAATATTATGTGGGGTCTAGTAACAGCAGCCCTCCTCGCCAGTTACCCCTCCTAGTAAACAACTCTAGTGAGTTAATCTAGATGTTCCTTTTGCAGCATCCTGGACAATGCTAACGCTCTTCATATGCTATGCATTGGGAGTCTGGGCATACTGGAGAGGGAAGTCCCTCTCCTTTATGGGGGGAGGGGTGAAGCATACAGTTCCCAGGCACTTCTTAAGCTCTGCTGGGCAACATGGAAGTTGTAATGTCTTGGTGTCATACCTCATTTGTCCATCAGCAGCAAAATTATTAGATTTGCTGACTCCTTGCAGGGAGGATGACTTGCCTAACATCATCCAATAGCTCAGTGAGTACACTGGGAACCAATCCCAGCTCTGTGGCATCCCAGTCCAGTGATGTATCCACTAAACCCTGGGGCTTCCATGACATTGAGATTACTTCAGTTTTAATTCAATGATTCCTTTGTCTTCCAGTGCACTTGACATAGCTAGCTCCCTACCCTATTCTCTTTCAGTCCCACAGATCTTCAATACCCATTCAGCATTTAATTTTTGGTGAAACTAAGGCCCAGCCCAATTTATAAGAACTCAGTGATCTGAAGAAGAGCTTTGTGTACCTTGAAAGTTCATGCATTTCACCCACAGAAATTGGCTCAATAAAAGATAGTGCCTCCCACAGCTTTTGTTTCTATGCCAGTGGGAGACTATGCTTTGGTTGCAATAGGATTACAATAGTGATAAGTATGAATTAGGATAACATTTCGTTACCTTTCATTAGATGGTTCACAAGCCCATTTAAGATCCTTAGAGTGAGTTCCCAGGTGAGATGAACTCACACAATTGTTACTGGCTGCCATGGGAAGTGACTTGTCACCATCTGTCAGGATCAGTCCACATACATATTAGGGTAGGCTGCACTAGAAAGGATTTGCTTCAACAGTTATACCAGCAGAAACTTCTAAACAAAATGCAACTTATACCAATATAAAAAGATCTTTTGTTGGTAAAGGTGCAGCTCCTCCCCGAATAACTCGGGCTATTTTGTGAAAATAATTCTTTTGCTGATATAGTTATGTCCATACAGACATTTTTTCTTGGCACAGCTATGTTTGTCAAGGATGTGTTTTTCTATATACTCTGAAATAGCTGTGTCCACAAAATAGCTTTGTCCACAAAACTTATATACTGGCTAAAGAAACTAACAGCAGTGCATGAACGCCTAGCAGCACAGATGAACCAGCTGCTAGCAGCAGGCTCCCACCCAGACTGGCTAACACATGGAAGGACAGTGCTGATCATGAAAGACCCCCAAAAGGGAACAGCACCATCCAACTACCGGCCAATAACCTGCCTCCCCACAACATGGAAAGTCCTATCAGGCATCATAGCCGCCAAGCTACAGGACCACATGGGCCAGTACATGAGCACAGCTCAGAAGGGAATTGGGAACAACACCAGAGGCTCAAAACACCAGTTGCTCATAGACAGAGCAGTCGCCCAAGACTCAAGGTCTAGACAGACCAATCTGAGCACAGCCTGGATTGACTACAGGAAAGCCTACAACTCAATGCCGCACACATGGATCTGTGAATGTCTGGCGCTATACAAAGTCAACAGGACACTAAGGACCTTCCTCAAGAACTCAATGGGACTGTGCAAGACAACACTGGAAGTCAACTCAAGACAGCTTGCACAAGTGGCCATCAAGTGCGGCATATACCAAGGTGATGCGCCGTCCCCGCTGCTGTTCTGCATTGGCTTGAACCCCCTCAGCCAGATAATCACAAGGACTGGATATGGATACAAGTTCAAGAGTGGAACTACCATCAGCCACCTCCTCTACATGTATGACATCAAACTGTATGCTAAGAATGAACGAGACATTGACTCGCTAATCCACCTGACACGGATCTACAGTGAGGATATTGAGATGTCATTCGGACTGGAGAAGTGTGGCTGGATGGTAGTAAAGAGAGGGAAGGTAGTCAAGACTATGGGGTGGAACTACCAGCAGGCCACATAGCAGACATACAGACCAGCTACAAGTACCTTGGCATCCCACAGTCACATGGGACCCACGATGAGGAGGCAAGGAAGACAGCAACATCCAAGTACCACCAAAGGATAAGACAGGTCCTGAAGAGCCAGCTCAATGGGAAGAACAAGATCCATGCCATCAACAGGTACGACCTGCCAGTCATCAGATACCCTGCTGGTATAGTGAGCTGGCCAAAGGAGGACATGGAGTCTGCCGATGTGAAGACCCAGAAGCTCCTCACAATGTACGGAGGTTTCCACCCCAAGTCCAACACCCAGAGACTGTACGCCAGCCGGAAAGAAGGCGGACGGGGTTTGGTGAGTGTCAAAGCCACTGTCCTGGATGAAACCCAGAGCATCCAGGAGTACATCAGTAAGATGGCACCCAAAGATGAGCTGCTGAGAGAATGCCTGAGGCAGCAGCAGCAGACATGGGAGGAAGATCAAGCAGAAGAAGTGCCATGGCAAAAAGACAAGACCCTGCATGGGATGTACCATCGACAGATAGCTGAGGTGGCTGACATTGGGAAATCCTACCAGTGGCTGGAAAAGGCTGGACTAAAAGACAGCACTGAGGCACTGATCATAGCATCACCAGAACAGGCACTGAGCACCAGATCCATTGAAGCAGGGGTCTACCACACTAGACAGGACCCAAGGTGCAGACTGTGCAGAGAGGCCTCAGAGACAGTCCAACACATAGTGGCAGGATGTAAGATGCAGGCAGGAACAGCATACACTGAACAGCACAACCAAGTAGCTGGCATTGTGTACAGGAACATCTGCACAGTGTATGGGCTAGACCCTCCCAAGACCAGATGGGAGATCCCACAGAAGGTCGTGGAGAATAACAGGGCTAAGATTCTGTGGGACTTCTAGATCCAGACAGACAGGCAGGTACTGGCCAATCAACCAGACATCGTGGTAATAGACAAGGACCAGAAGACAGCGGTGGTGATAGATGTAGCAGTGCCAAGTGACAGCAACATCAGGAAGAAGGAGTATGAGAAGCTGGAGAAGTACCAGGGCCTGAAAGAGGAACTAGAGCGGATGTGGAAAGTGAAGGCCAAAGTGGTCCTGGTGGTGGTAGGAGCACTCGGGGCTGTGACTCCTAAGCTGGGCGAGTGGCTCCAACAGATCCCAGGAACAACATCAGAGCTCTCTGTCCAGAAGAGTGCAGTGCTAGGAACAGCCAAGATACTGCGCAGAACCCTGAAAATCCCAGGCCTCTGGTAGAGGACCCAAGGTTGAGGATGCCACATACCACCCATAGGGGTTAGAGGGGAATTTTTAAAAAACAGATATATATGTTTTGGTCTTGCGTATTTTGAGGTGGCAAGCCCTAATTGCTCAAAGGCCTTGTGCATAGAGCTAAAATAATTTGAGATCTGAGCTGTTGTTAATATCCTGAACTAAAGAATAAAATGTGAGCTCATAAAGTAATTTATATTTTGTATTAGAGAGGAAAAAAAAAAAACAACAAAGAAAAGTCACAAAACAAGGGTCCAAAAGGAAGGGAGCGAGAGAACACCTATCAAATATTTAAAGAAGCCATTTTACTGAATCCACTAGTATCTCTGCACATCAGAATGTTTACGATTTAAATATGGTTAAGTGATTAAGCTTAGAAGGGATTTAGAAGTGATCTAGCCCAACCCCTTTCTCCAAGCCCAGCTCAACAGACTAGGGTTCACAGTATTGCACTGAAAACAGTTGTGTGATGTTGTGACACAGGCTCTGAAGGCTAGGGAGAAAGCTTCACCTTGGAACATGAGCCTGAAAGTCTATACAGCTATTTTTAGTGCAGTAGCTTGCACTACTTGAGTTTGGCAACCTCATTTTGGTGTTTCATTGCCATGGCCTGTGTAGATATATCTTCAGAGAACCTAGTAAGAGACCAGTTTCAGTGTCACAGGTTAAAAGCAGAAGCTTGTCAGCAGGTGTAGTGGTCACCTACCAGAAGACATTGTCACGCGTCAGTTTAGGGTGGCCAGAGGAATGACAGGCCCCAAAGCCTGAACCAAAGTAAAATCATGCTAAGCTTCCAGCTGAAATTGCAAATTGCTTGTCTCCCCTGGAAAAAGAGGAAGTCGCCACACACACAAGCCTTTCCCCCCACCCTCCGGTTTGGGGGGAGTACATCTGGCTCAAGCAGCAGCTCTTCACCCCAAGCGGCAAGCTCTTTTATTTTCCTTATTTCCTTTTACTTCTACTTTTGCTGTTAAGCAAAGTTAACTTGTTTGTATCAGGATATAAAAGGGAAGCCACTAGAAAGGAGGGGTGAGAGTCTCTCTTGGGTCGGAAGACGCCGAGAGCTGGGGGTCTTGGCCCATTTGAAGGGGGCCACTCACCCCGAGGTGGCGGTGTAGCCACTCATGCCAGGACACTGCTCTCCCTTGGGTTACATGATGGTGAGTGTTAGGGTTTAATTTGGCTGTAATCCAATCAAGTTTGTAGTCTGCTTCATTCCTGACTCAGGTGTTGTCTTCATGTGGAATCCTCGAAACTGCCTCGAGTGCTGCTTGAGACAGGGTCCCTCAACACAGGGGTGGCAATCAGTAGACTTAGCAGCATGCAGGGCAGAGAGCCTACAGCCAGCATGGCTGTCAAATGGGCTCAGGAGACTTCCTGGGCCACATGCTGCTGAGAACAGCTCACTATTGTGGGTCACAAGGCCGTGTGACCCCTGAGTGCAGTGTACACAGTGCACACAGATTGGGAGTCCTGCTGGCTATCAAGGCAACGGTGTTTGCAATTCACAGGCTGCACACACCAAGGCTAGTAGGCTGAGACAACTGTTTTGTCTTCTGCCCATGCACCTTGTCCGCTCACCTGCTGGCCTTCTCCTGGGAGCCCGCCGCTGACCACCAGGTGGAGGAGGAGAGCCCGCCCCACCCGAGAGAACATCCTGGCCAGCGTGCTACAGCTGGGCCAGCAGGCCGAAGAGTTGTCCTGGGCCTGGAGTGTCGAACAGGGCGGGCACCAGGATGCTGCTGTCCAGCAGCTCCAGTGTGCCACTGACACCGACAACCGCATTGTGGCAGCCCTGAAGTGCCAGGCTGTGGCAACGGAGCACCAGGCAACGGCGCCTGAATGCCAGGCGACGGCCCTGGATAATATCCAGACCATGGTCCAGCGCATTGGGGCACACCTTGTTCCCCAGCATGAGGCTGACCCTGCTGCTCCCAGGGACTCAGCTGCCCCTCGCCGCCGCCGCTCCCGGACTTGGGGTGGCCTTGGAGAAGGCCGTGGGGTGGCGGGCCATGCCCCAGGGGTGGCTCCCTCCTAATATGACCCCCCCCAGTTACCCCCAAACCACCATCCCACATCCTCTGTCCCAGTTTAGTGCCCCCAGTTGTGCTCCCACTTGACCCTTCCTGCCTCCCCAGCTCCGTCTTCCCCAACCTCCTTGTTTGTTTAAATAAATCCAGTTTACCCATGGTATAAGTTGTTGTTTCATGTTTTATTAGTTTGGGTTCAGTGTGTGGATGAGTTGCATGGTGGCTGGCTGGGGCAGAAAGGGGGAGCGGGTGGTGTGGTGGGGCTCACACTTTGGAAAGCCAAGGGCGGCGAGGCTGGCAATGCTGTCCTGCAGCACTCCCAGGGTGATGAGATGTGGCAGCAGGACCGTGCTGATGGCATGGGCGACCTGCAGTGACAGTTCCCTGACAGTGGACCTCTCAATGCTGAAGAGATGGGCAATGGACCTGTGGGACTCGGGAGTGGCCATCTTCCAGAGAGCGATGGCCACGCTCTTGTCCACAGGGATGCCTGCCCTCATCAATGTGTGACTTCGGCGTAGGACTGGGGTGACCTTGGTGATGAGGGGTGAAGGTCTCCCTGCTAACCTGGAGGTTTCTCCTCCAGTGCTTGTTGCTCCAGGTTCACTGGACAACCCATTCCCACCAGTCTGTGCTGGTGCCCAGGACCCAGATGGGCTGTGGCACAGAAGAGGGGAGGGGAGAATAGAATAGAGTAGAATAGAATCATTGAACACTATTGGTGCTGTGGAGGAATTCTCAGTAAGCAGGGACCACAACTTAGTGAGGAGTGGAGCTTTATTTCTACACAACTGCGGGCCCAAAGGCAAGTATCCAAGAGCTCCAAGAATAGTGTACATTATTTTTACATAGTGACATATTACATCATATCACAAAGCATAAACTATTGTTGTATAGCCAATTAAGTTCTGGGTCCATCCTTTTTGCACCAAAAGTCCTCCAATTACAACCCCTTCCTTTGACCCGCCTCACTCATATTCATCTGTGCCACGGGCCTTTGGCCTAGTTGGACTGTCCCACATGGGTTTCCCTTTATCTGGGTAGACTGACCTTAGAATTCTGCAAGTAAAATCCAAACACTTCTGTCTCCAAATTCCAATACATAGTCTGTCCGTGAAGCATGGATACAAGCACAACAAGTCTCCTCTAGCATACCTTATCAGTTAGAGGCTGCTACTGACCCTCTTCCAGACCTGCTAGTAGAGCAGAGAAACTGAACACTTATTCCCCCGCCCCCCTTTTAGGCCTACTGAGCTATCTGTGTCTTAATGCTGTTAGGCCTCAGCCAAGGGATTCTTCCACAGTGCTGTGAAGGCCACTGAGACAATGGTCTGGGGCTCAGCTCCGGGCTCATCAGGCTCAGGGAAAGTGTGCCCCACAGCAGGGCAGCACCCTGCAGGCTAGCAGCGGGGCTACCAAGTGCTCAAAGATGGTACGGGAGCTGGGGAGCATCCCTAGCCATCTCTCTCACAAGCTCTTGGGAGTCACAATGGACAGGGAGGGGAGGTCATTTCGTGCTTTTAGGTGATTGACTGGCAACCTGGCTGGCAACATGGCCACCAACATGGCCCGGTGAGCCAGCCATGTTGCCACACCTGCCACGCTGCCCCTCTCCTAAAATCAAAATAGCATGTCCACACACAGGGCATGCTATTTTGATTGGAAGGGCTTGCCTTATTTCAAAATAAGCCTTAAAGTGAAGATAAGTTGAAGTACTGAGCTAACAATTCTAAACTTGACCAGCTAAAATAAAATAAAGAAACCAATCTAAAAGAAGTTAGGTAGAGTGTTGCTGTAGGCCTGTGCATCTTCCTCTTGCGTTGTTCAAGTTCATCAGCCAGAACATGGAAGCTTCAACTCCTCTACAAATTTGAGGGCTTTAAATACACTTTCAATAATAAATTTCATTATCTCATTCTTCCTGACCCAAATATGCGTATTTTCCAGAAATTGCTAGGAGCACCTTCTGATTACCAGTTAAGGGGTCTTCTGATGTCTAGCTTTTGGCATATATTTTTTTCCATTTCCTTGTTTATCAGTTTGTGGGATTTGTGGTGGGTTTGCTGAGATATTTTTTTACCTATTTGTCTGTAGAACATAGTGAAAACTCAACTTGCTAAATTCTACGCAGCCTACGCTCACCTTTCACCCAGTTATTCTCCTTCTAATGCATAGATAGATGAAAACCTTTGGTTTACAAAGCTTGCAGTACTTATTGCATAGCAAACTTACTTACAGATCTCTTGAGGACTAAGTCACATCCTGTGCAAAGATCTGTAGGTTACATGCGTTTCAGCTTATGAAAAGAACTAGTACCAAGATCCTTAATTATAAAAAGTGAAATACTAGGAAACCATAGTTTCTTAAACTTATATAAAGAAAGATATATTTGTATAAAATAGATAAAGAATACTATCTGCATGCAAGCTCAAAACAGGGTATAGTCAAAGGCTACACACATCACAAAGGAAAGGGCACATTGTGACATGCTTCACACCCATGTACACCCTTTGTGTGATTGTGTGTCATTCATATTGAGTCATAGCATAACTATATATTGTGTAATGCAAGGTATGGCATGTAAGATGTTTTTGGAACATTTCTGACATATTGAGCATTATTGTTATAGTGGAATGTTTGTTGCAGTGTCTTGCACATGGATATGAGATTTCAATGTGTAAGTGCTACAGAACTCCTTGCTTGTTTCGCTGAACTAGACTAAGAGAACTACCCCTTTGGAATTCCCCAAATATGTGTCTCACGGCTTGAGACAGATCTAGGCAAAGCTGCACAGAACTGAAGAATGATTCACAGCTCATTAAGATTTTATAGAACAGCCCAGTTCAATGTTCCAAAAAAAAAAAAAAAAAAAAAAAAAAAGGACTGGCCCAGATTTCCAAGAATGAATTCACAAAGGAACACAGTGACTCAAGGAATAGGGGAAGCTATGTGTAGCCATTGTTTGTCACCTGACCCTGAAAAGAGATGTGAGGTCTTTGAACAAATAAAGCTACATGGTCAGCAGCATGGAAGGCTCCTGACAGTATCACAAGAATAAATGGGGACATTTGAGCTTCACCCAGCATTAGGCAGAGAGGCCCTTGACCAGGACAGAATATGTATCATATGTGCAAGCATAAAATCATAGAAGATGCAGATTAGTAAGGATCTCATCATGTCATCTACCGGGTAATCCAATCTTCTGCTCAAAGCAGGACCAAACTGAATTAAATCACCCAGCCAGGGCTTTGCCAAGAGGGACCTTAAAAACCTCTAGGGTGGCATTTCCATATGGAACACTTGTCAAAATCAAGATGAATTTGTTTATATTTGTTAGTAGAAGCTGGGGAGGTATTTTCACACACCAATACGCAGAATGCTAGTGTCCAAACAAAAGGAAAGAAAAGAACTTGTTAGAGATCTGGGAGAGACAGATGGGTTGGATTCCAGTGACATGTAAAGAAATATGTAACTGAATCATTCTTTGCATATAAGAGGATTGTACTATCACTATGTGGAACAGCTCTTCACAGATATATCTGATAAAATCTTTTACCTGTACCCTATCATGAAACTTGAGGGACATTAGCTATTTGGTCTCTTGAGTCTAGTGCATAATAAACTAATGAACCAAAATATAGTCAAGCCATTGGCTCTAGAAGTTATCGACAATTCCAGAGAGTTTGAAAAACCACATGCAGGTGTCACTTCAAAAATGCTATGTCCTATTTTCCAAGGAAAGCTTTTGTTTTCTGGCACCATCTGGGTTATCATAAAGGCAAAGTGTCTCCCGGACTCGATGACCCAGCTCCACCATGCCTCCCTATCTTTTCCTCATAGTGTAATGCAGGGGTGAGTAGTTGTGTAGGAAACATGGGGAGCATTCTTCCCCAAAACTGTGTACATTGACAGTGGAGTGCACAATTAAAAGTTAGGCTTTGTCCCAAACCGCTCGAATCAAGGCTCCTCTGGTGAGGCCCCACCCCATCCTGTGTGCAGCAGGGCCAGTCCCACCAGCACTGGCACATCCAAAAGGGAAGTGGACAGCAACAAAAGTCTCATGCAGAGAGTGGCTGCAAACCCAGCCCCACAGCTCCCTGGAAGAGTGATAGCCATCAACGGGCCTTGTTTCAGGCCAGATGAGCACACAGCGCTAAAAGGGACAGAGATGGCAAAGGGGAGCTGTCAGGGGATGGATGAGGAGAAGGGTCCTGGCCACAAGAGGTGATAGCTTCCAAGCAGCTGGAGCAGTCTGCAGGGTTCATGGCTCTTCTGAGTCCAAGCTCCCACAACACAGGATTTATGGTTATTGGGGAGATATCCTAGAATATCAGCCACCAACCCTACTAGGGACCAGGGATTGATGGCACTGCTCTATTTCTGCCTGTACAACCCTGTGATTGGGGTCATCTTAAGCAATGACCATGCCTGGCCAATTGCCTGCCTTTGTCTGGCTTGGGCACCCCCGAATATTTCTCTAGTTCCAAGCAGGGGTGCTTGTGAGGAGCCCCGGAGGCTGGGTGTGTGATGGAGGCAGGCCCACCAGGTGGTGGGCTGAGGGCACTAGGCAGGTGGCTGGGGCAGAGTGTGGTGGCAGGGGCTGGTGTGGCACCAGCCTGGCCCTTTCACATCTCACTGGCCTGGTACCTGTTGAGGAAATGGGGCACACACTGCACAGGATCCCTGTCCCTGAAGGATGCGTGGTGGCCTGAGATGGGCAGGCTGTGTGACCAGTTTCCTATTTGGTCAACACAAGGGGACAACAGCTTCCCCACCTGATGGGCAAGGTGGAAGGGGGCACTAGCTAACTGTGTGCATTGGTAGTAGGGGGCACAATTTAAAGGTAGAGACATTCCCCCGAACAGCTGGAATCAGTCTCCCCCGGGCAGGCTGACTGGTTACCTTGCAGTCCCCCCTCCTGGAGAAAAGTGGCCCCAGCCTGCAGTGCCCAGCTGTCACTCCTGCTCTCCCCATGGGGAGTAGATTTCAGCTTGCTGGCCTCTGAGGACACTGAACAGGCTCAGCACCAGCCAGCTGCTTCTGTGCAGAAAGTGGTCCGGCAGCACCATGTGATCAAGTGCAGAATGGTCCTGAGTCAAAAGGAAGCTGATGTATGGGAATGGGGCGGCTCCGACAGGAGCTCCTGGAGTCTGGGTGATCTCCAGCTGTGGCCTACAAACACCTGCATGTGAGCCATACCATTACCCTGGTTAAATGCCTGCCTTTGAATCCCTATGAAAGGCTCAAACAAAGACCAGTGCAGGCCCAGCCTTGACAACCTTGGGTGGATGTGGAATTTTCCCATCTATGCATGGCCCTGTTGGTGTGTCTGGAGGTGCCCCACCCCAATACAGAAATCAAACTGCGCCTGAGAAGAATGGTGGCTGTGCCTGGGGTAGTCACCTGAAAATGTCTGTCAAGATCAGGGCAGGCTGAAAATGGAGAGCAGATTCTCGCAGTGCTGATGGATGACACTGAATGCAGACTTTCCCAATGAATCACAAAAAAATGCTTCTGATTCCTCACACCACTTATGAAGAACCACAACAAATTATAAACAGCCCCTTTTACTGCATTTCACCAACTGGCTCCCAATCAGCCACTGGGTCTAGTAAAGAGATAAGTTACTTAAAACTCCATGGTCTTTATCAAAAAGGGTTCTCCTAACCCCAAAGGGACAGCTACATTACCAGGACCAATGTAAATTTGGATCTTACTCAAACTACCACATTGTTAACTAATCTTTTAGTAATTACTACTAAAAGTTTATTATAAAAGGGGAAGAAAGAAACTATGAGAGGACTGTTAATGGATTAAGGCAAATCACATACATACAAATGATTTAAATGTCTGTATACATCAATTATGTGACAGAATTTGGAGTTTGCAAGTATGTATATTTCCTCTGGTGTCCATCAGTTCTTAGTTTCACAGCTTCAGTTGCAGATGAATAGGACAGTGATAGATGTTGTTGGCTGAAACTAAAGACAAGATGGAGCAGGTTCAGCTGCATTTTATGTCCCTTCGCCTTTGCCATGCTGCCCATGGAAATTTACAGGAATAAGATGGAGTCTGGAGTCACATGAAAATGTCCTGGTGACTCATCAGGGCTTTCTTAATGGGCCATTAAGCAGGTTATGGCTGCAATGATTCTGTTTGGGGTGTTGCCCAGAAACATAGCACAAGTTGAAGTGCAGATGTATCAAACATATTCATAACTTCCAATGTCAATAAAACACATGCACATAAATAGCCTAATCATTCTTAAGCAGATTATCACTTTTCTATCTGTACTTGACATGACATATTTCATGTGAATTATTGTAATTTAGCCATATTGATGTAAAATAATATCATGAAAGTTCCCCTTAGTTCAGCCAGCATCACAAGGGGACCTTATTCCTACCTAAAAGGACGGCAGTAGAAATGGCAATTGTGTAGTGTTGCTGTTTATGGTCCACCTTAGAGCTGACAGACTCTTTGCAGTGGGGCTGTCTGGAATGAAATTTGAAGACTTCTTCTCAGTAAAAGAGGCTGTATACTCAATTAACCATCTCTTTCCTAAAGCAGTGTTCTGTTGTCTTCATATTGAAGCTCAAGCAGAGCCTTAAACACATAGGCTCCATCTACACTGTCAAAGATGTTTCAAAATAGTTATTTTGAAACAACTATTTTAAATTTATTTTGAAACAATTATTTCAAAATAGTATTGTTTCAAACTTATTATTTTAAAACAGAAGTGTAGTGAAAACTATTTATTTCAAAATAAGGTAGGAATTATTATTTCAAAAGAGAAAGTCTTCACTATATTGTCTATTTTGAAATAGGGGAAGGCAGGGAAAAGTATAGGGTCATTATTTTGTAAAAAAGTCAATTCTGTGACTTGGAATGGCTTCTTTCAAAATAACTATTTCAAAAGAATTGCTCTTTCAAAACAAAAACAGGTTTAGTTATTTCAAAATAGCACCCCTCCCCAAAAATAACCCTTCTGCCAGGGCAAGATGGTAGAACAAGGGCCGGGTTCTATATCTAGGGGTTTCCAAATAATGTTACAGCACCAGCTGGCTCAAGCCCCCTCCCAGTCTTCTGGGGGGAATCATGCACTATTCCTGGGCACCCCAAAAGGGTAATGCTTCCCAACTTGCAAGCATGGGTCTGAATGTGATATACAGAACTTTTAATGCGAGAATAAAAGAATGTAAAAACACAATAGCAAAACTAGCACTGATCTGGAGAATCAGTGCAGAACGGGATTTCTGCCAAAAGCCCACAAAACATAAAAGAATGCAAAGTCACAATTGCAAACCACCCCTGATCTGGAGAACCAGGACAAAACAGAATACTCACAAAACTCAAAACAGCATCCTCTGCACCCCAGCGTGTGTAGACAATGTCCCTCGCACCCTCTGTCTCATCACTGAGGCTGTACAGCCCTCCGCTGGCTGCTCTCACCATCCTCTGGCGCTGCTCACCAGCTCCATCCACTGGTCACTTGCTCTATCTGCTGGCTCCACCTACTGGTCACTCCTGCTGTCCAGCCATCAACTGGCTGCTCTTCAGTGATTTAAGCTCTTAAACTCATAATGGCTGCAAACACCTCCTTCAATTAAAATAAAGAAAAGAAAGGCTCTACAGGAAGGCTGGTCACTGATTTATCCTTTCACAGTAGGGCAGGGGTTGAGGCAGTGCTTCAGGCATAGCTCTTAACAGACCTAACAACTCCTCCCCCCCCGTTTCTAACTTTTACCAGGCTCAGAGCCTGGGGGGTGGCTGCTCTTTGAACTTCTTTATTGCTTAAGGATGACCTTATACACTTCAACTAACCTCAACAGAGTTTGAACGTTCAAAAGAGTAGCATATTACACAAGACAGTATTTCATGTTTCTTTTCAGTAAAATTATAGCTACTGACAGATTTGTGCTCAAAGAAATCTAAATGCCATTAATCATCATTGCCCTGCACACATGAGTGAGACTATATGCTAACACCTAATGGTGCTCCGTGTAAATGCAAATGCAGAACCCATGCAAATTAGTTGCCTCCCTTAGAAGCTGTTAGGCACAGCTTCTATAACTGTCTTACAAAAATAATAAAGTACTTATTTTGAAATAACAAAATGACTGCATGGACAGGTTAAAAAAAACATTCAAAATAAGCTTCCTTATTTTTTGGGAGGGGGACCTTTTCAGTGTAGATATAAATAGTGTGACACTGCACCCTTTTTTGTGGACACATGCTAGATAGACCCCACTCGTATCCATCCTTTTGAGGGTTTGGCCCACACTTTTTCTCTTGGATGTAGATATTCACAGTGAAACAGGGGGAAATAAAGGGGTTAATCTACCTTCACATGCTGTGACTCCCTAGGCGCCACCACAAATTAAGCATTATAATGATGCAAGTCTCTGAACTCTCATCAGGTAGTTAAGTCATCAAGTTGTCATTGGAAGATATAAATACTCTCACCTTGTTCATCCTGGCTGAGTGGAGAGTCACGCAGATTGTGTAGGACTGAAAAATTCACTGAGGGTGAAGAAGGCACAGAGTTCAGGTGAGCTGGGGTCATTTGTACCGAAATTAAACAAGGATCTTTGTAAAATGGAATTTTTTGAAGCAAAGGGAAAGTTTAGGGTCAGATCAGCTGTCAGGCATGCTGGTGTATAAGAAAATTGTTCTGAATTTACACCAGTGTCATTGAGATCTGCAATGCAGATCACCAGTTGCCCAGTTTGATTATGAGTTGTGTGATAAAATAATTCTTCCTGCTTGTTCTAAACCTGCTTCCTATTAATTTGGTTGTGTGACCCCTGGTTCATATCACAGAATCACCGCATTGTAAGGTCTCGAAGGGGCCTTGAGAGACCATCTACATCAGTCCCCTGGATTCCTGACACAACTGAGTATTTTCTGGAGCATCACTGATTGCTGTTTCTCTAATCTGCTTTTAAAAATTTCCACTGACTGAGATAGTACAACCTCTCTTGGCAATTTATTCCAATGCTTAACTACTCTGACAGGATGTTTTTCCTACCATTCAACCTAAACCATTCTTGTTGCAGTTTAATCACACTGCTTCTTACCCTAGCCTGAGAGGCAGTTCCTCAGACTTCTCACCTAAAAGGAACAGCTCAGGTACTCCAGAAGTCAGCGGGGAGCTCTCTCTTTGACTCACAGGGAGTGGACTCACATGTGTAGGCTCTTTGGGTATGTCTACATCATGAGCAGCAGCTAGTCTCAGAGCTTGGATCGTCAGAGCCAGGTTCGGGCTGCTCGGGTACCATGCTAAGAATAGCTGTGCAGATGCTGTAGCTCAGGGTCTGAAGTTGGTAGGCTGGAGCTCCAACTCAAGGCATAACGCCAACACAGCCAGCCTGAGGATGGTCCTCTGATCCCACGACCTCTGCGACTTACTGCCTCAGCCTGCTGCTCGCTGTGTAGATACACCATTGCTCTCATTCTCCCCATCACTGACTTCATTCATGTGGCCAGATGGACTATGTATCTACAGGCTGAATACCAGACTGTGGTGTTGAATGTCCCGGCTGCATCTCGCTACATGCATGAAAACCTGCCAGGGATTTCTGAACTGACAGCATGTGTGGCTGGCCAGATACGCAAGCAGAACACACACTAAATAATGTGCCATTCACCAAACCGAGGTGCAACAGGTAGGATGCTGTACAATGTCCTTACACCTTTGTAAGCAAATGGGGATCATTTTTTGTGGCTTGCATGATTTTCTAAAAACTTTCAATGATTTCACATAGCAAATTATAGGGGTGTGTCTTAATGATGTTATTACAATTTGAGTGGATGCCTGATATTATAAAAGCTCCATTGCTGAGCATTTTTGAAGATTTAATAGATGATATGAGCATATCTCAGCCATTCATTAAAAAAAGATGTTATAATTGGCTTTAAGCAACCTCTGGATTTGCTGATCTCTATAACAATTGATGAATTGTGACTTAAACACATCAAGTATCAGCCCCTCATACTCTATAAGTGGAACCTTCATCTCAAGTGAGACACACTCATGTTTATTGTTACCTCTTGGCCTTGATTCATTTCCCATTTCTTCCAGCTTTCTCTAGATAACCATGACACTGTGCAAGAATCATCATCCAACAGTTTGGGTTTCTTTTATTTAATAGCATTAAATAAAGGAAGCATGTCAGGAATTTCCTTGTCTAGTCTGTGCTAAACCAACACCTTGCCACCTTTTTTTTTTTTTTTCTGGTACAGATCTCACTACAGATGTCCATGCTGGTCTCATTTTGAGGGCAGACTCCTGCAATACGCTCTAGGCCATCATATTTAAGACCACTTGGGTACCATGTGCAGAATGCAACTGCCCACGTAAAAAGGGCTATATTGCTGTGAGCTGATGACACAAACTGGGATCACTGCTATCTGCCCTATAGACTCACATGGGGGTGAAATTCTAGTTCAATCTATTTGGGTTCCTGTGCTATGCCCTTTCTGGTGATGTTTGATTAGCTCCAAGCAATTCTTTAATAATACCAATATCACTGAGATCAGCAGACTTAACTGAGCAATGGGCTAGTGGAGAAGGAGAATGGTGGCAAGCTCATTTCTGTGAGTGGACTTCTCTTTTGAACTCTGAGCCCTGTAAGTCCACAATGGCTCAAGTTAGTTGAGCTTCAGGGAATGCTGAGAACCAATCTTTTTTACTGCCCTTTCTCTAAATTAAACATTAGCAATTCTTCAAGTCTTTTCTCTGGCCAGGGACACTCCTGCTGGAGAGGAGCAGAGATATGCAGATTTAAGGTATTTTATAATAATTTTTATTGCTAACAGCAAAAATCATGTAATTGATAAGAAAACTAGATAATAGTCTTATAAAGCAATAAAAGAACACTATGTAATACTGAAATTATTATGTCATGTTAAGCTTATAATGGAATAACAAAATATCCATTAATGGAAATACAGACAGAACACATACAGTTAATAAAGCAAGCCCTATGCAGTTAGTAGCAAGCTATAATAAATTATGTGGGGTAAAGGGGCTGGTACAGCTTGTACTTGCACTCCCTGAGGTAGGATATTAAGGCTGCAACTGCAGTGCAAAAAGTCTAGCGACCCATAATATATTTAACGAAGATAAAACAATAAAACGTATCTAAAAGAAAATAATTTGGTGGGTCTGTGAAGATTTTCTCTAGAGAAAGTTGAATTCAGGCCTGGTGAAATGGAAACCTCAAATTCTCTCTCAAATTCTAAATATCTTAAGTACCTTTTCTTACCTTTCGAGAAATAAATTCAATTATCTCATGCCCCTTTCTCACCAAAATATGGGTCTTAATCTAAAACTTTTTAGATTATTGCTTCAGGGGCTTCATGTGTATGATTGATGTATTTTCCCTGCTAGAATATTCCCCTTCATTTGTCTATGAACTTTGTGGGTTTTGAAATGTCAAAGGTAGCTCCCTATCAGCCTACCTAGTCCAGTCCAGACAGCCTCACCTTTCACCACTATATCTTCTACTCCTACTTCCTCATTTGCCAAGCTAGCATGAAGATTATATAGGTCTATCATTTTTAATCTAACACAAAACTTACGCTACCTCACCTACTTATGCTAAGTATAATACTATAACACCAGGATTTATAAAGAAAGATATACATATGAAACAAGGTAAAGATTGTGTATGCATGCAGGCTAAATATAAGTATAATCAGGTGCCACAGTATGGCTCTGGGCTCTTCTATCCCCACTGATCATTGTTATTTCTTTCTGAAATGTATTACACTGTGGAGCTATCTCACAGTGCAGCTAGGTGCAGGAACATCTAGGGAACCAGTTGTCCTCCCCTGAAGCTGAGCACTCACTTCTCCTCAGTCATGCTCCCATGATGCTATGTGCTCGCTTCCCCTCACCTCTTCTGTCCTTAAAAATATAAAGAAAAAGCTTTTTATGTTGTCTTTAAGTCCTGCAACACAGAGAGGCACAGTACTGTAAGTAGACAGAGGGTTGAATTAAAATCTTCCTGGGGCTGGAGGCAGGGGTGGAGCTATGCGCTACTTATCTGCCGTGATGCAGCAAAGTGGAAAATCAGGAGCAGCAAGAAAAGAAGAGAGAGTTCTGGGAGAGATCCTGGAGGCCAATCAGCTTAAATTTCACAAAAATTAGTTTGAACTACTACAGTTTAGTCATGCCAGTTCAAACTAAAGAAGTTCAAACAAGTGGTTAGTTTGAACTAAGCACCTTTTTTTTTTTTTTTTAAATTCTAAGTACCCTATAGTTCGAACTAGTCACGCTTTTTATGATTGGATTAAAAAATCGCACTTAGTTCAAACAAACTTCACACTACTTAGTTCAGACAAAGAAAGTCCAAAGTAGGGTTTTAGTTGTAGACATAGCCAAACACAACACGCGGGTATTCTTAATTTAAGGCAACAATTTAGTTAAGATCAAGCACTTTGCCACATCCTCAACAACTTAGTGAAAGACTAACATCCTTAACTCTTAGTAATTAACAAAGATTGGAGAAGATTTAGGAAGGGGAGAAAACAAAACAAAACAAAACAAAAACAAACAAAAACCCAGTGAAAGCTTTCTCATTTGCCTGCTATTCCAGCTGTTGTTGAAAGATACTGAAGCTGTGTCCAAAAACTAGATCCCAAAGTGTTCAAGCTTCATCCCTCTGTTTATCCTTGTTAGTAAACAATAGCAAGCCATGAAAGAGGAAAAATAGTGCCCAGAGGTGGACCTAAGGCCACCAGCACACTTAATTAATTAATTAATTATGATCTTACGGAAGCTGCATATCTTGAGGCCCAGACAAACATTTTCCAAAGGGCACGTAAAAATAAGGTTATTGGTCTTTTCCTGAAACCTTTTCCTAAAAGGTCCTGGTGCACGTAACCAAAGCACCAGGGAGGGTTTCAGGGTCAGCCAAAGGTGGAGCAAAAGGCTTGTCTTCCCTCCTGGCCTAATCATGCCAAGGCTGCAGAGAGCTGCAGAAAGGCCTAGTAATTTTGGCAGCTGTTAGCAAAATCAAGGGAATCAGATTATGCTATCATGCAGGCCTTAATTGACAAGGTCTGTTAATTTCATATGCTGTGCTCTGTTGAAAGGAAGGACGCTGCTGTCAGACTTGCAAAAGATGCCACAAGGAAATCTTTCAGGCTCCAACAGCACAGACTCTGATCCATCAGTATTCTTCCTGAATGGTATCCCGGGGCTGGAAGCCATGCACCTCTGGATCTCCATCCCCTTCTGCTCAGTCCTCATTGTGGCCCTTCTTGGAAACTGCACCCTCCTGTATGTTATCAAGACAGAGCCCTCTCTCCACAAGCCCATGTTCTATTTCCTTGCCATGCTAGCTTTCATTGACCTGATTTTATCTACAACCACCATGCCGAAAACACTGAGCATCTTCTGGTTTAATTCCAGAGAGATCAACTTTACTGCCTGCCTGGTACAGATGTTTTTTCTTCACTCTTTCTTTTATGTAGAGTCTGGTGTGCTGGTGGGCATGGCTTTTGACAGGTACGTGGCCATCTGCAACCCTCTGAGGTACTTCACCATCCTGACCAACTCAGTGATAGCAAAGATTGGGCTGGCGGCTTTGACCCGGGCTAGTGTTATAAGTATCCCTCTGATCATCTTTCTTAGTAGGCTGCCCTACTGCCGGTCCCACGTCATCTCCCATTGCTACTGTGAGCACATGGCTGTGGTGAAGCTGGCCTGTGCCAACACTACTTTCAGTAACATCTATGGGATTTTTGCAACTCTTTCCACTGTGGGACTAGATCTGATATTCATCTCCCTGTCATATGTCAAGATAGTAAGGACTGTGTTAAGTCTGGTGTCTAAAGAAGAGCAACTCAAGGTTTTCAATACTTGTGTTTCCCACCTTTGTGCCATCTTAATGGTTTACACGCCAGTGGCTCTAACCTCAATAATTCATAGGCTTGGCCACCTTGTCACCCCTCATATACATGTCCTGATGGCCAGCTTCTACTTTGCCTTGCCTCCCATGCTGAACCCCATTGTGTATGGAGTGAAAACCAAAGAGATTCGTCACAAAGTGTGTCTCCTCTTCCAACGAAAAAGCTTTTAGGCTGAATATTGTGTGGAGTCTATTCCTGGGAAGCCAACAGGAAATTCATCACCCATACAGAAACATTAGGATAGTTATTGCGGATGTACCTTTCTCTATCATCTTTTATGCTGGGCAAGATCTGGGCTACTGGAGTGGGTACCCCTTCTCCTTTTGTAGGGGTATAGCTTGGAGTCCTGGGCTCCCCCAGGAGGTGTTCTGGGAGACGTGGAATTTGTACTTGGCTCTTGTCCTGCCTTGTTTGTCCATCACTAGCAAGAGGGCCAGAGTTGCTCACTCCTGGTATGTGGGGAAGGGAAATCACATGTCTAACGTCAATCAGTATTCTGGTGAGTATACTAGGAACTGATTCCAGGTCTCTGGCATCCAGGCCAGTGCTCTATCCACTAAAACCTGGTGCCCCCATGACACTGAGATTATCTGAATTTTAATGAGACAATTTCACCAGGTTCCACTGTATCTGACATGGTGATTCTCTACTAGTTGTTTCCCTACCCTATCTCTTTCTATCCCACAGAGCTTTGATATCATCAGCATTTAATATCTGCCCCCAGGCGAGTTCTTGTGAATTCGGTGATCTGAAGAACCCTGTGTAGCTCGAAAGCCCATTTATATCAGCAACAGAAACTGGAACAACAAAAGATGACAGCTTGTATCTCTAGGTCACTGGGTGTCCATCCTTGGACTTGAACGGGCCCATGTCACAAGGGTATGAATTAAGAGCATGTTTCATCATATTTCATCAAAAGGAACACAAAGCTGTATAAGAACTGTGGGACTAGTCCTCAGACATCTTAAATTCTTGCAGTTCTTATTGGCTACACTGGGAGTTTCCCAGTCTCCATCTGTCAGGATCAGGCCACATTTTGGGGTAGAGTCCAGTAGAAAGGCTTTGACAGCATCACCATACCAGGAGAACCTTTTAAAGGAAATGCAGCTTATATCCATGTAAGGAGATCTTTTGCTGGTATAGGTAAACTGACTCCCGGAATGATACAAGCTATATTGTGAAGATGTTTCTTTTGCTGATATAGTTGTGTCTACACAGACATTGTTTTTGGCACAGCTCTGTCTGTCAAGGTTGTGCCAAGAAAACTTTGTAGCATAGCTTAAGTATGTGCCATTGTGGTCTACAAAATCCGTGCATTTCTATTTTGTGTGTAATAGGGGTGTGGGAAGTGGAGAGGTGGACAATTTTTAAGGTTCAGATAGCTAATCTTTGTTATAGTTCATATGTGTTTTGAAGGGTGGGGAGCTAACTGCTCTGGAAGCCTTGGCTGTGTCCACACACAGACAGTTAAATTGATTTAACTTAACTCGATTTAATAAAGTTGCTATAAAAATCATTAAATGAATTTAAGCCAAATTGATTTAATAGGTCCACTCTAGAAAGTCAAATTGAACAAGCATGTCCAAAGACAGGACTTGCTAGTTTGTTTTAGGAGAGGGACACCATGGGAGGTGTGGCTAGGTGGCTGCCTAGAAGGGCCATGCCCCCACCTGATATATAAAAAGAGGAAGGAGAAGCGCAAAACTGTTAAATCAAAACGACTATTAAATTGAAATAACACATCCACATGGCATTATTTCAGTATAATGGTTGCGATCCACCCACTGTTTTAATTTGAAACTAGCTTTTATTGAATCGATCTGACTTTCCTTGTTTCAAAATAATGGAACTCATCTTTTCAAAACAAGAAAACGTCATGCGGACCAACGCTTTTTAAAATCAAAATAACCAGCATTATTTCGATTTAAAACCTGCATGTGAACATACCACTTGTGTATAGGGTCAAAAAAAATGAGATAGCTGTCTTTTATTTCCAGAACTAATGCGTAAAATGTGAGCTGGTAAAGTAATTTGTATTTCACATTAGAGGCAAATACCAACAAAAATATAATCACAAGAAAAGTCATGAAAAAGAAGAGGGAGTGAGAGCACTCATGGACTATTTAAATGAGATGTCTTACTGAGCCCTTCAGGTATTGCTGTGTATCAGGATGTTAGAAATCTAAGTACACTGTAGGCTCTCTTCCTACAGTTTGTGTAAATGCTTCTGTTTGTCATCCACAGGGTTATGGCTCAGGTGACCACTTGTAGTTGAATTCTTTATGAAATGAAGACTTAAGCTAGTTAAAGAAACACTTTAGGAAACCTCTGATTTCAGCCAATGAGGGGGTGTCTCTCTAATGTGTGTGTGCAGGAAAATGCCTCTCTGGGGACGCATCCTCTATGAACACTTTAAACCCAGTTAGTTAAAAGTCTCTAATTCTTAAATGCCATTATTAAAAAATGTAGGTAAAAAAAAGTACAAAGCAGTTGGTCAAAAAGTAAATGTGACAATAATATTTATGCATGAAGAAATACACCTGACTAAAAATAGTGGGTGAACTCACATCCCTGAAATGTACCAAATTATCTGCCTACCTGGCTTTGTTTTGAGAAAGTCATATGTAGTTCATAAGTTTAAAACACCCTCCTTTTCCCTCACTTATCACTATCACAAACTTAACTACAGAGGACAGAGTCTAATGGTGTGAAATTGAGGAAATGTAAATGATATACAAGATGGCATCTTTTTTTTTTTTTAATAGAAAAAAGATTTTATAACTGACGATGTTTTATGGAACTTGGTAATGCTAAAAGAACACACCCTGTGATCTATCTGAAGTCTACGCTTGCAGTCAGTTTCCGTGTCTTTTTCAGTTTTGTAGCTCTCCTTTTTGGATTCAAGGAACATCATGAGACGAAACTGAAACCATTTCCACAGACCAAGTCATTCTGTCATGCGCTGATTTGTCTTATATCCCCCTTCCCCTGTAGCAGCTGGCTAGCTTCCCGCAATACTGACAGTGACCCTCCAGTCAAACTTGCTTCATCTGTTCCCATCACTCGCCTAGTCAGACAGACTAAAAGATGGGCTTTGCCACACACTTGACATATTCACTAATGAAGGGTGGGTGGATCAAAAGAAACAGTGTATAAAAAAGGCCTCTTGCTAAAGGGACACAGCTCCCAGCAGCCTCCGTCTTGAAGGAGAAGCCTGTTCAGACCGATTCTGAAGTAACTGACAAACATGAGTGAGCAGCATTGGACATTGCAAGGCTGCATGTGTGACTGGGGGATACTGACTAG
>ML682064.1:2149590-2238156 GCA_007922195.1 Podocnemis expansa
CTAGCGTTATACCATTTCTTGGTCCCACAAATGACTGTCTAGAGGCACTAAGCCATTGAGTGGGAGACAACTAGTTTGCTGGCGGCCATGTGCAGGCTTCACAGGAGTGGGGTTGTCACAGCAAGGCAGGGTTAGATGGACTCCAGGAGTGGGGGGATTGGGTGACATAGCCATTCAGAAGTCCACAATGAAGAGGGGAATGTCAGACACGTTTCTAGGAACAGATGGAAGTGACGTCTCCTGGCCACTGCCAGTTGCTCAATGGGCAGCAGCAGGACTCCAGCATCTGAACATTGCACCTCCACCTGCCTTTGAAACTGGATGTACTGCCTTGGTCATGAAATTCATAGTATCTTTTCCTGTCCTTCAGCTTAGCTCCCTCTTACCAGGACTTGGCATCAGCCAGCTCCCACCCTCAGACAGACACTGGCTATTCCAGTCCAGGGATCCCACTGTGCTGGATGAGATGAACTTCAGAAGTGGATGTCCTTAGTATGTTGAACACTACAGCTATTATCCCCCCTTCAGCCCACCCAGGAGCTTCATGTGCACCTTTCCCAGGAGAGGGGACAATATAAGTTCCCGTAACTATAGGGCATGAGCGTTCCCACTGGAATCTGTCCCCTGTGACCTCCTCTGGAGAGAGGAATGCTATCTTCCTTGCCTTGCTAGGGACAGGTGACAGCCCCAAAAATATTTGCGTTCAGCAGCAAGGAAAGTTCCTGACACCACCACACGTATCAGTAGGAACACTGGATCTTCACATAGCACAACATAGAGATCCATCCTCAGCCTGAGAAAATTATATAGAATCACAGAAGATTAGGGTTTGAAGGGACTTCAGGAGGTTATCTTGTCTAGCCTCCTGCTCTAAGCAGGGCTGACCCCAACTAAATCATCCCATCAAGGGCTTTGTCAAGCTACGCCTTAAAAATCTTTCAGGATGCTGATTCCACCTGCTCCCCCAGCGTTTGTGACCCTTTCATTTGCTTAATTGTGTATTTGGCACGAACAGGTAATACACTTTCCTAAATCAAGATAATTTGTTTTGTATTTCTTAGTAAAAGCTAAGGAAGTACACTCATAGACTAATATCTTGAATGCTGGTGTTCAGGACAAAGATATGGAAGGAACGGAACCCGTTAGGGATCTGGAAAAAATGAATGGGTATTGTAAAGAAATATGCAACTTGTAAGATCATATAAATAATATCAACTGGAATTCGTAGCTGTGGGGAAGCACACCTTCTGTGTAAGGTGAACATAATATTTCTGCATGGAATGGCTCTTTGGAGACTGGTGTCTGATCAATGATTTCTTTTGTAGCATATCAAGAAACCTGACTGACACTGGCTTTTTGGTCTCTAATCTACTCCATAAGAAATTAATTAATTAAAGTTTGGTCAAGCCATTGAAGCTACAAGTTATCAAGAACTTCAGAGGTTGAATATCCATGCACAGATATCTCTTCAGAGCTGCTATGTCTCATTTTCCCTGGGAAAAAAATGATCTCTGCCACCTTCTGGATGATTGTAAGACTTAATGACTCAGTTCTACCATGTCTCCCTACCTTTTCCTCATGGTGTAAAGCAGGGGTGGGTGGAGTTTTGTAGGAAATATGGGGGGCATTCTTCCCCAAAACTGTGTACATTGAAGTGGAATGCACAATTTAGAGGTTAGGCTTCCCCTCCCATCCTATGTGCAGCAGGGCCATTCTCATCTGCACTAACACATCCAAAAGGGAAGTGGACAGCAACAATAGTTCGCTGCAGAGAGTGGCTGCAACACCAGCTCCCTGGCACAGTGATAACCATGAATGGTCCCTGTTTCATAGAATCGTAGAATCATTGGGTTGGAAGAGACCTCATGAGGTCATCTAGTCCAAAACCCTGCTATAAGCAGAACTGCACCCACTATATCATCTTAGCCAGGGTTTTGTCTAAATGGGTTTCAAATGTTTCCAAAGATGGGGATTCCACCACCTCCCTAGGGAACCCATTCCAATCCTTCATCACTTGCCTAGTGAGAAAGCTTTTCCTCATATCCAACCTTGACTGCCCCAGTTGCAGCTTGAAACCATTTTGCTCATCGTTCTGTTCTTTGTTGCTACTGGGAACAACCTAGCTCCCTCCTCGGTGGAGCACCTCTTCAAGTAGTTGAAGGTTAATATCAAATCCACCCTCAGTCTTCCCTTCTGCAAACTAAATAAGCCTAGTTCCTTCAGTCTCTCCTTGTAAGTCATGTGCCCCAACCCCCTAATCACTTTTGTTGCCCTCGGCTGCATTCTTTCTAATTTGTCAACTTCCTTCCCATAGTGTGGAGCCCAAAACTGGACACAGTATTCCAGATATGGCCTCACCAGCACTGAATAGAGGGGAATAAACACACTCCTCGATCTGCTGGCAACACTTCTACAGATGCAGTCCAATATGCCATTGGCCTTTTTGGCAACAAGAGCACATTGTTGATTCATATCCAGCTTTCCAGCCACCATAACTCCCAGGTCCTTTTCTCTAGTGCTGCTACTTAGCCAGTCGGTCCCCAGCCTGTAGCAGTACATGGGATTTTAATTTCCTAACTGCAGAACTTTGCATTTTTCCTTGTTGAACCTCATGAGATTTTGTTAGGCCAGATGAGCCCAGAGCTCTAAGAAGGATACAGAGGGCAAAGTGGATCCATTGGACAGTAGATGAGAAGGATCCTGGCCCTCACGGGTGATAGCTTCCAAGCAGCTGGAGGAGTCTGGAGTGTTTATGGATCTTTTGCCTCCAAGCTTCCACAACACAGGACTTATGGCTCCCAATCAGTCACTGGGTCTAGTAAAGAGATAAGTTAGTTAAAACTCCATGGTCTTTACCAAAAAGTTTCTCCTGACCCCGAAGGGACAGCCACATTTAGGGATCAATGAAAATTTGGGATCTTACTCAAAATACCACATTCCTTGTTAATCTTTTAGTAACGATAATTAAAGGTTTATTATAAAAGGGAAAGAAACATACTAGGAGTGGACTGTTAACAGATTAAAACAAATCACATACATACACATGATTTAAAAGTTCAGATACCTCAAGCCCTTGGCAGCATTTGAAGTTTGCAGGAATGTATAGTTCCTCTGGTGTCCATTCAGTACCTGGATGAATAGATACAGTGTCAGGTTGTCACGGGATGCACTTCTGTGCACCCTGGGTTATGATGTATATGATTTTTCTGTTCATCTGTGCACTGTGATCATATGTTTTTTATGCCAATTACACTATACAAGATTTCTTTATAGATGTTCATAACCTATTCTACATGATTACTATGATGATATGTTTCCTGTGGCATTATTCATGTTTACAGATGTGTAGCATGGTTCAGACAGACAGAAAACCTTCCAGCACAATGTAAACAACCAAAGCTGTGAGAGAGCAAGTACCTGGAGGAGGTAACAAAGATATGCTAACTGAGGTCTCTGGCTCTGACCAGAGAAGGGGATCACCTAAGCCCATAAAGGCAGGAGTTTGAGGACTATGGAAACAGAGAGAGTCACTTGAAAGTATTTGGGACTTTTTGTCTGGGACTCTCAATCTTGAAATAACTTCAAGCAAGATCCATGCCCTGCCTGACTGCAGGCAGAGACTGGCTGTATGAATATTTGACAGCTGAACACCTTGAGCATAAATGTCGACTATGAGGTCAGCTAAAGTAGAAATATTAGGGTAGTTATGCATGTTTTACCTTTTATTTGCTTGTGGTCTCTCCTGACTCATTTATATTGTGATTCTGCCATGACTGGCTATATTCACACTTAGAATTATAAGCTGATCAATAAACTAGCAGTTGTTTTATCTAAAGCTGTGTGATCTTTAGAGGATGTTAGTGCAGAAGGCTTGGCATGATCCATTTCTTTGTTAAATGGATGGACTTGGGTGTCTGCTGATTGGGAGTGGGTCCCAGGCTCTTTAAGACAGTGGTTCTTGGTGTGGTAATTGGGGCCGTGAGTGCTTGCTTCGGGTATATCTACACTATGGGCTTAAGTCAACCAAAGGAGGCTTAAATCGACTTAAACAAAGCCCTGGCCACATTTGGAGTTCATTAAGTCGACTTAAGGGCTTCATTAAATTGACTTCATAACTCCAGCCCTTAACTGATAAGGGTGTTTTATAGAACTTGGTAATGTCAAAACAACACAACTTGTCATCCATCTGCAATCTATGCTTGCAGTCAGTTTCCATATCTTTTTCAGTTTTGTAGCTCTCCTTTTTGGATTCGAGGCACATTACAAGATAAAACTGAAACCATTTCCACAGATCAAGTCACTCCATCATGTGCTGATTTGTTTTGTATCCTCCTCCCCCTGCACCTTTTGGCTAGTTACCAGCAATAAGGATAGAGACCCTTAGGTCAAACTTGCATCATCTGCACTCATCATGCGCCAAGTCAGCCAGACTTAGAGATGGACTTTGCCACACATGTGGCATGTTCACTGATGAAAGCTGGGTGTATCAAGAGGAACAGTACATTAAAAAGGCCTCTCATGAAGGGGATGCAACTCACAGCAACCTCTGTCTTGAAGAGGTGGCCAGTTCTGGTCGATTCTGGAGTACAGGTGTGGTGTGTTCTCTGCACAATGTTCTGCCTCATTGGTGGGTGCCTGTGGTTATGATGTTTCTCTACTTTTCCCAAATATGCATCTCATGGCTTGGGACAGACCAAGGCAAAACTCGGCAGAGCTGAAAAGCAGCTCACACCTCATTAGGACTTGTGTAGAGGAATTCAGTGCTGCATTCCAAGAACAAAGGACTGGCCCACCCATCAACAAATGAATCTACAAAGGACCACAGTGTCTCAGGGAATTCATGGACATTTTTTGTCACATGACCCTGAGAAGATGGGTGAGGTCCTTGAGGGCACAGAGATATGTTAACCTCTAGCTATGTTCTCCCTCTTCCACCACCATCTTCAGACACCTTTAAACAACTGAAATGCTGATCACAGGAAGAGGACCTGGCCGGAGGCAGACAACCATCCTTTAGTGAAAATCATGTTTATATACAAGGTGGCTGAGAGTTGTTTAGAATGATTACTTTGATCCAAATTGACTTGCTTCCCTCTGACATAATGACTTAAAATCTTTCTGTACTTAATACATGTGTTTGTTTATTTTATCTTAAGCAGAACATTTGGTTTCAGATGTGCTGGAGACACCATTGGAAGTGACAAAGTCTAGTGCATATTTATTTCTTAGGCTATGTCTACACTTGGAATTTAGTTTGAATTAATGAGGTTTATTTCAAACTAAATTAGTGCATGGCCACACTGGCTTTCCTTAGTTCTAACTAAGGAAAGCTTAGTTTAAACTTGTAAAATCTCCCTTTAGTTTGAACTAATGGTTAGTTTGAACTTATTAGTTTGAACTAACTGAATGGAGCCATGTTAACTCGAACTAACCATTAGTTTGAATTAAAGCGATTTGCCCTCCCTCCTCACAAGGTACCTTCCTCTTTCTGTGTTTTGGGCGGTGGCATGTCCCTTGTTGGGTGCCATGCTGCCACACTTCCCATGGTGCCCCCTTCCTAAATTGAGCTAACAATTCCTGTCTATGGACATGCTAGTTTGATTTTGGTTTCTAGTGGGTCGATGTTAGCTCAAAATATTTTCTTAGTTCAAGTTAAACATTATTAGTTCAAATTAATTAATTTGAACTAATTGAATTTGAATTAAGCTTACTAAGTCTAGACATAGCCTTAAATAAAATGGCAAATGTATGAGTGGGCAGCAGTGAACATTGTAAGATAGCAGTTCCAAAGGCTGCATGTTGGACTGGAAATATTGACTGGAGTTATACCATTTCATGGTCTCATGAATGACAATTTAGAGGCACTAAACCACCGAGTGGGGGTCAGCTTGCTTGCTGGCGGCTGTGCGTGAGCTTCATGGGAGTGGGGTTCTCACAGCAAGGCAGGGTAAGATGGGCTGAGAAATGGACCAGGCTCTGAGCCACTTCCTGGGCGCCACAAGCAGCTCAGAGCCCGATCTGGCTCCTAGCCTTCTCCTAGCCTCCACAGAGGGGCTGGGAGGGAGGGGGCTGATCAGCATGCCCCAGGGAGTGGGGGAGCAGCCCTGCTGGGGTTCCCTGCCACCAGCAGGGAAACTAGTTCCCCCTGGGAATCCCTCGCAGAGAGGAAAGGAGCCCATGGGCAATCCAATTCGAGATAAAGAGTCTAATGTAGACCCTCTAACTCAAAATACTAATGCCTATTTTATTGCAAGTTAGGAATCGTGTGAAGACTCACTAATTCAAAATAATTATTTCCTATTAATATCAAAATAGTTATTTCAAAATAACTATTTCAAAGTAACTCTGATTGTGTAGACATAGCCACTTAGAATTATAATCTGATCAATAAGCTTGTAGTTGTTTTATTTAAATCTGCGTGATCTTTAGAGGGTATGAGTGAAGAAGGCTGGGTATCATCCATTTCTTTCTTAAACAGACAGAGTTGAGCAGGGGTGTCACTGGGGCCTGGCACATGGAGTATGTGCCCCGAGTCCAAGCACCAATACCCTGAGTGTGTGGAGCTGCCCCTGCCTCTCCTGGCCCTGGCACCGGGCAGGGATCCAGGGCCAGGCTGGCGACGAGAGAAGCCCAAGACCAGATTGGACCTGGGCAGGGAATTTGGGCCACAGGGGGGTGGGGCTGCAACAAGAGGGTGTGGCCTGGGCCCGGGTCGCGGGTCCTTCCCTAGGGCAGCGACACTCCTGGTGTTGAGTATATGGTCATTGGGAATGGGTCCCAAATGCAGTGGACAGCAGTTCTTGGTGTGGTAACTGGGGGCAGAGGTGCTTGGTTGGGGACCGTCCTTGAGTAGCTAGAAGGCACACACCCACTGCTTGGGACTGGTTGAAGTGAGTGGTCACTTGGCAAAGCAGGGTGAATTGGGGTTCAGCAGTGGGAATTGGGGGCGGGGTCACAGCAGCACATGTGGCTAGATCTGGAGAGCAGCCTGTCACAGAGGACGTGGGTGGAATTTTTGAGGAAAGATGCTGAGTATTCCCCCACACCCCAGAGCATGTACATTTTGGAGAGGGTGCACAATTTAAAGTTTAGGCTGTACTCCAGATTAATCAAGTCATGGCCTCCCTTGGTCAGGATCCTGCGCCCCTGCAGGCCTCTTTCCAACTGGAACTGCCATATTGAAAATGGAAGTGGGTTGCAATGAGGGGTCCCAGGCAGACAGTCAGATCCCACCCTCATTTGTCCTCCCTAGCACAGAGGTAGCTATCGATGGCCGGTGCTTAAGGCTGGAAGAACCCATCACTTATGTGGGTGACAGAGACAAAGTGGAGCCATCAGGCAGTTGCTGAGGAGACAGGACCTGGCCTAAGAGGTGGCAGGTCCCAGGACAGCTGGAGGGAAATGGAGGGTTCACGGCTGCACCAATTCTGAGCTTCCACACCCCATGATCCATGGTTTCAGGGTCTGTGATGTTACTTGTCAACTCCGTTCTTGGGGAATGAGGGCACAATACCGAGCCTCTCTGACTCACTTGAACAATCCTCCCCAACCTCTGTTTGAGCCAGAAACCAAAACAAATGAAACGAGTGGGAAACACATCTAAACTTGTCTGAACAAGGGTAACAGGACTAAAGCAACTTCCCTAACCTCATCTACACTGATGGCATCATGAAGAAGCACCTCCATTAGCACACTGAATGGAAAACAGAGAGCCTCATTTGCATCAAAGGTGGAACAAGAATTAGCAAACCGAATGAAGAACCAAGCATCAGGACAGGAAATGCACTGAACTCTGTGATCAGTACAGTAGGGAAGCACTGCCTATTGGGGGATCTCTGAACCCATGCCTGCACACACTTCACTCAGCAGTTATCAGACCAATTCTATTCATAGATCCATTCCTGATACCCAAAATACTAAATCTGCCTGATTGCTCTGTGGGGTCCCCCAATGTAATATTCCCCATAGCCAGGAAGGATGTTTCTATTCTTCAGCCTAAACAAAACAACTCGGGTAGACTCCCCTGAGTCATTGTTTACCAATAAAGAAACTTGGTGGTCTCTCTTGAATCACTGATTCTTCCCTAAAACCCCTAGTCAAGTTTTTAACTATGTTCTGATTCCTGAATCCAAAAGCTGCATCAGGTCCATGGGGGCTTCATCTTTTCCTGATGTGACTGATTGTGTTACAGGCTTTGCCTGTCTCAGGAACTCCAGACCCTAAGCCAAAGAGCCTGTCTGGTGGGAACCGATGACTGGTTTAAGCTGCACTGAGTGGTGAAGCTCCAGGGGTTGGATGCAGGCAGCGGCACCAGGCTGCTGGCTGGCAGTGGCAGGGGCCAGATTGGGCCTTGGCAGCCAGCAGGAGGAGCCCAATCTGGCTCCTGGATCAGGTCTGGGGGGCTGGATCTGGCCCAGGGACGTGGCTGCATGGAAAGACCCTGACCCTTTTTACAGGGAAGTGACATCACTGCTCTCAATCCGGATATGACTTGCTAAACCCCAGTTTTGAAATCAAACTTGTGCTAGATTTCCCCAGTACCTCAAATGAAATTGCACAATATTGTAATTGTTTGGATGTTTCTCTCTCTTTGTATGGCAATGCCTATTTGGATGCTAATTTTTTATATACCTGGCCATAAAACATAATAATCAAATAAAAATATAATAATAAACCAGCTGTTTAAGATCACGCTCGTTGCCAGATTCGCTCCAAATTTCCTTTATTCCTCTGTGTTCTTGGTTTTATTTTCTTGCTCTGCAACAATCTTTTCATTACCTAGCCAAAGATGCCCATTAAGCCCCCAGATCCTGTGGGGTTTTCTCATCAGGGGGGTTACTACTAGAAGAATTGTGGAATGCAAATGGGGACACGGATGTGCTGAATCTGCGATATAGATGGGAAGTGCTGCTATACCCATACAGGGTCCAGGGACACATATGGGTGATATCTGAAAGGTACTATTTTGACCCAACCTGCTCAGATGTGTGCTCTAATTTGGTGCAATGCCAGGGACATATAAAGGTGTCAGCTGAAAAGAGTTGAGTTCAGGGAGATGGGAGGGGTCAGCTGAGTGTGCTGATAGACCCATTCTGCTCAGACACACTTTGTGAATGTGTGTGTGCATTTATTCGAGTCTGGGGCATGAGGAATACAGGTATGGGTGCCAGTGAGGTGCCCCATGCATTGGGTGGGTGATAGAAGCAAGACGGCTGGTTCGGGGGCTGAGGCCACAATTCAGGCAGCTGAGGCAAAGGGTGATGGTTGGGACTGCCATGGAGCTTGCTTGGCTCCTTCTCTGTCTCACTGGCCTGGTCCCTGCTGAGGTGAGTGGCAAAGTCTCTGTCCCTGATGGACACATGGCGACCTGGGGAAGCCAGGGTGCCTGCTTGATTTCCCATTTGGTTAGCTAAAGGAAATGATGGGTTTCCTGCCTGGTTGGTGAGGTGGGAGGGGGCACTAGCAATGGGTGTATGTTGATAACGCGGGGCTCAGTTTAATGGTATGTCCATGTCCTGAACAGCTGGAGTCATGGACTCGCCCTTTTAGGGTCCATCTTACCCTCAGTTGCCAATCCCAGAAAGCAGCTGCCTATCCTGGCAGCACCCAGCTATCTATCCTGTCTCTTCCCATGCAGGTCAGCTCACAGCTCACTTGGCCTCCAAGTCACTGGACTAACTCAGCGCTGGCCAGCTGCTGTGCAGGGAAGGGTCCAGCAGCACCATGTGACCAAGTGCACAATGGCTGTGTCAACAGAAAACCCATAAATAGGGAGTGGGGCTGCTGAGTGATTTCTATCCATGGTTTCAAAGCCCCCTTAATTGTGGACACCTCTGCCTTAGCCTCTCCACAGCCCTTGTTAAATACCCCTCCCTTCTGGGTCACTGGGCAGGACCAGAAGAAACACCAGAGCAGGTCAGACCAGCAAGGCTTGGGCTGATGTGGAATTTGCCCCCCATGTGTGGCCCTATTGGTTTGACTGGAGCTGCCCCCAGTACAGAAGTGAAAGGGCACCTGTAAAGTGTATGTGTGTGTAGCAAGGCATACTCCTCTCTACAGCGAAATGGTAGTGACAGCAATTGTGTGGTTTTGCTGCTTATCTTCCACTCCAGATGTGTCAGAATGTCCGCAATGGCTGAGTGGGTCTGTCTGAAATGAGGTTTGGAGGAGTCTTCTCGATAAAAATAGGCCATACATGGAATTATCTATTTCTTTCCCCAACCATAATTTGTTTGTCTTCGTATTCAAGCTCTAGCCAAGCTCTAAACACATCAGCTGGCATTCTATAAAATGTGTTTGCACTTACTCAGTTAAGGTGTGTAAATCCCTTGGCACACCCATTATTTGAGGGGAATTTATTGCAGTTTTTGGATGCACTCACTGTGGCCCACACTTATATATGCTGTGCTGAGGGTTTGGCTCAGGTTTTTTCATATGGAGGTACAGATAAACAGTCACATAAAAGGAAAAATATGGGTTAATCTACATTCATCACTTGTTGTGATTCCCTAGGCTCCAGGACAAAAGTACTGCTATAATGAGTCAAGTGTCTGAACTCCCACAGGGGGAATAAAACTATCAAGGTGCCTTTAGAAGGTATAAATACTCTAACCAGGGGATGATCCGAGCTGTGTGGAGAGTGATGCAATTTGTGGATGACAGTATTTTTTGATGGTAAGGAAGACACAGGACTCAGGTGAGCTAGGATAGTTTGCATCAAAATTAAACAAAGACCTTCTAAACAGGGTCTGTATAAAGTAAATGGCAAGCTTAGGGCCCAAATTCCTCTCAGCCACATGGAGAATTTATACTACATAAATGAGAGCAGAGTGAGATGGGTCAATGAGAACAAAACTGTTTCATTCCATCAAATAACAAAAGAAAACCTTTGCCATGAAATGAATGGATATTCAAAAAGTCAGGGTGTTAAAGCACAGCCATAGTTCTTTCCGCTTTTGAGAGTGTCTTTGTTGTGTATCTGTGTCAGCAAGGCAGATACTACTCTGGGGAGGGGACTGGTATATCTTGTGGGTCTCCTCTTGCCAGTAGTGATACTTTGTGTTGCTGGTATGTGGCCTGGGGCTATTCAACCATCTCATCAGTGATCACTAGGAAATCTGAAGTCTGTGCTGTTATGCTTTTACAGAAATGACATGGTATTGGGCAGAGAGGCAACTAATGATTATAACAGTGCAGTCCTACGGAATAAGCAGTCACTGCTAGATTAAATTCACTTGAACAGTGTGCTGTTGATGACAGCTAAAGGCAAAGTCACACATGTGATACCCTAGAATACAGAATGGTCCCCATTGCAGAGAACAATTATCTATTAGGATAAGCTTCTAGCAATGCATTAACAATTTCACAGAGCTGTAATCAAGAGACATAATAAGCTATGGGTTAAGAGAGGGAAAGTAGACTCCTGGCAAGCTGGTTACTGTATGTTGGGGGGCTTCCATTTGGGCAGGTAACCTCCATCCCCAGAGGCCCAAAATAGCTTCTCTTTTCATGCCCCCTCTCTAGTTTAACCAATTATACTAAGGGAAAAGCTTAGGAGAAGGCCCCAATCCTCAATCTATAGATGTCAATGGAATCATTTCTACACTTTTAATGGCTTTGGGTCAAATCCACATTGTTTAAGTCTAAAACACATTCATCCCTTTCTCGAGTAGAAGCTTCACATAGTGGGATGAAAAAGCACCAAAATGGTCTAACCAGTGTTAATCCCATCCTGAAGGCAAAGGAGGCCACACCTCCTTGGCTGTGTTGTATATGGTGCAGCTGTCGGCCCTTTCTAAAAGGGAACAACTCAGCTCAGTTGAGGTGGCTTGTGGAGGAGAGAAGTGGTATCAAGTGGGCTCTGATCCTGGAGTGGTTAATACCTCAGTCTGTGCATACCAAGAACATTGCTACCCAAGTGGACAGCAAAATGCCTGAAGGAGGAGGTCCAGAGAGAACAGAAGTGCCAGGAGCTCAAGCAGCTGATCACCCCAGAGACACAGGAGAGCTACCGATTTTGGTGCTGAAAAGGAAAGGGTAGGAAGGAATCCAGGGGACATAATCTTTGCTGAAAAGAGAGAATCAGGGAGTCATTGAGCATATCTGGGAGGACCCCCATTGACTTCAATGGCAAGTACCCCTACAATTGCCAAGGTCCTGGGCTGGAGCTCAGTGGAGCAGGGAGAGAATGAGTCCCTCTACTTTGAGCTCCGTGGCCTGGTTTGCTCATCTCCCCATTGTTATTTCTGGCCACTTCTTTGGATTTTGTGGTGTACCAGTGGAGTATTCTTGGAGCATAAACTGAGGCGGCCCCCTTGCCTTCATGGCTCCTGACTTATCTAGAGTAAGTGTTCTAGTTATATATACATCTAATCTTTGAACTCATCATGAATCCTCTTGGCAACACATCCTGAAAATATGCATGCTAATAGTCTCAGCTTTTCATGCAGGCTATAGCCTGTTGGTTTCCAGCATAAACATTCTTATACTTTAACATAAATCTGTGATACTATTGTAATGAAACAGTTATGTAAATTTAGAAGGAAAAGGATATGTTTGTAAGCAAACAGGCTAGGGTTATAGGATAAAGGTCATTCCAGTGACTACGGACACTAGGCCATATTGCCATGAAACCATTAGGCCAAAAAACTAGACTGTGCGAGCAGTCATATTGATTTGGCTACATAGGATCAACTCCCTTGAAATTCGAGATTGGAAGATAGACTCAGGCACAGTGTGTACAAGCCCCATGACATGCCCAACATCTGCATCTCCTTTTTCCAGCACTTACTACCCATTAATATGTATGTCATTTTCAGGGTCTGTTCACTCTATATTTGGTTTTATTGAATGGAAGGACACTGCAGTGAGACTTGCAAAGTATGCCACAAAAATTGTCAGGTTTCAACAGCACAGGCTCTGATCCATCAGTCTTCTTCCTGAGCGGCATCCCGGGGCTGGAAGCCATGCATCTCTGGATCTCCATCCCCTTCTGCTCAGCGTTCACTGTGACACTTCTAGGCAACTGCACCCTCTTGTATGTTATCAAGACGGAGCCCTCCCTTCACCAGCCCATGTTCTATTTCCTCGCCATGCTGGGTTTCATTGATCTGGTTCTCTCCACATCCACCATGCCAAAAATACTGAGCATCTTCTGGTTTAATTCCAGAGAAATCAGCTTTACAGGCTGCCTGGTACAGATGTTTTTCCTTCACGCATTCGCCATCATGCAGTCTGCTATGCTGCTGGCTATGGCCTTTGACAGGTATGTGGCCATCTGCAATCCATTGAGATACACAACCATCCTGACCAGTTTAGTGATTGTAAAGATTGGGCTGGCAGCTTTTGCCCGAGCTCTTCTCCTAGTGGTCCCAATGGTCTTCCTTCTCAGCAGGATGACCTACTGCCAGTCCCACATCATCTCCCATTGCTATTGTGAACACATGGCAGTGCTGAAGCTGGCCTGTTCCAAAACCAATTTTATTAACATTGATGGGATCCTAGTAGCTCTCTTCATTTTGGGACTGGATCTGACACTCATTGCCCTGTCATATCTCAAGATCCTAAGGACTGTGTTAAGCCTGGCTTCCAAGGAAGAAAAGCTGAAGGCTTTCAGCACTTGTGTTTCCCACCTTTGTGCCATCTTAGTGGTTTACACCCCAATGGTTGTTTCTTCAGTAATTCACAGGTTCAGCCAAGAAGTTGCCCCTCATACACAGATCCTGTTGGGCAACTTCTACCTCCTCTTCCCTCCCATGATGAACCCCATTGTGTATGGTGTGAAAACCAAACAGATTCGTGACCGGGTGCATCTCCTCTTCCGAGTAAAACAATTCTAGACGCCTCATTATGTTGAGTCTACTAATGAGAAGCTTATCAGCAAGTTCTCTCCCCACCCAGAAAAAGAATCTGGAGAGATCATACAGATTTGTTTTTGTGCAGCATACTCGACCTGGACATTTTTAAAGCTCTTCACATACTATCAAGTCAATTTTGTGGGCATGCTGGTGGGGGAACTTGTTCTCCATTGCATGGATGCAGCATTTAGTCTCCAGGCTCTCCCTGAGCTGTGATGGTTAACATGGAAGTGGTTTTTGGACATCGCTGTAGCTCGTTTGACCATCACCAGCAAGAGGTCCAGACTGCCTCATTCCTTGCACATAGGGAGTGAAGTGACTGGCATAATGTCACCCAGCAGCCCGGTGAGTGAAATACTCTTATTGCCGTGGCAGCACGAAGCCTAAGTGACTTGCATACTGGACTATCATGCCAGAAACCTGGGATTAGTTCCTAGTTCTGTTTTAATGAAGTCCTTTCTTTACTTCTAATATTTTTTACATGGTTCCCCCCCCCATAATAGCCAGTTGACTACACCAGCCTCATTAAATCCCATGAAATTTTAATATCCTTCACCACCTAATTTTTGGTTGACTTAGGGCTGAGCTCAATAGTTAGATAGTCAGTGACCTGAAAAATAATTTTGTCTAGGTCAGTAGCTTGTGACTTTCAGCATCAGAAACTGATCCAAAGATGGTACTGCCTCCCATGACTTGTCTCTTTAGGTCTCATGGATGGTGATCAGCCCCCATCTGTCAGGCTGCATATTAGGGTACTCTGTACTAGAAAGCTTTTGTCGGCATACCTCTGCCATCAGAACTTTCTTAAGAAAATAAAGCTTATACTGGAATAAAGGGAAAGTTTTGTAGGTAGAGATAACCTCTTCTCCAACTGATACAAGTTATATTGTGAAAAGGGCAGTTTTGCTTGCATAGCTGTGTGTACACAAAGGATATTCCTGCACAGTGTCACTGTCAGGGGTGTGTATTTTTTCCCTCTCATGACTGGAATAATTTAGCTAATGCAACTTTGTAGCGAAGATTTGGCATATTTCATCTGGGTCTTTAGAATCAGTTCATTGTAAATCTGCACTCTTACTAAGGCAATGGGGAAAAAAGAGGGAGAGGCGGAGACTATCTAACCTTCATATTTCAAATATTTTTATTAGCTGTTCTGTTTTTTGAAAAGGGACCCTAAATGCTCACAGATATCTGTGTCCTGGAATCAAAATGAGATAAGAACACTTTTTCTTTAGTTGTTTATTTTATAAAGAAAGAGGAACATGTAGCCTAATCAAACAATTTGTATTTAACAATGAAGCGAAAAACCTGCATGAAAAATATCACAAGAAAAGTCTCCAAAAGGAAACAAGCTGGAGAACACTGACCCACTATTTAGAAAAGCTGTTCTACCAAAGCCTTTTAGTACTGCTGTGTAACAGAATGATTGAAATCTAAGTATGCTTGTTTCCAGGTTCTGTGCCTAGGATTCAAATAAATGCCACAAGCTGTCACCCCCAAGGTTATGCCTCACATGAACACTTTATTTCCTTGCTTTATGAAATGGATATTTATGCTAGCTAACTGAACTCTTTAGGAAACCTCTGACTTCAGCCAGTGCCCAAGCATCTCTCCAATGCTGTGGCCCCAACCTGTGGTCCACAGACCCCAGTTAGTTCAAGGGGTCTGTGAATAAATCTGGCCCCAGCCACTGCTGGCCTGTGATCCATGTTGGAGAGGGCTCTTAATCAGGGGTGTCAAACTTATGGTCCATGGGGCATGCCCAGGGCACCAATTTGTCCCATGGATCTGCTACCTGGGCTGTGCCTGGAAGCTGTCTGCAGCAGCAAACTGTAGACATACTCTCCGGGAACCGTAGGAGTAGGTGTGCTTCTGATTTGCTCACATGATCCCAGTCAGAGAAACAAAGGAAGCACTCCATCCAATCCCAGCTCAGCTCTGCTATGTTCTGGCAACGAATCAGAATCTCAGTAACAGCAGGCTAGGCTGGCTCTGGTGAACCACCACACTGCCCCCCATCCCAAATGTTCACTATTAGTCAGTCAGCATGGTAATTTGATTGCCAGCCATATTGCAAGAATCACAAATAAAAAAAGAAAAAGTGGCTGGGGCCTGCATGGGAACAAGCCACTCAAAGGCCAGACATTACTGAGCCAACCAAAAGGCAGCATTCTCAGTAACTGACAGCGATGGGCAGGCGGGAGAGAGGCAGGGGTTTCCCCCTGGCTCATGAAGCCCTACACTGCAAATCTGGATGCCAGCAGAGAGCTCTTCAACCAAAGAGTTTCCTCCAGGTTGTGGAGCATGCCTTTGGATGGCTCAAGGCACGCTGGAGGGTCCACCTGATGCGGCTGCACCTCACCAAGCACACCATCCCCAAGGTTGTCAGCACATGCTGCATGCTTCACAACCTCTGTAAACGGCAGGGGGAAAGGGTCCCCCACATCTGGGAGGCCAAATCTGAACTCCTTACCGAGTGGTTTGAACACCTCGATGCTGTGCCCCAGACGAAGCAAGCCCAGCATCGAGTGATTATCGTAAGAGATGCACCTATGGACCGCTTCCTCAGCAAGGAGTGCTGAGGGATTGGCCTGCTACCAGGCACTCTCTCTTCTCCACCCCACTCATGACTGCACCCCACAACCCTCCTCACCCCCACCTCAAACCAATAAAAAAATGACAAAAGTTAACAGTTACATAAGCTTTATTTATATAGAGTTTAGTAGGAGTGAGGGGTGAGGGAGCTTGGCGAAGAACTACAGGGTTGGGGGGGGGGAAGTAAGGGTATGGAGGCACTACTAATGCCCTAGTGGGGCATTCCCCAACCTTGCTTGTGACAGCCACCCTGGATACAGGGGCATCAGCAGCGAGGGAGGCTGGGTTGCAGGGGATGGCACCCTCAGGCAGTCGGGGGGAGCAAGTGGGCTGCCAGCTGCACCATGGTGCCCACCAGGTGCTGGACGGCAACACTAAGGCAGTCAAGGGCATAGCTCTGTTGCTTCAGGGCCACAGTCCGGTGCTCGTCCAGCTTGATTGACCACTGGAGCAATCCCCTGGCTATCTGTATGGTGGGCATCCACCAGCTCACGCCAGGCAGTGAGGTGCTCTTTGGCCCCCTGGCCCAGGTGGACCAGGTCTGCAACATCGCTGGCACCGGCCCACGGGGCCCATGCCCCAAATCCTGGAGCCAGTGCCCCGGGTCTCGCCAGGCCCCGCCTTTTCCGGTCTCCCGCCTGATCAGGCTGGGCATCAGGGGCTCAGGCAGCCACTCCAGCCCTGTCCCCGGCCTGGGAGGCGGGGCCCAGCTGCCCGTGGCCGCTTCCAACCCCACCCAGAGACCGTGTCCCAGGTCCCTCCCTGGGGTAGTGACACCCCTGACCAGGTCTCCCAAGTGCTCATCTTGGATGCAGTCGGTCCTCCTCAGGCTGGTGGTGGGTGGCAGGCTCCTGGGAGTGGTGCATCTCATGGCCACCCAAGCTGCTGGGGGGAAGCAGAGAACAGGGTGCCTCCCGTTAGCTAACAGGCTAGTGCTGCGTGCAGCCTGACAGCAGCTAGCGGCTGTGCCTTGACTGTCCCTCTACTTCCCGATCCCTGTCCTGTGTGACAGACCCTCCAAGGGACACCTGGCAGTGCTGTTCTGCCCTGGCAGGGTGCAGTGACCACATTGGCGAGGTGCAGTCAGCCCTGCCCCTGGGGCAAATCCCAAGGTCACATGCCAGCAGTGTTGGCTGCACGCTGTCTGCCCTCAGTGCTTCTATCTCTGGTTTCTCCCACCTCCTCTGCTGACAAACCCCCACCTCATTCGTGTCTGGGTCCCCCCTGCCACATGTTCCCTGGCCCCTCTGCCCCATGGGAAGGCCTCTGCATGACCCCATCCCTGAGACCCTGCCTGTCCCTGGGCTATGTCTCCCCACAGGCATGGCTCTGCCAGTGGGGAGGGAAGGAGGAAGGGAGCACTTAGCAACAGGTGCTGCAGCTGTCCACCACAATGTCCGCTTTCCTGGGTCCTCCTTGGTGGTGTGGTCCTCCTCTTCCTGCTCCTCCGGGGTGGGTGGGCTCTCCTCAGGGGCAGGGAAGAGCCCTGGGCTGGCTTCAGGGGTTGATGGTGGTGGGGTGCCTTCTGGCAGGCTGGTGTTAGCCACCTCCAGGACAACATCTTTGTCCAGTGAGTCCTTCTTCTGGTGTTTTGCCATGGGTGGGGGCTTGCTGGAGTTGACACTTCATCCTAAGAGGCCAGTACTCTCCCCACCCAGGAGAGCTTGCAGCTCCAACTAATAGTTGCAGCTGGTGGCACGATCTGTCCTGGTGCTGCACCTGCTCCTGGATGCAATAGTAGGCCTGGCAAAGGCACTTCATCTTTATGCACACATGCTTGGTGCTGCACGTCTGGACCTGACAGCTGGGGAGTGGGAGAAGTTCACATATATCTCCCGGTTGTGGTGGCTGCTCAACAACTGGGAGAGTATATCCTCATCCCACCATGTGGAGAGCAGGATGAGGACCTCTTCATGGCTGCAGCCTTGAGCCCACTGATGGACCTGGCTGGCACTGCAGCCCTCAGATATGTTGCACAGGCTGCACACAGCACACTGTCCAAGCCGGGTGTAAGTGACTGGGTGGGGAAGGGAGGTGGCCAAGGTGGGCACTTCCTTCCTGGTGCCATGCACCCTGGGAGGAAGAAGATCAAACAGCAATTTAGTTCAAACTAATGGTTAGTTTGATCTAATGCAACTACATTGGTTTAGTTCAAACTAATAAGTTCTAACTAATGGTTAGTTCAAACTAACCATTTAAACTAACTAGTTCAAACAATTTTTTTTTTTTTTTTTTTTTTTAGTTCAAATTAGGCAAAGCCTAGTGTAGATAAGGACTAAATTAGTCTGGACTAAACTTAGTCTAAGGTGTAAATAGGTTCCAAACGGGTAACTGTGTTAGTCTCGTTCAGCAAAACAAACAAGGAGTTATATGACACTTCTAAAGACTAACAAATTTATTTATCACATGAGATTTCCTGGGACAAAATTCCACTGCCTCTGAAAGTGAGATTTTCTCCCACAAAAGCTCCCATGATAAATTTGTTAGTCTTTAAAAGTGCCACGACTCCTGGTTTTTAAAGGTTTAAATAGCTTTGATGGAAAGCACCAACATACATCCAACAAAGGAAAGCTAAGTGGAAACCACTCACTGTTAACTAAAAACAATTTACTCTGATGACCCTACCAGAAGGCCATTGGCTTGCTCTGGTAAGCATGATGACATAGGCAAGGTGTCAGAGAGGGCGAAAGAGCCCTTTGCTGTTGTTGTGTGACATGATCCCATGATTTACACTTCCCTGCATTTTTTCCTCCTGTTCTGTAAGATCCCTCATCTTCATAATGTCTGAGAAAGTGAGATTTTCTCCCACAAAAGCTCATGTAACAAATAAATTTGTTAGTTTTTAAGTGCCATAGGACTTTTTGTTTGTTTTACTGAACTAGACGAATGCGGCTGCCCCTTTGGAATTTAAGCTCTCATTGGTCAGAACTGTATTTAGGACCCAGAGGATACATAAACAACAAACAAGGACAGGCTAATTATATGCTATATATGAAGTATATTCTAATCATGTAACCTGCGTATTAAGAAAAGTGGAAACATGTAGGGATTTAGGCATAGTATAACCTGTTCCATCATGTATTTATATTTAGCATGCTAGAAAGATACATATATACGTTGTGAGCTCTGCATTCTGGGCTTGCTTATATGAGATCAGGCAGGGATAATACTATACCCTGCTAGGTTGGATGTATAAGGGGAACAAGTAGTTTGCATGAAGGCACCATCTACTCATGACATCCTGAATGGACCTGATCCTTCTTTTCCTCTAACAAATATAATTGTTTGTGCATTGAGTAGTGATGTGGAAATCCAGGTTCTATGGCTGAATCATGAACTCTGCCTGAGGTCAGTCAGGATGCATCAAGAAGGGATTTACCTAGTCTGGGCCCTGAATAATCTGTGCAAATACATTACAGCACTCACAAAAATGGCTCAAAATAATAAAGGGAAAGGTATAGGAACAATCTGGAAGGATAGCATATGTCAAAAATATGCATAGATCTGCCAGCCTATCAGATAAATGTACCTCATCAATTTGTGGGTGATGAAGCAAAGTTTAGATTTAGATGGATGACCTGTAGTATGTAGAGTATAAAAAGAACATACCACATTACTAAAGGTGTGATTATTTACTTCTTCCTTAAGCTTCTTTTAGCTTGTGTTTGCTAAAATCTTTTCTTAGTGTATACTCAGTATTATTTATAGGTCCTAGCTCTAGCACAGTCAAGCCCTCCACCTCTCCATTCAAGAGCTGAGAAACAGTCATCTCTCTTGACCACCATCATCAGGGAAGGGTATGAGTATATTAATCCAAAGCATATACTATAAAAATTGTAAGATATCAAAGGGCAGATGGGCTGAGAGACAAAGAAGTGAGGTATGTAAACCCTAGAATGCAGATGGCTTTGTTCCCTATTGACTAGCTTGAGTTAATAGAGGGTAAGGAGGAGCAGCTGAAGCCAACCAAGGCCCGGACAGGTGCCTGATAAAAACCCCATGCTGTAGATAAATGTGGCACAAGCTGCAGGATGAGCAGGAGTTCAGTGCTGTGTAGAGTGGTGCAGAGATTTGAGGAAAGTACTGGGCCCAGGACGAGCAGAGTGGGGTTACTCCCCAAATGCACAAGCCTGAGAAAACCCTACCTAAGCAGGGGCTGGGCACAAGGAACAGAAAGGAAGGAGTGGGGAGGGAGAGGAAGCATCCCAAGGGGGAATGTTATGGACTTGGACATTGCCAGCAGCACAGAGCTGCACCTCACTGGGGCCCTGGCCTGGTACCTGTAGTAGAGGGCAAAACCAAGTCTCTAATCCTATCCCCCATGGGACCGTGCCAAAGTAAGCACCCTGTACAGTGGGGTCAGGGAAGCTGAAGTCACCCTAACTTGTTACCCATGAGAAAAGCAGAAAACTCACTGCATGAGAGCTAGCAATTTGCCATAATATATATCATATGTGCCTTAAAGCAAAACTGCAATCTATTTGATTTATTCATTTTCTTTTAATCATTAATTTGTCTATCAGTTTAAGCCATTTTAACAACAACTTATGAAAGTAGACAAATTCAGCTGTCAGTGAACAGTCTTGTCTTGCACCCCCAGGGGTCCTTCTAAAAACTCTCTGTAGTCTAATTTCAGGACAAGAGCCTCACTTTCTTCATATTAAATTGGTTGATGAGACTACAGCCCCTTTTAGATAACTAGATACCCAGAAATCAGGCAACAATGTGTATTATGACCAAAAGTTGCATGGGACCTCTTGAGGGTCTGACCCATACTTTTCTATGGTAGAGATTAATATCCACAAGGATGAAGGGCATGGATTAATCTACATTCATCATTTGTTGTGATCCCTAGGGTACAAAGCAAATGTACTGCTATAATGAGTGAAGGCCCTGAACTCCCATCTGGGGAGTAAAGTCAGTAAGGTGTTATTCGAAGGTATAAATATTCTCAACCAGTCAGTCTTGGCTGAGTGGAAAGTCTTGCAGTTTGTGTAGGATTACCTAATTCTCTGAGGCTGAAGAACACAGAGTTCAGGTAAACTGGGGTCATTGGTACTCAATTTAATCAAGGATCCCTGTAAACTGGAATTTTTTAAAGTAAATAGAAAGTTTAGGGCCAAATCAGCGTGAGCCACACTGGTGTAAAACTTAATGATTCTTGATTTCACTGTATAAGTGGGAGGAGGGAGGTTTTTTCATTTAGAAGTAAACTTTTTAGTTCAACAAAAACAAGAACAAATCTGTGCCAAGAAACCATGTACTGAAAAAATCAAAGATGTTACGAGTTTCAGAGGGGTAGCCTGTTAGTCTAGTTCAGCAAATCAAACAAGGGGTCTTGTCACCATTTTAAAGACAAATTTGTTAGTCTTTAGAGATGTTATAGTTACACATTGAGACTTAATTGTCTCCTCCTGTTTATACTCCATGGGAGGCTCTTCGTTGCATATCCATCAAGGGAGATTTTGTGCTAGGGGAATATATGTTGAGGGGCTCATGCTTCTTGCAGTGAAACATTTTGTTGCTGGTGAGATGCCTGGGGCTATTCAACAATCTCCTCAGTGGTTTGGAAATAAATCTGAAATCAGTGCTGATCAACTTTGATGACCATTCAGATCTCAGCTGAGTGGCAAATAACGATTAATAGTGAGCAGTCATATAGTATGATCTCAGTCGCTTGCTAAAAGTGGACTCTCTGGAACAATGTGCAGTTGATTACAATGAAATACCCTACATTTACTAAAGTCACACATTTTGGCCCCCAGAATGTAGATCCCACTTACAGGATGTGGCATGGTGTTTCTGAAAGCAGTGACTCAAAGAAATGATAGCACTATCATGATGTGTAACCAACTGTCCAGGTGTTCCTGGTGTTAGTGAAGAGAATAAATGCTATCCTTGAGTATATAAGAAGAAGAATATTGAGTTGAAACAGAGAGCTGTATGCCTGAGAGAGATCATTATTAGATGCTGTTTTTAGGTCAAGTGTCCATACTTCATGAGAAGTTGAAAGGAATTGGGATTGTGAGGAACCTACTAAACCTATTTCAGATCTGGATAATGTGGCTTGCAGCCAGTCAAGGGAGAGAAAAAAAAGTTCAATCTATTTAGTTTATCTAAGAGATGATTAAAGGTGATTTGATGACAATCTTTAAGTCTATGCATGGGAAGAGATTTCTGACTGACAGAAAGTTCTTAAACTAGAAGACACAGGCACGATGGGATCCAATGGCTGGGAGCTGAGACTACAAAATGAAAGCTAGAAATAAGGTACATATTCCTAGAACAAGGCAAACTAAATCTTGAAAGAACATGTCTAGGGATGTGGCTGGATAGCTATCCCTTGAAGTCTATTATTGAAGGCTAGATGTCTTTCTCAGTGATGTGGTCTAGCTCAAAGAGAAATTATGGCTTTGATGCAGAAATCACCAGGTGCAGTTTGTGGTCCATGGTATTCAGAAGGTCTGATTACATAAACATAATGCTCCCTTCTTGCCTTAAAATCTGTGAATCTCTAATTTTTGATAATTTTTTTCCAGTCAGTTAAAGAGAGAAATGATCTTTATAGACTTAGGTAAATCTGGGTTGTAGTCCTGTATAATATTTTCTCTCCTTTGCTCCCACAACTGAAGGGATGTCCAACTTTTCTGTGGCACGTAGAGTGCAGATCTTGAACACAGTCAGCAGCAATATAAATAACAGTGTAAGTGGTGAGGTGATTCTGAGGTGAGTAGAGTACATGTATACTGGAACCTTAGGGATTGTCCCCTACAAGGCTCTCCACAGACTCAAGCAGTGGTTCCTGATCTATCATTTAATATCCTGCTTACTCTCTATTCTGAAAGTTTTACCCGCTGCAGGCTCCAGTCTGATTATCTTCCAAGAAGCCAGCGATGAGACCAACACCTCTGAGATCACCTGAGGTACTTGAACTGTGGGCAGGAGGGAGTAAAGCTAGAAGGAAACTGGTTCTCATTTGGGGCCTTTGCCCAAAATGTAATCAGATGCAAGGAATGCTGAAAATCCTCTCCCTTTTCCTGCCATTTCTTTTGCCTAACCATTAGCAGGTACTCTAAAAAAAGGTCTTCCTGAAAAAAGTCCCCAATCCAAAGACTACTAAAGTCGATGGAATTATTTGCACAGTCTTTGGTGGACTTCAGGTGAGATTGACAAAGTTTACATCTCAGGCAGATTATCCTTGGCATAAGCAGAGGTTACAATGAACTCAATTGGAGATGCATCCTTTTGATCTTCAGTTGACTGGCTCCTAGACTGTATCTATGTTTAAGGGCCTTTTTATTCTCTGTTTTCTTTTCTTTAATTAAAAGGAAAAACTGCTGTGAGACTCACAAAGGATGCCACAACAAGACAACCCATTAGTTTCTAACAGCACAGGTTCTGATCCATCGGTGTTCTTCCTGAGTGGTATCCCTGGGCTGGAAGCCGTGCACGTCTGGATCTCTATCCCCTTCTCCTCAATGTTCACTTTGGCCGTCCTTGGAAACTGCATCCTCTTGTATGTAATCAAGATAGAAGCCTCCCTCCATCAGCCCATGTTCTATTTCCTTGCCATGTTGGCCTTCACCGACCTGGTTTTATCTACAACCACCATGCCAAAATTACTGAGCATCTTCTGGTTTAATTCCACAGAGATCAACTTCACTGCCTGCTTGGTGCAGATGTTTTTCCTTCAATCATCCTTCTACATGGAGTCTGGGGTACTGGTGACCATGGCCTTTGACAGGTATGTGGCCATCTGCAACCCCCTGAGGTACACCAGTATCCTGACCAGTTCAGTGACAGCAAAGATTGGGCTGGTGGCTTTAGCCCGGGCTGTACTCATAATGGTCCCTGTGATCTTCCTCCTCAGCAGGCTGCCCTTCTGCCAGACCCATGTCATTTCTCATTGCTACTGTGAGCACATGGCAGTGCTGAAGCTGGCCTGTGGCAACACCAGGATCAATAATATCTATGGCATCTTTGTAACTCTCTTTATTGTGGGGCTGGATCTGATACTCATCATGCTGTCGTATCTCAAGATCCTAAAGACTGTGTTAAGCCTGACATCCAAGGAACAGCAGCTGAAGGCTTTCAGCACTTGTGTTTCCCACCTCATTGCCATCTTAATGGTATACACTCCAGTTGTTCTAACTTCAGTAATTCACAGGTTTGGCCAGTTAGTTGCCCCTCATATACATGTCCTGATGGCCAGTTTTTACTTCCTCTTCCCTCCCATGATGAACCCTATTGTATATGGCGTGAAAACCAAACAGCTTCGTGTCAGTGTGTGTCTCCTGTTCAGAGTGAAACATTTCTAGGTTGAACTCTCCCTTCTCTTCAGGGAATGCAGTGTACAGTCCTTGAGTTCTCCCTGAGCTGTGCTGGCCAACAGGGAAATTGTACTTTGTTTTAAGAAGGGTAGACTTGTTCAGTCCTTTTACACAGAGAGGTGACGTGAATTGCCTAATGTCAACCAGCAGCAAAGAGGCTGAACTAGAAAACGATACCATAACTCTTGGATCACAATCCAGTTATCCATTCATTAAATCCTGGTGCCTCCATGACAATGATGTTATTTCAGTTTCAATGATATAATTTCGTGGCTTGCAATGCATGTTACATGGTGTTTCTCTAGAACAGCCTTTCTCAACCACTGTGTCGGGGCATGTTACTGTGTTGCCTCACAGTGGGAAAGTGTGTCACAAGAGCCAGGGAGATGCCTGGATCGGGCTTGGGGATGGGGGTGGGGGCAATGGACTGGTGTGTCCCGTAGGGTGGTGATACACCACCTAGTGTGTTGCAAAATGCAAAAAGTTGTGAACCACCGCTCTAGAAGCCAGTTGCCTACAGCATTCTCCTTCAACCGCACATTACCTCACTCCCATTCACAGCACTCCCCCCACCTTGAAATAGGGACCAGTCTAATTCCCAAGAAGTCAGTTACTTTAAGAAGACCTACGTCTGAATTCACAAGTCATGTCTTTCAACAGCAGAAAATCATAGACTCTGAGGTTAGAAGGGCCCCTATGATCATCTAGTCTGAATTGCTGCAGAGTGCAGGCCATAAAACCTAAACCCCCCCCACTCCAGCAAAAAGCCTCCAATTTAAGATTGAGTTATTAAAGTCCCTAAATCATGATTTAAAGACTTGAAGTTATAACGAATTCACCAGCAGGTGAGCCATGCTCCAGGCTACAGAGGAAGGTAAAACAACCCGAGAGCCCTAGCCAATCTGCCCTGGGGAAAAATTCCTTCCCAGCCCCTAATATGGAAATCAGTTGAACCATGAGCATGTGGGTAAGTCTCACCAGGAAAGAATTCTCTGTAATAACTCAGAACCCACCCCATCTACCTTCTTCTACCTACTTAAGAGCTGTGTGGACCTTGTGGCTCACTCTATGAAACCTAGGGATCCATCCTTTTGAAATAAGAAATGTCCTTTCAAAATAGGTTAAACTACTTTGATTTTGAAATGGCGATTATTTTGAAACCATCATTTCAAAATAAGGCCATTTGGACATGTTGTTTCAGAACAAACAGGTTCCGAAACAACATGATTTGACCTTCCTCCCAGGGTGCTAAGTGCCCTGGGTGCATGGATCACACCTTCAGCACCTGCCAGGCTATGGGGGGCTGTCTCCAAGCCCGGCGGGGAACCCTGCAGCGGGGGTGCAGGGGCGCCCAGCTTTTACCCACTGCCTGGGTCTGTGGAAACCCTGCGGCGGTGGGGGGTACCCAGCTTTTCCCTGCTGCTGGGGGTCTGTGGAAGCCCTGCAGAGGGGTGCCAGGGCACCCGGCTCTTCCCACCATTGGGGCTGGTGGCAAGCACCATGGCAGGGATGCCGGCGCCCTGGCTTTTCCCTGCTGCCAGGGCTGCAGCAGTGGGGAGCTGGTCCGGACCCAGCTCCCCAGTGCCCCGGGGGCTGAGCAGCTGCAGCCACGGGGAGGCGGGTCCTACTGGTTCTCTAGGCCCCCGGGCTCAGCGGCTGCAGTGTCAGGGAGCCCCACAGCTCACTCTGCCACTAGTTCGGGGGGTTGTAGCCCCCTGCAGGGTGGCCACAAGCCCCCTGAGCTGGGCACGGGGTGAGCTGCCCTGCTTGCAGCCACCCCGTGGGGGGCTGCAGCCCCCAAGCTGGGCACGGGGGAAGGTGCCCTGCTTGGAGGCACCCCACGGGGGCTGCAGCCCCCTGAACCAGGCACAGGGTGAGCTGCCCTGCCTGTGGGCACTCTGCCAGGGGCTTCAGCTCCCTGAGCTGGCAGCAGGGTGAGCCACGGGGCTTCCCGCCGCTGCAGCTACTGAGTCCAGGGGCCTGGGAAGCCGGTGGGACCTGGTTCCCTGCGGCTGCAGCCTAGGCGGCAGGAAAAAGCCAGGTGCCCCAGGACCCCCACCACCTCCAAGGGGTGCAGCCCTTCAGACCACGGCGGGGTGAGCCACCGCAGCTGCGGCTTACCCCGCTGGGGCTGCGGCCCCAGGGACCTGGTCGTGGGGTGAGCCACTGCCACTGTGGCCACCCTGTGCCCCTTGCAGCTCCCCCAACCTGGGAGGGGGAGCCTGGGGGTGCTGTGGCTCCCCAAGCCTCTTGTCCTCTTGGCAAGCAGCTTGGGGAGCTGCGGCACTCCCAGGCTCCTGGCAACCCCTCTCCCCCCTCCGCCCTGGTTGGTGGAAACATGGCCGGCAAGGGGCCATATTGCCACACCTCCCAGAGTGCCCCTCTCCTGAAACAAAATAGCTCGTGTATACATAGGACCTGCTATTTCGCTTTCAGGGTTTCCCTTATTTAAAAAAATATATATATATATATATATATATATATATATATATATATATATATATAAGTTCGAAATAAGTGGTTTTGAAATAAAGGTTTTATTTCAAAATAAGTCATTTCAGAATGACTTATTTCAAAATAAAACCTTGTGTGTAGACATAGCCATAGTGTCTTCACTGATGTCAGTTATAGGGCTCTTTGCTCTTCTCTTTTTTAGCATCAGCTCTTCTAAAAGTTCAAACAGCAGAGATGAAAATTCTTCATATCAGCTATTTTTGCTTCCCTCTTCCGGCATTCCAGTCAACATGGTGAGTTCTTCTGTATGTACTCTTCAAGGATGGGTGTGGCAATGAACAAAGCTTTTGTCCTAGGATGGGCCACTTGCTATCATACATTTATTTCTGTATCCTTGTACATGATAGGGAAGTACCTTCACAGAGAACTACCTGCAACACTACTGTCCCAAACAGGGATAAGGAAGGGACTCAATGCGTTAAGGATCTGGAAAAAATGGATGGGCTGGATTTTAGAAAAAAAGAACAAAGAGTCGTGTGGCACTCAAAGACTAACAGATTTATTTTTCACATGAGCTTTCATGGGAGAAAATCCCACTTTGTCAGATGCTTCGAAGATGGGTGAACTTAGAGAATGGAATGAAAATAAATGCAAGGGGGTGTAAAACATTGGATCAGGTCATACAGTAACAGCAAATCAGAGCAATCGTTAGGCTCAAACCCTGGGAAGCCTGAAGTCAAATTACCTTTTGTAATGGGAAAAGAACCCATAGTCTCAATTTGATTGTGCTTTCAAAGAATTTAATTTGCATATTAATTTGAGTTCAGCTGTTTCTTTTTCAAGTCTTGATGTCCCAGTCACATCTCTGATGATGGTCGTTAACAAATCATTTATCGAGTTTTTAGAAAGATGGAAGTGCTCAACAACTGGTTTCTTTGTTGCGTGATTGCTGATATCACTTGTATGTTCATTTATTCTTTTGTGCAGGGATTGTCCTGTTTGTCCAATGTATAAGGTGTTGGGGCATTTCTGGCACATGATGGCATAGATCAGATTAGCAGATGTGCAGGTAAATGAGCCTTCGATGGAGTAGCAGGCTTGATTAGGATCTATGATGGTATCTGTTGTGCAGATATGTGGGCAGACTTGGTAGCGTGGTTTGTTGCAGGGGGGTGTGCCTGAATCGAATCGAATTGAATTGAATCGAATCATAGGGCCTGCTTTAATGTTTCTTTTGTTAGATCTGTAGTTGCTGGTGAGTATCTGTTTAAGATTGGGTGGCTGTCTGTAGGCAAGGAGAGGTCTGTCTCCCAAGTCTTGAGAGAGAGAGGGATCATCTTTTAGAATAGGCTGTAGGTCCTTAATGATCTGTTGCAGAGGTCTGACTTGAGGGTTGGATGTGGTGACTAGTGGTGTTCTGTTGCTTTCTTTCTTGGGCCTCTCCTGCAGTAGATGACTTTGGGAAACCCGTCTAGCTCTGTCAATTTGTTTTCTTACTTCCCCAGCTGGGTACTGTAGTTTCAAGAATGCTCGATAGAGATCCTCAAGATATCTGTCTCTGTCTGAGCAACCAGACATCATCTTCCTTTCTAAATGGAAACATCTGGACATTATACCTAATGGACTAAAGTTAAAAAATCCTTTACAATCGACATATTACACAGACTACAGTAGAGATTATGCCATACAGTCTCACAGAAACTCAGAAACTAGCTGATCAGCATCCTTTACAGCAAACAGAGGAAAATTAAAAATGAACTCTCAAAACTGGATTCCCTCATAGAAAACCAACCTACAATGCATTCTTCTACTATGCACCCTGGGAGGAAGGTCCTTGTTATTTCGAAACACGTCCAAATGGCTTATTTTGAAACCACTGGCTTCGAACTAACCCTCCTTTCGAAAGCAAAGTGGGTTTAAGCTGTTTCGAAAGGAGGGCTCTTGTTTCGATACGAGGAGCTCCCTCCTTTTGAAACAAGAAAACGTTGTTTGGACATAGGGACTTTTATTTCGAAACAACCAGTGTTGTTCTCAAATAAAAGCCCTGTGTGAACATACCCTATGGATGCAGAAGCTCTTTACACCAACATCCCACACAAGGATGGATTACAAGCTATTAGAAGAACCATCCCAGACGATGCCACAGCACAGCTTGTGACTGAGCTTTGTGACTTTGTGCTCACCCACAACCACTTCAGATTTGAGGATAATTTATACCTCCAAGTCATTGGCACTGCTGTGGGTATCCGCATGGCCTCACAATATGCCAACATCTTTATGGGCGACTTAGAACAACATTTCAAGTCTCATCCCAAAACACCTCTTCTTTACCTATGCTATATTGATGACATCTTCATCATCTGGACCCATGGCAGGGATGCTCTTGAAGATTTTCACAGAGATTTCAACAATTTCTACTCTACAATCAAATTGAGCCTGGAACACTCCACACAGGAGATCCACTTTCTTGACGCTATGGTACAAATCAGGGATAGACACATCACCACCACCCTGTACCGAAAACCTACTGATCAGTATAGTTACCTACATCCCTTGAGCTTCCATCCTAAACACACCACATGATCCATTGTCAACAGCCAGGCCCTAAGATATAACCGCATCTGCTCTGATCCCTAAGACAGAGACAGACATCTTGAGGATCTCTATCAAGCATTCTTGAAACTACAGTACCCACTTGGGGAAGTAAGAAAACAAATTAACAGAGCTAGACAGGTACCCCAAAGTCATCTACTACAGGAGAGGCCCAAGAAAGAAAACAACAGAATACCACTAGTCACCACATACAACCCTCAACTCAGACCTGTGTGACAGATCACTAAGGGCAGGGGGTAAGCATTCATCTGGTAAGGAAAAGCATGATATGAGGGAATCTACTTTCAGTAGGAGCTGAGGCTACATGACCTTAGCCTGAACCATAGTTATACATAGTGGTGGGGAAAACACTGTAAATAAAAAGCATGTTTGAAGCACACAGCAGAGGACTCTGCATGTGCTGTGCGCTCAAAAGACCCAGAAGGAAGGTGGGGCCTGTGCGGATCTCTGACAGTTGGGGTTTGTCTGACCTTAGAAGCAACCGAGAAAGGAGGAAACTGTGCAATGGGTAGTAGGTTACTAATTCTGCAGTTTGGTTTTTGAGTTCCTTGAGAACTCTTGGGTCAAGAACATCTGGTGTTGGTGACTTATTACTGTTTAATTTATCCGTTTCTTCCAAAACCACCCCTAAGGACACCTCAATTTAGAACAGTTCCTCAGACGTGTCACCCTAAAGAAAAGCACAAGTACTCCAGAAGTCAGTGGGGAGTGCTCCCTGTGACTTCAGTGGGACTGGGGTCATGCTCATAGATCTTTGGGCATGTCTATGCAGTGTGGAGCAGCTAGTCTAAGAGCTCCAGTCAGCAGAGTCAGGTTCGGCCTCCTTAGGTGCCATGCTAAGAATAGCTGTGTGGATGTGGTAACTCAGGATCTGCAGATGATAGGGTGGAGCTCCAGCAAGGCACAACATTGGCACAGCCAGTCTGAGCTTGTACCCTGATCTCCAAGAACTCTGAGGTTCACTGCCATGGGCTGCTGCTTATTGTGTAGTTGTGCCTGTGGTCTCACTCTCCCCCTCACTGACATCATGCGTGTTGTCCAACAGACTACAGGCTAAATACTCAGACTTTTCTGCTGAGCACCCCAGATACATCTTCTTACAGAGGCTTAACATGCCTGTTCCAAAGGGTAGCCATATAAATCTAGTTCAGCAGACCAAAAAAGGAGTCCGGGGGCAGTTTTAAAGACTAACAAAATTATTTATCACATGAGCTTTCATGGAAGAAAATATCACTTTGTCAGATGATTTGAAGTTGGGGGGCTTACAGACGGAACAAAATGAATGCACAGAAGTTTAAGTCATAGGATCAGGTCAGACTGTTACAGCAAGTCAAAGCAGTAGTTTAGATTCTAACACTGGGGAAGAGCTTATAGAGGAAGATGATGCCAAATCACATGTTGTAATGAGAAAAATAATCCATAGTTGTTAATTAATCCTGAAACAACACTGTCAAAGTTGCATTTTGATTCCAATTCTGTAGTTTGCTTTGAAGCTTTTATTTGTTTGAGTTCAGCTATTAGCTAATCAATAATGGAGTGATCAGGAAGATTAAAGTGTTCATCCAGTGGTTTTTGAGTGTTGTGATTCCTGATGTCAGACTTTTGTCCATTTATTTTTTGATGCAGAGACAGTCCTGTTTGTCCAATATATAAGGTGTGGGGACATTTCTAGCACATGATGGCATAAGTTACATTGGTGGATGAAGTAGCTGGTTTGATTAGGTCCTGTGATGGTGTCTTTTGTACAGATATGTGGGTAATGTTGGCATGGGAATTTGTTTCAGTGATGTGTGCCTGCTTTGATGTTTCTGTTAGGTCTGTAGTTGCTGGTGAGTATCTGCTTAAGGCTGAGGGGCTGTCTCTAAACAAGGAGAGGTCTGTCTTCCAAGGCTTGAGAGAGTGAGGAGTTGTCTTGTAGAATAGGCTGTAGATCCTTGATGATGTACTGAAGAAGTCTGACTTGGGGGTGGTAGGTAATGACTAGTGGCATTCTGTTGTTTTCTTGCTTGCGCTTCTCATGTAGTAGATGACTTCGGGGTACTTGCCTGGCTCTGTCAGTCTGTTTCTTCACTTGTGCAGGTAGGTACTGTAGTTTTAAGAATATTTGGTAGAGATCCTGAAGGTGTTTGTCTCTGTGTGAGGGATAGCAGCAAATGTGGTTATTATCTTAGGAGTTTGGCTTCGGACAAAGGATCATGTGGTGTTTCTTGGATGAAAGGTCAAAGGATGTAGAAAACTACAGTGATCGGCAGGTTTTTGGTATAGGGTGGTGTCTATGGTTATGTCTACACTAGCAAATTAGTCCGGATTAAGGAGGCTTCATCCAGACTAACTTGCTCCTGTCTATGCTAGACTTTTCCTAGTTTGAACTATTTTTTTTTTTTTAGTTAAGACTAAAAAAAGCTTAATTCAAAGTAGTTAGTGCAGCTAGTTTGAACTAAAAAGTTAGTTCAAACTAAAAAGCCTTGGTTATTTCGAACTAACTCCGAACTGCTTAGTTCAGACTAAGCAAGTCCAAACAAAGTAGTCAGATGTAAACATAGCCTGTGTGTCCATCATGCAAGTACCTACAGATACCTTCCTTCCAACACTGTAAGAAGAAATATTCTTTGTGGACTCCTCCTGATGGTCAAAAGAACAGACTAGATTTATAGACTGATTGTTTCCACCAATATGGAAAGCCTGAAATCATGGACAAAAAACATCCCTTACACCGTAACCTCAGCCATGCAGAAATGCCATCCAGATCCTCAGAAACAAGTCTGACATTATTATTAAGGAGGCTGACAAAGGAGGTGCTGGCATCATCATGAACAAATTGGGTTATGAACAGGAGGCTAATAAACAACTCTCGAAGACAAAAGGTCTACAAAACACTTTTCTCTGACCCCACTGAGGAATGCAGGAAAGAACTACTCGAGAATCTCCCCAAAGCAGCACAGGAACAATTCAAGGTAGATACACCACCAGAACCCCAACCAAGGTGTTCTTCTTGCTACTAAAAATCTATAAAAAAGGAATCCCCAGACGCCCCATCATTTCAGTCATTGGCACTCTTACGGCAGGCTTTTCTGGCTATGTGGACTCTTGCCTCAGACCCTATGCTAGCAGCACTCCTAGCTATCTTTGAGACAACATGGACTTCCTGAGATAAATCCAGTCCCTTTGTGAACTTCCACAAAACACCATCCTGGCCACCATGGACACAGAAGCTCTTACACCAATATCCACCACAGACATCTGCTTTCCACACAAGGGAAAGTGGGCAAATAGTCAGAGTCCTATGTCAGGAGTTGACATCAAGCTAGTGACTGGCAGAGCGCTAGGAAGTGATTGCACCTCCATAGTTCTGGGGTAGCCCAGTGGAGCTGCTAGGCAGGGGTAAAAGAGAAGGGTTGTGCATCCTAAAAGGTAGTGGCTCCCATGGTGCCTGAAGGAAACTGGGGCAAAGGGGTAAAGCATGATAAGTCTACACCCTCCCTCACAACCACACCCTGGGAGGTACACATCAACCAAAGGGGAATTAGTGTTGATGCAGGATTCTGACCCCCATCTGCAGGCCTAGGTAGGTCAATGGTCTGCAGCCCAACTGCAGTAGGCTAGCTGATCAAGTAGTCTTGAGTCCTCAGTGGGTGAGTCCAAAGGCTCTAGTCTGGCCCTGAGGCTGGCAAGCCTTCTGTAGCCCTGGTCCCAGGCTGCAGGCAGCTTCTGGGGAGCATCAGTGGCATGGAGCTCATCAGCCAGGCAGTGGTATGGCTGGGGCTCCAGTGGGAGAAGAGAAACATCAAACCCATCTGGTGGCTCAGCCCAGACTGAGTTTGAGATGGCTTTCCCATTCTCAGCAGCCACATCCCATGATTCATGGCTGCAGGGTCCCTGCAATACCGTCGCTATGGTCCCCTGAAGGAACGGGGCTCGCTGTGTTCCAGTCTATAAAATGTTGTGATCAGGGCCATCACAGGTAATGGCCCGGGCTGGCCCAAGTTCCAGCCTCTGTCCAGAATTGGTGCCTACAACTCCCTACTCCCTTCCCTTATTCCCAGCAGAGGTGCCTGTGAAGAGATGGCGGCACTAGGGAGATGTGGGGACAGGGAGCTGAGTGACAGGTTGAAGGAAATCAACAGGTCGCTGGGGAGGAGGGTGGTAACAGGTCTTACATGTCACCCACCTGGCCCCTTTGACCCCTCACTGGCTTGGTCTCTGCTAAGGTCAGGTAATCTAGAAAGGCCAGGCTGCATACCTTATTTCCCATTTGCTCTGTGTGAACAAAACATGGTCTATTGCCTGGTGGCAAGGCAGAAGGGGGCACTAGCAAACTGTGAGTGTTGGTTGTGGGGAACACAATTTAGAGGTACGATCAACTTCCTAACATGTTAAGTCATGGCCTCCCCTGGGCTGGTCCCAGTTTACGCTCAGTGTCGCCATCTCTTTCTCAAACCAATGTTTTGCTAGCTTCATATTCAAGGCCAAACAGAGCCCTAAACACACAAAGTGATGTTCTGTACAGTGTGCATGCATTTTTGCACTTTGCCAATTAAGGTGTGTAAATCCCCTGGTACACACTTCTTCTGGACATGTTCTATATATCCCACAGGAGTATCCGTTCTCTTGAGGATTTAACCCATACTTTTGATGTAGATGTAGAGATTGATACCAACACAAGAGGAAAGACAAGGGCTAATTTCCATTTGTCGCTTTTTGTGACTCCCTAGGCTTTGAAGGAAATAATGACCCACGTCTCTGAACTCCCATCAGGGGAGTAAAGTCATTAGAAGGTATAAATACTCTCACTTGGTCAATCCCATCTGAGCAGGCACTCCTACAGTTGGTGTATAACTGCAGCATTACCTAGGGTGAAGAAGACACAGAGTTCAGGTCGGCTAGGGTCATTTGTAATCAAATTAATGAAGGCTCTTTCTTTTTGAAGCAAATGTTTAGCTTAGGGTCAAATCTGTTAGCAGCCAGCTTGTATTTGCAGCAGTGTCAGCAAGAGCAGACTAACGTCGTTCCTTTTAAAGCAAACTATTTAATTTCCTCAAAAACTGAAAACAAATTTGTGCCAAGAAGCCAATTAGTAATCAGAAAATGGGAGATGTTTGCGCTACACGCCTCGTCTTAGTTCTCTTGCTTGAGAGGATCTTTGTAGGGTATCTGTGTCATCATGAGAGAGTTATGTCTGGCGCAAATATGTACTGTGGGCCTCATACTGCCACTGATGAACTTTCTATTTGTGATACAATTCAACAGTCTTATTAGTGATTTGGAAAGAAATTTAAATTCTGTGCTAATAATCTTTGGTGATTAGAGAGCTGGGCAGAGTTGAAGTTGATTTGAATGAGGCAGTCACTTCCTAAACTGGTTTCACAAAAGGTAAGTGCCACTTACATGGTGGGGGATGATCTTTTAGAAAGCATTGAATCGAAAAGGAATTTGAGGTCATGATGTGTAACCGTTATACATGAGGTCCTGGTGGTGGTGAAGAGAGTAAGTGCAGTAAATAAGCAGGGGACTATCAAGCTGAAATAAAGAGGCGTCTAAAGGCGGGGGCCATTACTGGACTTTGTTTCGAGGTCTGGTATCCACACTTAAAAAACAAACAAACTGAGGCTTTGTCCACACCCGATCAGTTAAATCAATTCTAGTTGAATTGATTTAACCAAATTGATATAAAAATAGTTAAATCAACATAAGTACAATTGATTTAACAGGTCCAGAGGAATAAAACCCAAATTGAACTAACATGTCTGGACACAGGACTTGGTAGCTCGATTTGGGAGAGGGGTACCCTGGCAGGTGTGGCAACAGGGCCCCCTGGTAGGGCCATGTTGACACCCCATTCGCTGCCTGGCTCTCACCTGGAGAGTGAGGGAGGGATAAAAAGCCCCCAGGGCAGGGATCCCTGTGCGCCCTGCATCCCCCGGCACTGGCTGGGAAGTAGGAGAGGGGCCGCCGGGCACCTTTCATACCTCTGCTTGCAGGGCAGCAGGGGCAGGCAAGCTGGTGCACCTGGCTCACTCCACGCACACTTCCCTGCAGTTGCGAGGTGGGCAGCAGGGGCAGGGAGCTGCCTGGCCAGCTGCGGGGAAGCTGGGGAAGCGGGGCGTGCCGGCTTCCCTGCCCCCACTGCCTGGCCAGCTGCTGGGGGAAGGGGGGCATGGAGGTTTCCCCCACCATAGGCCCAGTCAGCTGGAAGTGGTGATAGGCCCCCCTATGCCCCCTTGCACTCCCCTCCCTCCCTGGCCAGGGTACTGGGGAGTGGGACTTCCTTCCAGGATGCCATGCACCCTGGGAGGAAGAAGGTCAACTGCTATATCAATATGTGGGTCATATCGATATAACGGAGTCACACTGGGTTATTTCAAAACCACAGTTTTGCGATAACTCTTATTTTGATAGAAAACAAGGTTTTATTATATCAAAATGATTTTCCTTATTTTGAAATAAGGGTGCTCCTTATCTCAAAATAAGGACACATCATGTGGACCTAAGCATTTTCAAATTGAAATAACCAGTGTTATTTTGATTTAAAACCTGGGTGTGGACATACCCTTGAATGCACTGGGAAAAGATCTACAGGAATGAGCAAATGTGACTTATAGCCAGAAACTAAGGAAGCTAAATTTATCTAGGTTATTCAAGAGAATGTTAAAGGTGATTTGATCAGATTCTTTAAGTTTACACATTCCAAATGATTTTTTACTATAAAATTTTCTTTAATCTAGCAGACATGAGGAGAATGAAATCGAATACCTGGGAGCTCAGACTACACAAATACAGAGAAGAAGGAAGGTGCTTATTGCTTAGAAGAGGACAAACTAACAGTTGGAATAACATATCTAGGGATGTGACTGTGTCACCATTGTAGAGGAATTCTCAGTAAGCAGGTGCCACAAACTTAGTTAGGAGTTGAGCTTTATTCTACACAGCTGCAAACTCAAGGGCAAGTACCCAAGACCCCCGAGAAAAGTGTCCATTATTCTTATATAGTGACACATTACATCATATTACAAAGCATAAACTATTGCTGTATAGCCAATTAAGTTCTAGGTCCATCCTTTTTGCACCAATATTCCCCCAATTACAATCCCTTCTTTTGACCCGTCTTACCCCCACATAACCTCCAATCATAATTCATCGGCACCACGGGCCTGTGGCCTTCCCATAGAGCTGGCCCAAAAGGGGTTTTCTTTCATCTGGGGTAGATTGACCTTTGAGAATTCTGCAGGCAAATCCAAACACATTCTCTGTCTCCAAATTTCAGTACACAGCTTGTCCTTGAACCATGGATACAGACACAGTGAAGCTCTTTATAGCTCACCTTATTAGTTAGTTGCTTATACTGGCCCTCTTCCAGGCATGCTAGAAAAACTGCAGCTTCTCTCCCCCACCCCCAGCCTACTAAACTATCTGTGTCTCAATTCTGGTAGGCCTCAGCACACTATAAGGCCTACCCATTGAATTCCTCCACAATTCCCTCCTTTGAGGCTACAGCACCTTGTGGCAATAGCCTCACCTTCTTTAATTCTAGTTCTTGTGCCCTTACCCTTCTAACTAGCTTGCATCATTTTTCTATTTTGCTTTCCTTTTGCAAGCATAATTTTAGCGCACAGCACGAACCTTTATAACCCACATACAGTATGACAACAAATAGAATCAGTGACATCAGTCCAGAGATTAGCCATTTTCCCCACGCTCCCAGGACTTGTATCCAAGACCACAACCAGGATAGAAGTTCGCTGTCTTCTTGTTGATTTATTCGTCCCCCAAGGGCCTTTAGGTCCTTCAAGCGACTCTTGATCTTGTGTGAATGGTCACTTAGATTAAAGCAACAAAGTCCATCAGACTCTTCATAGCCATGGCCAGTGTGAAGTAGTAAATAGTCCAGGGCCAGGCAATTCTATAACACTGCTTTTCTAATTTCTGCTTGTTCTTCATTTAAGGCCTAAATTAAGGTAGAAGTGAGATTAATACTCTTAGCTAAAATGCATGCTAGTTTTGACATATCTAGGTAGGCTTTCTCAGCCAAGGCTGGAACTGAAAGCAGGGATACTGCCAATGCTACTACTTCAGTTTTAGAGAGAAAATTAAGTTCACCATTACAATTCACTGGGAGGGAGAGGGTAGATCGATGGTGGGAATGCTGGGCCCAGGGTAGGTTGTACAGGGAGGATAACTGCCCAAAGGCACAAGGACCCCCATTAGCGTCGGTGGGTATACAGGAATAGGAACTATTTCCACATAATGTAACAAAACCCTTCAGCAAGTAAATGGGTTGAGAAATAAACAAAATATTAAGGACCTGAGAGCAGTTTAGACCTCCAGGGAGCCTCTGTTGGGGCGCTGAAGCACTGGTCCAATATACGCATTTGGGGGCAGACAACGAGCCCATAAGGCCTAGCTTTAGCTGGCGCTGGTTAGTCCAAGAAGCTGGACTTCCGTTATTCCCAAAGGAATAGATTAAAGGACCCCACTGTTTCAGGGAAGTGAAGCCCGAGATGTCAGTGTTGCTGAGGTTGGATTCCCTTTTTACTGCTTCCAGGGTGGGGGGAACGCCAAAAAACAAGTTTTGCGTAGGCCATCTACTGTGAATTGGGGGGGAGACACAAAATTGGGTAGTATTAAGGCTGGCCTCTACCAACTCCAGGAAAACATTATTATCTGTGCTGCACTGAAGTGTCTGGAAGGCTGGGGTCAGTCCCAATATTAGGACTGGCTGACCGATCATCATGGTTAGGCCCCTCAACTTTACAGCAATGGGAAGCATGCATCCAGGTCAGACATCCTTCACACTTAGTGGCAGTGTGGGTGACCAGCAAAACTTGGTATGGTCCTGACCAGCGAGGAGCCGGACAATTCTTCTTCTGAATTCTTTGATCAAGACCCAATCTCCAGGCCGAATAGTATGGTAGGTCTCAGTCTCAGGAGGGAGATGAGCAGCTTTAGCCTGCGAATGAAATGACTGGAGTGCATTTGTTAAGGTGATACAATACTGCACAATTTCATTATCTAGCATCGCAAGTGCATCCCTTCTTAAAAGGGCTCTGGGGTCTAGTCTGGCCCACATTGGGCGTCCCATTGCTATTTCAAATGGGGTGAGTCCATGTTTTCTATGTGGATTGTTCCAAATTGACATGAGAACAAAAGGGAGGGCCTCTGGCCAAGACATTCTGGGGTCTTGCATTAGCTTGGCCACGCAAGTCTTAATGTCTTGGTTCTACCTGGGCACTACTGCTAGAATGGCATGGGGTATGAAACTGCAGGGTAATGTCTAAGGCTTTGCAGATGGTCTTTATCACCTGACTGGTAAAGTGAGTCCTCATGTCACAGTCTACAGAAATTGGTAGCCTATATCTAGGGATAAACTCTCTCAACAAGAGCTTTGCAACTGTTATCACATCTGCTCTATGACATGGAAATGCGTCCACCCACCCAGAATGTAAACATCCACCCACCAACAAATATCGGTAGCCCTGTGCAGGCGGGAATTCTGCAAAGTCAATTTGGAGATTCTGAAATGGCCCCTCAGACCAGGGGCATGCAGAAGACCAGGTGGGCTTTGCTTTACCCACGTTGTACAACCGACATGTGGGGCAGAAGGCACACGGCCATTTTGCCTCAATGCTTATAAAGGGATCAAACCAAAATTTTGAGATATTACTGCATATCCCCCTTTTGTTAGAGTGCGTGCCCCAATGAACCACTTGGACTAAATACTGGACTAAAGTCCGGGGGGCCACGGGTCTGCCATCAGGATGTCGCCAGATGCCTTGATCATCCTTGTAACAGGCAGCTTTTCTCCATAGGTGGAATTCTCCCACTGAAGCTTGTTCCTGCAGAGAGTGTAGGTCATCAAGTAGGGGAGTAGCTTGTAGTTGTAGGGAGGCTGCCAGCACAACAGATCCAGCTGGGCCATTCTGGGGAGCAAACTTGGAAGCGGCTTCAGCCCTTCTGTTTCCCTGAGCTTCCTCAGAGGAGGTGGTATGAACCCTGCAGTGAATAACAGCTAAGGCAGCAGGTAAAAGGATAGCTTCTAACAAATCCTTGACAAAAGGAACATAAGAAATAGGGGTGCCCCCAGAGGTGAGGAACCCATGTTTGCACCACAACACCCCAAAGGAGTGACAGACCCCAAAAGCATACCAGGAATCAGTGTAAATATTCACAGAGAGTCCTTGGGGTATGGCACAAGCACAAGAGAGTCCTTGGACTATGGCACAAGCACGAGTCAGGGCTACCAGCACAGCTGGCTGAGCTGAAGTGAATTCAGGTAAGAAAAAGGCCTCCAAAAGTTCAGCATTAGAAAACACTGCATAACCTGCACATAAAAGAACATCTGGAGCCTGTGAGCAACTGCCATCAATATAAAGGATCAGGTCAGGGTCTGGTAGAGCGGTATCTCTGAAGTTCGGGCAAGAGGATGTAAGAAATTCAACAGCATCAAAACAGTCATGGGGAATAATATGTTCAATTCCATCACTGGGAATGGGCAGCAGAGAAGCTGGATTAAGAGGTGGCAATTGAACAAGAGTAATATTTTTGCGTGCCAGCAAGGCCAATTCAAACCTGGTCTGGCGAGATGCTGAGAGATGTTGAGTTGTACTCTGCCTCAGAGGGGCTTGGACTGCACATGGAACAGCTGCCACTAGAGGGTGCCTAATACTAGGTCTGAAATAATCATAGCGGCTGCAGTATCTGCTTGCAGCCAGGGTGATAAGCCTTGAGCAGCAGGATCCAATTCTAGACTATAATAGGCAACTGGGAGTACGTGGGATCCAAAAGGCTGAATTAAAACACCTAGGGCAAAGCCCCCAGATTCATGGCAATACAGAGTAAAAGGTTTTTCATAGTTTAGCCAGCCTAAAGCAGGAGGAGAGGCCAAGGCTCTTTTTACCATACCAAAAGCCTCTGCAGCTTCCGCTGACCACTGGAGTGGAGCTGGTGAGGAATCTGAGAGCACGGCATAAAGAAGCCTGGGCATAGCAGCATGCCTATAGACCTATTGTCAACAATAATTGGCAGCTCCTAGGAAGTGATGAATTTGCTTCTTGGTGGCTGGCTGGGGGAGAGAGAGAATGGCCTCCACTCAGGACCCCTTTAACTTGCATTCAGAAACCAAGATAAGATGACCTAAATAGGTAACCTCTGGAAGACAAAATTGTAATCTATCTCTGGAAACTTTATGGCCCTTAAGAGCGAGATGGCACAAGAGGTTAATGGAGGCCTCCCTGCAAACAGAAAGGTTGTCAACAGCTACCAACAAGTCAACAGCATATGAAACCAATGCTGCCCCCTGAGGCAGTTGAAGATCGCTGAGTTTTCTTGAGGGCCAAATCAAACAGACAGGGTGAATCTCGGAACCCTTGGGGCAATTGGGTGAATGTTAGCTGGAGCTCCCTATAGGTGAAAGCAAATAAATACTGAGATTGAACAGCCACGGGAACAGAGAAGAAGGCACTGCTTAAATCAACAACTGTAAAGTAAGTAGCCAATGCAGGGATGGAAGCAAGGATAGTAGAGAGGTTAGGCACAACAGAGTGCAGGGGTACAACAAAATCATTTACAGCTCAAAGGTCATGAACAAATCTGTATATCTGTTCTCCCTCTGGGGTAAATCTACCTTCTTTAGGAACTGGCAAAATGGGAGTATTAACCAGACTATCAGTGGGTACCAAAATCCCTTGAGACAATAGTGACTCTATAACAGGTGCAATACCCTCCTCTGCCTGGCAGGAGAGGGGATACCGAGGCACAGACGAGAATGACCTGTCAGGTTTAACTTTAATTTCCACAGGCGGCACCCCCAGTAGCAAGCCCACATCATTGCTGTGGGTTGCCCACAAGGAGTTGGGAATAGTACTGAGATCCTCTTGTTGGCCACCAGGAGGTTCATCCTGTTCCCCCTCCATAACCAGGGCCATCATGAAATTTGGGGTCTGATCAGTGCGGATGTCCACAAACACCCCGTCCAGAGTACAGAATATGGTAGCTACCAATTTACACAACAGGTCTCTTCCCAGAAGGTTAACTGGTGTAGAATGACTTAATAGGAAAGCATGCTTGCAAGTCAGGGGCCAATCTTCAGCCCAACACGTTGGGACACATCATGCAATAGAGGCTTTCCACCCACCCGAATAGTGCTATTTTTTTTCACCTGAAGGACAGAGTTGGGGAACTGCATCTGCTCTCAGAGTGGAGCACGTAGCCCCAGTAGCTATGAGAAGAGGCAGCTCCATGCTGGCTGTAGTGCACTTCAAATAGGGCCCAACTAGATCAATGGGTAAGGAAACAACAGAAATAGGAGTAGACTCAGAAAAGACGGAGGGACAATTTTCTGATTCTAGTCAGACAAAAAGGTTTGACTCATAAGGATTGGAAGCGTCCTGGGTAAGCCCTGGTGGGGGCAGAAGAAATTGTGGAGATGTCTCAGCAGGAGCAGGCTGTAGTAGTTGGGGGATGGTAGGCACTGCCCCCCTTGGTTTAGGATGACAAGCCCTTGATGAAATCTGTCCTCTGAAACATCTTGGGCATTCCCCCTTCCAGTGTCCCTACTGCCTACAATAGTGACATGTTTTCAGTCCTAACACATGGGATTGGGGGCCCGTGTGATGGTTCTTGGGGTTTCCAAAGGGTGAGCTAGAAATGTCATGGTGGGGGCCCCTTGGGGTTTTACCTTCATTTGCCGGACTTGCAGGGGCAGAGACTCTCTGCTTGCTCTTGTCTCTGCATCTGTTTGTCCTTTCTGTCAGCTACAGTTCGATTCCAGATTTGAGTACAGGATTCTTGGATGTTGTGCAGATCTCGGGATCTCCAGTTAAGTACGGCATCTTCCAGCTGTTGACGAACGATTTGCAGCAACCCTCGTCCATATGCTCCCACTACCAGAGCTTGGGCGGCCTTAGCAGCTGGATCCACTCCAGAGAATTTCCAAAGTGCTGATAGGAATCGGGCCCTGTAATCTGCCGGATGCTCATCCTTACCCTGCTTAATTGCTTCTACCCTTCGCCAGTCATGCTGTGCAGGAACCATTTCAGTTTTAGCCTGTAAGAGTCTATTTCAATAAGCAGTTAAGTGAGTGCGCAGGGCTGCAGTGTCATGGCTTGGATCTTGTTCAGCTCAACTGTCTGGATTACGATTTTCTCGGCTCCTTGCCAGCAGCGAAGCCTTCTGCTCTGGTGTGAGCAGCCCAGATAAGAGCATCTTAACATCCCCTAAGTAGGGTTATAGACTGCAAATAATTGAGCTAACTTCTGTTTGAATTCACCCGGGGACTCTCAGTATGTATGCTAGCTTGTAGTTGTGGAAAGGTGAGTTTTCCTTTTGGGGTCTCTCTCTTATTGTGTCCTCTACCTGAGTGATGGGCTGGCTGCAGTCCCAGTCCTTCCAGAACCAGAGGGCATCTCCTGATTCAGTGGGTGTGGGCCCCCAACCGGATCTTACTTTCTCTGGTCTGAGGGTGCAGTGGTGACAGAGGACCCCAATTCTCCAACAAATCATCTGGGACACTAGGATAAATTCTAGGGGCCTGTGAGAGCACAGATAGAAAGGCAGCCACCACGGGTGGTGGCAGACAAGAGGGAGAGGCAGAAATCATAATATGGGAGGCCAAAGGCCTTCCCTTCTCCTTGTCTCTTTTAACCTGACCCCTACCCGTTGACCTTCCACCTCATCATCCCACAAGTATCATACCTCCATCTGACTGGGATGGTTGTCCTCGAGATTATGATGCAAGAAGATCAGAATCACCAGGTCAAAACTTTCCTCCAGAATTCTCGTACTTCCTGCACCTAATAGCTACCGGAGTGTCCCCAAAAGGACACTTAGACAGTCTTCCTCCCATCCAGATGGGCCATAGTGGCTATCTGCTCCAAATACAGAAGGGAAAGGGAACCAGAAGCCCAACAGAGCTTACGGAAAGGGAACCAGAGCAAGGTGTCCCCTGGGGGAACCAGAGCAGGGTGTCCCCTGCAGACACACAGGGAGGGGAGACAAGGGAGGAAGCAATGCCAGAAGAGCACCAACACTAGGAAGGAAGCTCCAAACTTACCAGCGCTGTATACCAGAAACCAGAAACCCAGAAAACCAGATCCTCGAGGATAACTGAGCTCAACTCGAAGACCAAACCTGGAACTAAACTTGGAGCTCAGACCAGAAGCTCGGACTCCAACTCTAGGCTCAAGGTGGCAACTTACCTCGGGCTGTACCACAGACTAGCCCGTGTCCCACTTATCCCACTCCTGACACCAAAGTGTAGAGGAATTCTCAGTAAGCAGGGGCCACAAACTTAGTGAGGAGTGGAGCTTTATTCTACACAGCTGCGGGCCCAAGGGCAAGTACCCAAGAGCCCTGAGAATAGTGTACGTTATTCTTATACAGTGACATATTACATCATATTACAAAGTATAAACTATTACTGTATAGCCAATTAAGTTCTGGATCCAGGCTTTTTGCACTAATTTTTTTCTAATTACAACCCATTCTCTTTGACCTGCCTTATCCCACATACCCTCCAATCATAATTCACCTGTGCCATAGATCATTGGCCAAGTCCTTGAGCTGACCCAAATGGACTGACTTTCAGAAATTTGCAGGCAAATCCAAACACTTTCTCTGTCTTCAAATTTCAGTACACTGCCCTTGAAGCACAGCTCTCTACAGCTTCCTTATCAGCTAGTTGCTTCTACTGCCCTCTTCCAGGCGTGCTAGTAAGACAGAGAAAATGCAGGTCTTCCCCCTCTCAAGGCCTGCTGAGCTATCTATCTGTGTCTCAACACTGTTAGGCCTCAGCACTCTGTCAGGCCTCAGTCCCGGAATTCCTTCACACCGGCCTCGTCCCTGGCTCTGCCCCAGCAGTGGCAGGGGCTGGATCAGGCCTGGGCCATCTGACTCTGGCTGGCAGCAGCAGAGGCTGGATCTGGCTGGGACCAGCAGCAGGGGTTGGATGCGAGCTGGGGCTGCCTTCTGCTGGCTGGCAGTGGCAGGGGCCAAACTGGGCCTGGACAGCCAGCAGGAGGAGCCCAACCTGGCTCCTGTGTCAGGCCTGGGGGGCTGGATCTGGCCCAGGGACGGGGCTGCATGGGAGTACCCTGACCCTTTTTTCAGGGAAGCCACATCACTGCTCTCAATCCACATATGACTTGCTAAACTCCAGTTTTGCAATCAAACTTTGGCTAGATTTCCCCAGTACCTCAAATGAAATTGTGCAATACTGTGATTGTTCAGATGTTTCTTTCTCTTCCTATGGCAATGCCTATTTGTATCCTAATTTTTATTTGCCCGGCCATAAAAGATAATAATCAAATACAAATATAATAATAAACCAGCTTTTTATAATCAAGCTGGTTGCCAGATTCACCCCGAATTTCATTTATTCCTCTGTATTCTTGGTTTTATTTTCTTGCTCTGCAAGAACCTTTTCATTACCTAGCCAAAGATGCCCATTAAGCCTCCAAATCCTGTGCGGTTTTCTCATCAAGGGAGTAACTACTAGAACAATTGTGGAATGCAAATGGGGACATGGATGTGCTGAATCTGTGATATACATGGGAAGTGCTGCTAGGCTCATATGAAGTCCAGGGACACATATGGGTGATATCTGAAAGATACTATTTTGACCCAACCTGCTCAGATGTGTGCTCTATTCTGGTGCGATGCCAGAGACATAGAAGGGTGTCAGCTGAAAAGAGCTGAGTCCGGGGATATAGGAGAGGTCAGCTGAGCATGCTGATAGACCTGCTCTGCTCAGACACACTTTGTGAATGTGTGTGTGCATTTATTTGAGTCTGGGGCGGGAGAAACATGGGTCTGGGTGCCAGTGAGGTGCCCCATGCACTAGGTGGATGATACAAGCAATACGGCTGGGTCGGGGGCTGAGGCCACAAAGCAGGCAGCTGAGGCACAGGGTGATGGTGGGGACTGCTATGGAGCCTGCTTGGTTCCTTCTCTGTCTCGCTGGCCTAGTCCCTGCTGAGGCGAGGGGCACAGATACCCTACGGAGTCTGTCCCTGGTGGACACATGGCAACCTGGGGAAACCAGGGTGCTTGCCTGATTTTCCATTTGGTTAGCTAAAGGAATCAATGGATTTCCTGCCTGGTGGGTGAGGTGGGGACACTAGCAATGGGTGTATGTTGATAGTGGGGGACTCAGTTTAATGGTATGTCCATGTCCGGAATAGCTGGAGTCACAGCCTCGCCTGTTCAGGGTCCATTTTACCCTCAGTGTCCCCTTCCAGAAAGCAGGTTCCTATCCTTGCAGCACCCAGCTATCAAGCCTGCCTCTTCCCATGCAGGTCAACTCACAGCTCACTTGGCCTCGAGGTCACTGGACTAACCCAGCACCGGCCGGCTGCTGTGCAGGGAAGGGTCCAGCAGCACTGTGTGACTGAATGCACAATGGCTGTGTCAACAGAAAACCCATATGAGGGAGTGAGGCAGTCTTGCCCTGAGTCCCTGAAGTCTGAGTGATTTCCAGTCATGGCTTCAAGGTCTCCTCAGTTGCAGGCCCCTCTGCTTTAGCTTCCCCATGGCACTGGTACAATATCCCATCTTCCTGGCTCACTATGCAGGACCAGAAGAAACACCAGAGCAGGTCAGCCTTGCAAGCCTTGGACTGCGTGGCACCTGTAAGGTGTATATGTATGTTGGGGGGCTTATTCCTGCCTACAGGGAAATGGTAGTGACAGCAATTGTGTGTTTTTGCTGCTTATGTTACACTCCAGAGCTGTCAGAACGTCTGCAGTGGCTGAGTGCGTCTGTCTGAAAATGCAGTTTGGGGAACTCTTCTGGATAAAATAGGCCATATGGAATTATTCATCTCCTTCCGCAACCAAAATTTGTCTGTCTTCATATTCAAGCACACGCTAAGCTCTAAACACACCAGCTGATGTTCTGTAAATAGCACCTGCGCTTTTGCACCTGCTCAGTTAAGGTGTGTAAATCCCTTGGCATACCCATTGTTTGAGGGGAATTTGTCCCAATTTTTGGACACGTGCAGTGTGGCCCACAGCTATATAGGCCCTGCTGAGGGTTTGTTGTACTTTTTCATGTGGAGGTACAGATAAATAGTCATGTTAGGGGAAAGGTCTGGATTAATCTACATTCATCACTTGTGACTCCCTAGCCTCCAAGACGAAAGTACTGCTCTAATGAGTCAAGTGTCTCAACTCCCCAAAGGGGAATAAAACCACCAAGGTGTCTTTAGAAGGTATAAATACTCTAACCAGGGGCTGATCCTAGCTGCATGGAAAGTGATGCTATTTGTGGATGGCAGTCATATTTTCTGATGGTAAGGAAGACACAGGACTCAGGTGAGCTGGGGTAGTTTGCATCAAAATTAAACAAGGACCTTCTAAATAGGGCTGTATAAAGTAAATGGCAAGCTTAGGGCCCAATTTCCTCTCAGCCACATGGGGACTTTACAGTCACATAAACGAGAGCAGAGTGAGATTGGTCAATGAGAACAAAACTGTTTCATTCCATTAAATAACAAAAGACAATCTTTGTCATGAAATGAATGAATTTTCAAAAAATCAGGGTGTTAAAGCACAGCCATAGTTCTCCCTGCTTTTGAGAGTGTCTTTGTTGTGTATCTGTGTCAGCATGGGAGATGCTACTCTGGGGAGGGGGCCGGTACATCTTGTGGGTCTCCTCTTGCCAGTAGTGAAACTTTGTGTTGCTGATATGTGGCCTGGGGCTATTCAACCATCTCATCAGTGATCACTAGGAAATCTGAAGTCTGTGCTGTTATCCTTTGACAGAATTGACACGGTATTGGGCAGAGAGGTAACTAGTGATTATAAAAGTGCAGTCCTACAGAATAAGCTCAGTCACTCCTAAATGAAATTCACTTGAACAGTGTGCCGCTGATGACAGCTAAAGGCAAAGTCACCCCGTGAGACCCTAGAATACAGAACGGTCCCCCTTACTGGGAAATTCTCCAGCCTGATAACTTTCTAGCAATCCATTAACAATTTCACAGAGCTGTGCTCAGGAGAGGCAATGAGCTATGGGCTAGAGAGGGAAAGCAGACTCCTGGCAAGCTGGTTACTGTATGTGGGAGGAGGACAAAATCAAGAATTCAAAGGGGAGCAGCTGAAATTGAATTAATATGCCAATTACATTGTGTGAAGGTAGGCCTGAATAGTGACTATGGCTTCTTTTCCCATTACAAAAGGTAATTTGACTCCACACTACTCTATGTGCTGTTTCCCAGGATTTCAATCTTAACAAATGCTCTGATTTGCTGTTACTGTATGGTCTGATCCCATGTCTTACACTCCCTTGCATTTATTTTCATCTCATTCTGTAAATTCCCCCTCTTCAAAGCATCTGACAAAGTGGGATTTTCTCCCATGAAAGCTCACGCAATAAACAAATGGGTTAGTCTTTAAGTGCCACAGGACTCGTTGCTTTTTTGTTTGCTTTACTAGACCAACATGGCTGTCCATTTGGAAGTTGGTATTTGGGGAGGGAACTTGCATCCCCAGGGGCCCAGAATAGCCCTTCTCTTTTCTCGCCCTCTTTCCAGTTTAACTGGTACCAATTCTTTTAAATGGAGATGCTTAGGAGAACGTCCCAACCCCAAGTCTACTGATGTCAATGGAATTCTTTTTACAGTCTTTAATGGCTTTGAGTTAGATCCAAATGATTTAAGTCTAAGACACATTCATTCCTTTCATGAGTAGAAGCTCCTCATAATGGGATGGAAAAACCCTGAAATGGTCTAACCAGTGTTAATCCCACTCTGAGGGCCAAGGAGGCCACACCCCATTGGCTGTGTTGGGTAGGTTCCAGCTTCAGCCCCTTTATAAAAGGGAACTACTTAGCTTAGTTGAGGTGGCTGGTGTAGGCGATAAGTGATATCAAGAGGGCTCTGATTCTGGAGTGGTTAATAACGGAGTTTGTGAAGGCCAAGAACATAGCTACCCAAGTGGACAGCAAATGGCCTGAAGGAGGAGGTCCAGAGAGAACAGAAATGATAGGCTCTCAAGCAGCTCATGACCCCAGAGACACAGGAGAGCTACTGATTTTGCTGCTGAACGGGAAAGGATGGGAAGGACTCCAGGGGACATAATCTTTTCTGAAGAGGGAGAATCAGGAGGAGTCACTGAGCATATCAGGGATGATCTTCACTGACTTCAATGGCTAGTACCCCTGCAATTGCCAGGGCCCTGGGCTGGAGGTCAGTGGAGCAGGGAGGGAATGAGTCGCCCTATTTTGGGATCCACACATCCAGTTTGCTCATCTCTCCATTGTTATTTCTGGCCATTTCTGTGGAATTTGTGGTGTACCTGGGAAGTGTTGTTGGAGCACAAACTGAGGCATCCCCCTTGTTTTCATAGCTCCTGATTTATCCTGCTTTATCTTCTGGTTATATATGCATCTTATCCATTCACTCATCATTACTTCTCCTGGCCACACATCCTGAACATATGTATACTAACAGCCTCAGCTTTTCACACAAGCTGTGGCCTGTTGCTTTCTAACATAAAAATTCTAATACGTTAAAACGTATCAATGACATTAGTGTAATAAAACAATAATTCAAATTTCAAAGAAAAAGGGTATGTTTGTAAACAAACAGGCTAGTCCTATAGAGGAAAGGCCATTACAGTGACTATGGACACTAAGCCATATTGCCCTGAAACAAAGGGCAACCTACTGATTCAAAACATTAGGCCAAAAAGCTAGACTGTGCGAGCAGTAATATTGATTTGGCTCCATAGGATCAAGACCCTTGAAATTCGAGACTGGAAGATAGACCCAGGTGCAGGGTGTAAAAGCCCCACAACATTCCCAATGTCTGCATCTCCTTTTTCCAGCACTTACTGTCCCTTAATATGTATCTAATTTTCAGGGTCTGTTCACTCCATGTTTGGTTTTGATGAACAGAAGGACACTGCAGTGAGACTTGCAAAGTATGCTACAAGAATTGTCAGGTTTCAACAGCACAGGCTCTGATCCATCAGTCTTCTTCCTGAGCGGCATCCCTGGACTTGAAGCCATGCACCTCTGGATCTCCATCCCCTTCTGCTCAGCGTTCACTGTGACACTTCTAGGCAACTGCACCCTCTTGTATGTTATCAAGACGGAGCCCTCCCTTCACCAGCCCATGTTCTATTTCCTCGCCATGCTGGCCTTCATTGATCTGGTTCTCTCCACATCCACCATGCCAAAAATACTGAGCATCTTCTGGTTTAATTCCAGAGAAATCAGCTTTACAGGCTGCCTGGTACAGATGTTTTTCCTTCACGCATTCGCCATTATGCAGTCTGCTATGCTGCTGGCTATGGCCTTTGACAGGTATGTGGCCATCTGCAATCCGTTGAGATACACAACCATCCTGACCAGTTTAGTGATTGTAAAGATTGGGCTGGCAGCTTTTGCCCGAGCTCTTCTCCTAGTGGTCCCAATGCTCTTCCTTCTCAGCAGGATGACCTACTGCCAGTCCCACATCATCTCCCATTGCTATTGTGAACACATGGCAGTGCTGAAGCTGGCCTGTTCCAAAACCAATTTTATTAACATTGATGGGATCCTAGTAGCTCTCTTCATTTTGGGACTGGATCTGACATTCATTACCCTGTCATATCTCAAGATCCTAAGGACTGTGTTAAGCCTGGCTTCCAAGGAAGAAAAGCTGAAGGCTTTCAGCACTTGTGTTTCCCACCTTTGTGCCATCTTAGTGGTTTACATCCCAATGGCTGTTTCTTCAGTAATTCACAGGTTCAGCCAAGAATTTGCCCCTCATACACAGATCCTGTTGGGCAACTTCTACCTCCTCTTCCCTCCCATGATGAACCCCATTGTGTATGGTGTGAAAACCAAACAGATTCGTGACCGGGTGCATCTCCTCTTCCGAGTAAAACAATTCTAGACTCCTCATTATGTTGAGTCTACTAATGAGAAACTTATCAGCAGGTCTGCTCCCCACCCGGGAAATAGAAACTGGAGAGTTCAGGCAGACGTGTTTTTCTGCAGCATACTGGACCTGGACAATTTTAAAGCTCTTCACATACTATCCAGGCAATTGTGTGGGAACTTATTCTTCTTTGTATGGGTGCAGCATTCAGCTTCCAGGCTCTCCCTGAGCTGTGACGGTTAATATGGAAGTGGTTTTTGAACATTGTCCTACCTCATTTGAGCATCACTAGCAAGAGGTCAAGACTTCCTGACTCCTTGCACATAGGGAGTGAAGTGACTGACTGGCATAATTTCACCCAGCAGCCCAGTGAGTGAAATGTTCTTATTGCTGTGGCGGCACAAGGTCTGAGTGACTTGCATACTGGACTATCATGCCAGAAACCTGGGATTAGTTTCTAGTTCTGTTTTAATGAAATGCTTTCATTACTTCACCACCTAATTTTTGGTTGACTTAGGGCCAAGCTCAATAATTGTACAGTTAGTGACCTGAAAACAATTCTGTCTAGCTCTGTAGCTTGTGCCTTTCATCATCAGAAACTGGTCCAAAAATGATACTGCCTCTCACAACTTGTCTCTTTAGGTCTGGTGGATGGTGATTACCCCCATCTGTCAGGCCATATCTTAGGGTACACTTTACCGGACAGGCTTTGCTGCCATACCTCTACTAGCAGAAGTTTCTTAAGAAAATAGAGCTTATACTAGAATAAAGGGAAAGTTTTGTAGGTAAAGATACCCTGTTCCCTAAGTGATACAAGCTGTACTGTAATAAGGGAAGTTTTGTCGTATAGCTGTGTGTACACAAAGGATATTCCTGCACAGTGTCTCCATCAGGGGTGTGTATCTTTTCCTCTCATGACTGGAATACCTTAGCCAATGCAACTCTGTGGCGAAGTTTTGGCATATTCTATCTGGGTCTTTAGAATGAGTTCATTATAAATCTGCACTCTTACTAGGGAAATGGTGGAAAAGAGGGAGAGGTGGAGACTGTCTAACCTTCATATTTCAAATATTTTTATTAGCTGTTCTGTGTTTTGAAAAGGAACCCTACAGATGTCTGTGTAGAGGAATCAAAGTAAGATAAGAACCCTTTTTCTTTAGTTGTTTATTTTAAAAAGAAAGAGGAACATGTAGCTTCATCAAACAATTTGTATTTTACAATGAAGGAAAAAAAAAAAAACAACATGAAAAATATCACAACAAAAGTCTCCAAAAGGAAAGGAGATGGAGAACACTTATTCTATATTTAGAAAAGCTATCCTATGAAAGCCTTCTAGTATCGCGGTGTAACAAAATGCTTAAAATTTAAGAATGCTTGTGTCCAGGTTCCGTGCCTAGCATTCAGATAAATGCCACCATCTGTCATCCCCAAGGTTATGCCTCACATGAACATTTTACTTCCTTGCATTATGAGATGGATTTTTGTTATTTAACTGAACTCTTTAGGAAACCTGTAACTTCAGCTAGTGCCCAAGTGTCTCTCTTATGCAGTGGTTCCCAATCTATGGTCCATGGACTCCAGTTATAGCAAGAGGTCTGTGAATATGTCTGGCCCAAGCCACTGCTGGCCAGTGATTGATGTTGGAGAGGGCTCTAAATCAGTGTTGTCAAACTTACAGCTCGCCAGAGTAAATCTGGCCCACTCAGGGCACTGATGTGGCCTGCAGAGCTACTGCCTAGGCTGAGCCTGGAAGTTGTCTCCAGCAGCAAACTGTAAAGACATGCTGCAGGCACAGTAGGACTAGGTGTGCATCTGACTCATTCACATGATCTGAGTCAGAGGACAGGGGAACAAAAGAAGCACTCCAGCCATTCACAGATCAGCTGGCTCTGGAGAGTCACCACACTGCCCGCCCTCATCCCAGCTGTTCACTATCATTTAGTCAGCATGGTAATTTTAGCCACATTGTACCAGCCACATTGCACAAATCACAAAGAAAAAAGGAAAAAGTGGCTGGGGCCCAGCATTCCGAATGACTGACAGTGATGGGCAGGAGGGATAGAGGCAGGAGCCCAGTCCGGCTGCCTGTGACTGAGACTGATGTCTTTGCCTACCACCAGGGCCTAGGGGAAGTGAAAAGGGAAGAGGAAAGGTGGATCTAGGTGCCAGTGTGTTGAAGGAGGCCCCCAGGGCAGCAGAAAAGGAAGGTCGGGGAAGGGAAGGAGGAGCCCATACCACTCTTAACATGGAGGGAGAAAGGGTTGGGGAGCCCTTGCGGCCACATAGCCTGCAACAGGTGTTCTGCTTTCTAATGTGGCCCACACACTGAATGAGTTTGACACCATTTAGAGCAGGGGTCTCAAACACACAGCCTGCAGCCTGCTTGTGGCCCCTAAAATATTTACCTGCGGCCTGCAGTGACATGATCATTACCAATATATGCAATATCATTGTATGGAAAGGTTTCAGTGGTGTGGCCCTTGGGCTACCATACTAATCCTCATGCGGCCCTCTACTAGTCTGCTTGCAGCCCTCATGGTGATTTGAGTTTGAGACCCCTGATTTAGAGTCTAAATGAATGGTATTTGCCTGCTGCGAGAAGACGCACCCTGAATATAACCCCCCACCTCGGGAGCAAGCTGGGGCCAGGTCCTGCACTGTCCTTCTGCAGCACTACTACCTGCAGTCAGTTCCTGATAACAACTTTTGTCCTTTGAGGGTCCAGGAAGTGTTCTGATGTTAAAAAGGGGTAGTCCTACTCAAAATGGTTGGGAACCACTGCCCTAATGCATGTTTCTAAAATGACACCTTTGTAATCAACAATACATCTACAATCATTTTTGATCCAATTGATCAAAAGGAAAAATGGGAGAAAAGTATTCCTGCAAGAAGCACACAAGACTAAAATAAGAGTCAAATCCCTGAATTGTATTGAAACAGTTAGCAATAGCTATCACTCTATTGGGCCTTTTGTCTCTTTACTGTAAACTTCATTGACTTTGAGAAAATCACTTGTAACAAGTGCTCAAAAAAACCCACCCTTTTTTGCCTCCTAACTACTAACACCGGTTTAACTCCTGAGGGAAGCACGTAGTGGTAGCAGGTTAAAGAAAAGTTGACTTTTGTATGAGATGGACTTTTCTCTTTTAAAAAAAAACATGGGAAGGAGCTTCACAACGGAGGAGGTATTTTTAAGAAATTCGGTAACGTCAGAACACCAGAACATTGTTTTGAATTATTTATAGACCAGGTGAGTGGGTTGGGGATGTGATGTGCATTCCACACACCACTGTTTCCTGAATATCTGAAATCTAACTCATAGACTTCAGGGAGAATCATAATGAAATTACTGAGCTAAAATTAAGGGATGCAGTCTGAGCTATGTATTCTGCCATGTCCAGGTAAATTTCCTATGTCTTCAAATATGCCTTGGAGTTCATATTCAATATTCATTTCCATATTCTACTTCCACTGCAGTTCTCTCATGTGACAGACTGCTCCCCAGATCCTGTCCAGTGTACTGCTGTGACCTCCCAATTCCCACTCCTGAACCCCGATTTGCTCCATTTTGCCAAGTGACCACTCACTCTTGAATCACTCCATGCCAGCTTCTGGTGCGCAATCAGTCCCAAGCAGTGGGCGTAGACCTTCTAGCTACTCAAGGGACAGCTCCCCAGCAAGCACCCCCGGCCCCAGTTACTAGACCAGGAGCCACTGTCTACAGAGATTGGGACCCACTCCCAATCACCACACACTCAGGTCTGTCCATTTGACAAAGAAATGGATTCTGCCCAGCTTTCTTCATTCATACCCTCTAAAGATCACACAGCTTTAGAGAAAACAACTACAAGTTTATTCATAAGATTGTAATTCAATAGTAAGAGACAGAGAAACAGTTCATTTACCTTGCTATCTTCTAACAGGATATATGTAAATTTTATTAAGAAACCACTATTGTTACACATGCATAGCAAAGCTCCAGGCCACCTGGAACACTACCATTGTATTTCCCTGTAATATATCTATAAAGGTAAGATTTGGAGCATTATTTTACAAGATGGCTTTGTCTTCTCAGGCCGAGCATGACAGGTGCAATTCAAAATATCTTCCAGATCATTACTGAAGATGATGAACAAAACTGCAATCAGGACTGACTGCTGTGACACTGTCCTTAATACCGATTTCCAAGTAGACATTGAAGCATTGACCACCACCAGTTCAATCCCATGATCTAACCAGCTATCTATCCGTTTTATACTCCTTTTCGCCAACCCCTACTTCTTTAACTTACTGGCAAGAACACTGTGGGAGACCATATCAAATGCTTTGCTAAAGTCAAGGTATGTCACTTCCACTGCTTTTCCCACAGCCACAGAGCCAGTCACCTCATCATTAAAGGCATTCAGATTGGTCAGAAATAGGGTTACCAGATGCCAGGCAAAACGAGGACATATCCTCCTTTTTAACTTCACATCCTGCTTTTTACCTTCACATCCTCCATCTGGCAGGCATTTTAAAATGCATGATTTTGTCTTGCTTTTTACTTATAAGGGTTAAAGGATGCTGGAATGCCATTGAATATCTTATTTGTAGAGGAAAGCATTCCACGACCCCCTAAAAACAGAATAATATTACATTAATACTACATTTTCTCCATTTGTCCTCCAATGTCCTCCTTTTCGTATTTCCCTGTCCTCCTTTCCGGGCTTTGGTGTCTGGTAGCCCTAGTCAGAAAAGACATGCATTTGGTGAATCAGTGCAGACTATTCCTGATCACCTTCCTTTCATTCCAGTGCTTTAGAATGGATTCTTCAAGAACTTGCTCTATAACTTTTCCAAGGATCAGTGATCTAAGATCCTCTTCCTTCCCTTTTCCAAAGCTGGGGACCAATCATTTGGCACATTCCCCAGTTGCCAGGAGTTTTCAAACATAACCATCAATGGCTCTTCAATGACATTAGCCAACTCTCCCACTACCCTGGAGTGCATTACTTCTGGCAAGACTGACTTGTATCCATGATTTCTGAATCTCTTCATTTACCATTGCTGGCTGCTCACCTCCTCTCCCTTCTGTGCTGCCCTGTGCAGTAGCCTGGGTGCTGAGCTTGCTTATGAAGACAGAAGCAAAACAACATTGAGTAATTCAGCTTTTTCTACATCATCTGTCACAGGATTGCTTCCCCCATTCTGTAAGGGGCCTACACTTTCACTGACCTTTTTCTTGTTGCTAACATGTGTAGAAACCCTTCTTATTACCTTTCATGTCTCTTTCTAGCTGCAACGCCAATTGTATTTTGCCCTTTCTGATTTGCATGTTCAAAAAAATATATTTGCATGTCTCCCTAGTCATGTGACCAACCTTATACTTCCTGTAAGCTTACTTTTTGTCTTTAAGCTCACCAAGAAATTATCTGTTAAATGAAGGTGGTCACTTGGCATATTTATTATTCTTTCTTTATGTAACCCTCTCCCTTTTTCTCCCTGGGTTACTTGGGAGCAGGCAACACTCATGTATGCACAGGCGCCTAAGTCTGATGACAAAGAGATCCTGAGTTTCCCAGTGATGATGTTGGGATTGTGGGAATCCTCTATCCACTCTTCTGCTGCAGTCCCTTTGCTTTACCAGAAATTAAGCATGTAACAAACCTTTACTTAACACAAAAACTTATCATAAAAAGGATGGAATTGAATATTACTACTAATTTAAATACACAGAGACAAATAAATAAATCAGTGAGCAGACACAGAATACAGTTTATAGGAAACTTATCTAACTAACATGTTCTCCGCCCTTTTTCCAACTCAGAATGCACAATTCCCAGAGTTCAGAACCCCAGCCACTTGCTTGCACAGGCGCGGTTGGAGGGTCAATGAAGGAGACAACGCAGCACATTGATGGTCCAGTGTATCCACTTAGAACCACGCTGCAGATCCATAGTGAGCCCAACCAATGGTCTGTTGTCCTGGCCCTGGTTCAAGGGGACTGCCACACTGCCTCCCTTCAGGCTCAGCCAGTCTCTCAGCAGACACTCTTGCTTTACAAGTCCTGCTCCAAACTGGAGGAGGGAAGCAGACACTCACACCCTCACTGCAGATCTAGCTCAGCCAGCTCTAGGCTCAGACCCTGCTTTGGGCTGAGTAAGCCACCAACCTCTGAAGCTCCCTGCTTGAGTGAGCCTCCAGCAGTCTCAGGAACCCCAGGAACAGCTTCAGGAACCCCAGGAGCACTCACAGCAGCTTCCAGATTCAGGCATGTCTTTCCCTCCCCACTCGAGACCCCTTTGTTCCCCTCTGATTCCTGGATGGCAGCCAGGGTCTCTCTCTCTCTCTCTCTCTCTTCCAAGGGATCATGGGAGTTGGAGTCCTTCAGTGGAAACTTACAGCACATAGGAACTGCTTAAATGTTAACCTCCTACTTGAGTTCCGAGGCCCCTAAAGTACAGGGTGCCTACATTCTCCCCTTACCACAGAATCCTTAATGTCCCCATTAAGAAACCAAAACAAAGATTAAACAGATTAATTTACAACATAATACATACATATTTAATTTCTACTCCTAACTAGGGTAGCAGTCAATGCAGGATAAATTATAGGTCCACTAGAATAGGTACAATTTAGGCATCTAGCCTGGGGTGTACACCACCATGAACACCTGAGCCCATCCTTAGAGGATACACACGCAGGTCCGGACTCCACAGTTTTTCTAATATTTTCCAGTGCAACCACCCTACAATGTATTGTAGGGATAGACACCTCACTTCTGACTCCAGGCACATCATATGTTAGTCGCTGAGGGGGCCTGATCTCTCGCTGGCATCTCCTTAAAGGCTGTGCAGTCCCTTCCTTCTCCTCTACAGGTGGTGATAAAATTCCTTCAGACTCTATCACAGAAGGAGCATCATCTTCAGCAACATCTTCCCCTATACCTGAAGACCCAGGGGAACCACTGCAGATATCTATACTATCTATACCTGTTGTATTATGCATGGACGTGTTGCATTATATTTATTATATTTTCATCTTAGAAGGTATATATATCTTGTGAAGCCTGTATTCTGTGCTTATCTATGTTTTTTTTTTTTTTTGGTGGTGGGGGGATGTGGCTACACCCTGCGAGGTATAAGGGGAACAAGTAATTTGAATAAAGGCACCATCTACACATTCCTCTACTGAGTGGACCTGATCCTTCTTTGGCTCTAAGAAATATTATTGTTTGTGCATTGAGTAGTGATGTGGCAATCCAGGGTCTATATTTTAATCATGAACTCTGCTTGAGATAAGTTAGGTGGAATCAAGAAGGGTTTTAGGTTGTCTGGGAACTAAATAAGCTCTGCAACTCTACCACAAAACTCATAAAAATGTCTCTAAATAATAAAGGGAAAGATATAGGAACATTCTGGAGGGCTGGCACATATCCATTATATGCTTCCTGTAGTGAAACTTTTTGTTGCTGGTGTGATGCCTAGGCTACTCAACAATATCATCAGTGATTTGGAAATAAATCTAAAATTGTGCTGTTAAACTCTGGTTATGACTCAGATCTCAGCTGAGTGGCAAATAATGATTAGTAGTGAGCAGTCATAGAGTATCTCAATTGCTCACTAAAACTGGGTTTCACTTGAACAATGTACAGTTGATTACAAGGAGATACACTACATTTACTAAAGTCACACATTTGGGACCCCAGAAAGTAGATCCCATTTACAAGATGTGGAAGGGTGTTTTAGAAAGTGCTAACTCAAAAAAAAAAAAAGTGCTATAATGATGTGTAACCAACTGTCCATGAGTTCCTGGTGTTGGTGAAGCGAGTAAATGCCATCCTTGAATATATAAGCAGGGGACTATTGAATTGAAATGGAGAGCTGTATGCCTGGGGGAGATCATTACTAGATGCTGTTTCTAGTGTCCACTCTTCATGAGAAGTTGAAAGGGGTTGGGGGGGGGACTACTAAAATTATTGAAGATTTGGATAGCGTGGCTTGTAGTCAGAAAATAAAGAAGTTCAATTTATTTAGTTTATCCAAGAGATGATTAAAGGTGATTTGACTGCAGTCTTTAAGTCTATACATGGGAAGAGATTTCTGAATAACAAAAAGTTCTTAAACTAGCAGATGCAGGCAGAATGGGATCTAATGGCTGGGAGCTGAGACTAAATAAATGAAGGCTAGAAATAAGGTACATGTTCGTAGAATAAGGCAAACCAAGTCTAGAAAGAACACCTTGGCTGTGTTCACACAGCACTCTTATTTTGCAACAACAGAGGTTGTTTCAAAATAAGAAATACCCTGTTAACATGACGCATGGTTGTTTTGAAACAACGGCAGCCGTTGTTTCGAAACAACTTAAACCCCATGTGGGGACGAAACAATGTTGTTTCAAAATGATTGTTTCGAAACAACAGTGACTTGTTTCAAAATAACTGTTGCCTGAAACTGCTATTTCGCTTTGAGCTTTTTTCCCTAATTCAAATTAACAAACTGTTAACTCGAATTAAGTTATTTCAAAATAAGGCATTATTTCAATACAAGTTGTTTTGGCACAACTTGTATCAAAATAATGCCTGTGTGTGAACACAGCCCTCTAGGGTTGTGCCTGGATAGCCATCCGTTGAAGTCTTTAAATGAAGAGTAGATGCCTTTCTTAGTGATAGGGTCTAGCTCAAAGAGAAATTATGGCCTTGATGCAGAAATCACCTGGTGAAATCTATGGCTTGTGGTATTCAGAAGGTCTGATTAGATAATAATAATGGTCTTTTTTGCCTTAAACTCTGTGAATCTAATTCTTTGATCACATTTTTCTTCAGTTAATTAAAGAGAGAAACTTTCATTTATTTATTTATTTATTTGATTGGTTTATTTGTTTATTTAAAGAATTAGGTAAATCTGGGGTTGTAGTACTGTGTAATAGTTCCTCCCCTTTGCTCCAGCAACTGAAGGGATGTCCAACTTTTCTGAGGCATGTAGAGTGCAGACCTTGCACACACAGTCAGCAGCAGCATAAATATCAGTGTAGATGGTGAGATTATTCTTAGGTGAGTAGCATACAGGCATACCAGAACTTTAAGGTTTGCCCCTTACATAGCTCTCTACACTCCCAAGCAGTGGTTCCCTACCTAGAATTCAGTGTCCTGTTTACTCCCTAGTCTGAAACTTTTACGAGTTGAAGGCTCCAGCCTGACTACCTTCTAGGAACATATTAATGATACCAACACCGCTGAGATCACCAGAGGTACCTGAGCTGTTCGGGAGCATGGATGTGCACCCGCCCTTGCTCACCTGCACAAGCATCACCGCCGGCAGCTGCAGCCCCTACCCAGCCAGGAAAACACATTACTCCAGCTAGGGGAGCAGCAGACAGGCTGGAAATTTAAAATCTCCCTCCCCACCCCTGAGCATGCTCAGGCGGGGACAGCCTATGGCCAGGGCAGCTCTGGCCATCCAGGTAAGGGGGAAGGAGAAGTCCTGCCGGGGGGGATTGGGGTCCAGCGGAGGGCTAGGGAAGGATCGGGGTGACTTGGGACTAGCATCTAGGTGGGAGGGTGAGGGAAGGGGCTGGGGGGTGACTCAGCGGAGCTGGTGGCCAGGCAGGTTAATGAGACTTTGGGGGCTGCCCTCCTCCAGCAAACAGAGCTCAGCCAGCCTGGGAGGATAAAAGTCACTGGACAAACAGGTTTCGCAACTTTGCCTGATGCCGGGCTGGCTCTGAGTCCTCCTCTGGCTTCCTGGGAGCTTCTGTGAGAGGTCTTCTCCACATCAGCAAGGGGGCCAGGGGCTTTGGTGCACATTCCTGGGACAAGCCGGAGCCACTGTTAGCCAGAGAGCTCTGCCCATCTTCTGCCAGCTGGTAGGGAAGCTTCTGCTAGGAGCTGTTCTCTAGGCAAGGGTTGTGCTGCTTCAGTGAGAAATTAGGTTAGGGGTTTTGCTGCAGAGCCCTGTGAGAGGTGACACTGTCAGAAATAGTACATTTGCAGTGATCCACATAGCGGGCCAGATGCAGCCATTCTCTGGTGTGCTAATTCCTCTCACTGCGGAGATGCATATTTGTTAGTTCTGCATCACACTACAGTAAGTTAGCATATCCCCGGTGTTTAGATTGCTTGCAGGCTCACAAACTGAAGGGAATATGTGCGTGTATACAGGGGATGGGGTTAGGAAGAAAGTTATAGGAGCCATGAGTACATTTGAGGTTTCATGATTCATTAATCTTCAGTCAGTTTCTACTTAATGTCCAGCCTATTTGTCTCACTGACCTATATTGTTTTGTTCACGCCACAGTAGATATGCTGTCTGTTGCCTTTTCATCAGTTGTTAGTTTCAGTATAGAATCATAGGGTTAGAAGGGACTTCATGAGGACATCTAGTCCAACCCCCTTCCAAAAAAAGCAGAACCACTCTCACTAAATTATCCCAGCCAGGGTTTTGTCTAACCGAGCCTCAACTACCTCCAAGGATGGAGATTCCACCACTTCCCTAGGTAGCCCATTCCAATGCTTCACCACCCTCCTAGTAAGAAAATTTTTCCTAATATCCAGCCTCGACCTCCCCAGCTGCAACTTGAAGCCATTGCTCCTTGTTCTGTCCTCTGTTACTGCTGAGAACAGCCGAGCTGCATCCTCATATAAAGGAAGATGAGGGCAAACCACCTGTTGTAATGAGAGAAAAATCTAAAGTCCCTGTCAAGTCCTATTGCATTGCGTCAGGGAGTCATAGAGTTTGTATTTTTCTCTCATTACGACAGGTGATTTGACCTCACCTTCCTCGGTATGCTGTTCCCCAGTATTTGAATCTTTACAACGGCTTTGATTTTCTGTTACAGTGTGACCTGTTCCCATGACTTACACTTCCCTGCATTTATTTCCTCCCATTCGGTAAGTCTCCCCCATCTTTGAAGCATCTGATGAAGTAGAATTTTCTCCCATGAAAGCTCATGCAGTAAATAAATGTGTTAGCTTGTAAGTGTCACAGGACTCCTTTTTTTGAATTTAATTTATTTATTTTTTAATGTCGGCAGCTTTTACATCTAAATTGCTCATAATAAGTGCACTGTTTTTGAGGTAGATCAGGGATATTTTCTTAGAACATTACAACGTCATGAGCATTCTTCCTCTTTCAGACAGGAAGTCTTTGAGTTCTTCTGGTAATAATTCTCATGGAGACCGTTTTATAGGAAAGCCAATGACCTTTTTTGCAATACTGGTAGAAAGGAGTTGTAGTCATCTTTAAAAACAATATTAACAGGTTAGAATAGCTTCCAAAAATCAACATTGTAAAAATGTCAGCAAAAAGAAGAGGGAACAAAAAAGCAACAGAATGAAAAGATGTAGCAATTTTTCCGCAACTGAGAATGAGGAGAATGCGGGAGAAGCCATAATGTTTCCTCTAAGCTGATGATGGAGGGGAGCACGTTATGGATGCACTTGGGGAGCTGGGGAGCAGCGGGGAAGAGTCCCGGTGGGAGATGGAGAATCAGTGGGGAACTTGCTCAGCTGCATCATCAGCTTAGAGGAGACATTGGCGCTGGAGGAAATAAAGCTAGCGGCAAACTGGTTTTCACCTGGGGCCTTTGTCCAAGATGGGCTGAGCTGTAGGGAATGCTGAAAAACCTCTCTCTTTTTCTGCCATTTCTCTTACTTAACCATTAGCAAGTACTCTAAAGAAAAGTCTTGTGGAAAAAGACCCCAATCCAAAGCCTAAGAAAGTCAATGGAATTGTTTCCACACCCTTTACTGGACTTCAGGTGAGGTTGACACAGTTTACTTCTGAGGGAGATTTATCCTTGACATATGCAAAGTTTACCGACAAACTCAGTTGGAAATGCATCCCTTTAATTGGCAGTTGACTGGCTCCTAGCCCATGTCTATTTTTAAGGATCTGTTCATTCCATATTTTTTTGTTTTATTAAAAATAATAATAATACAAAAAAACACTACTGCGAGACTTGCAAAGGATGCTACAACAAGACAATCTAGCAGCTTTGAATAGCACAGATTCTGATCCATCAGTGTTCTTCCTGACTGGCATCCCAGGGCTGGAAGCCATGCACCTCTGGATCTCCATCCCCTTCTTCTCAATGTTCACTCTGGCCCTCCCATGTTCTATTTCCTTGCCATGCTGGCCTTTATTGACCTCGTTTTATCTATGACCACTATGCCAAAATTACTTAGTATCTTCTGGTTTAATTCCACAGAGATCAGCTTCATTGCCTGCCTACTGCAGATGTTTTTCCTTCACTCATCCTTCTACATAGAGTCTGGGGTGCTGGTGGCCATGGCCTTTGACAGGTATGTGGCCATCTGTAACCCTCTGAGGTATGTCACAATCCTCACCAGTTCAGTGATAGCAAGGATTGGGCTGGTGGCTTTAGCCTGGGCTGTTTTCATAATGGTCCCTGTGATCTTCCTCCTCAGCAGGCTGCCCTTCTGCCAGTCCCATGTCATTTCTCATTGCTACTGTGAGCACATGGCAGTGCTGAAGCTGGCCTGTGGCAACACCAGGATCAATAATATCTATGGCATCTTTGTAACTCTCTTTATTGTGGGGCTGGATCTGATACTCATCACGCTGTCGTATCTCAAGATCCTAAAGACTGTGTTAAGCCTGACGTCCAAGGAAGAAAAGCTGAAGGCTTTCAGCACTTGTGTTTCTCACCTCATTGCCATCTTAATAGTTTACACTCCAATTGTTTTAACCTCAATAATTCACAGGTTTGGCCAGCTAGTTGCCCCTCATATACATGTCCTGATGGCCAGTTTTTACTTCCTCTTCCCTCCCATGATGAACCCGATTGTGTATGGCGTGAAAACCAAACAGCTTCATGTCAGAGTGTGTCTCCTGTTCAGAATGAAACCTTTTTAGACTGAACTCCTGTGACAGACAACTCCCCAGATCTATGCCAGCATGCCACTATGACCTCCTAGTTCGCACTCCTGAACCTCTATTCGCCTACTTTGCCAAGTGACCACTCACTCTTGAGTCAGTCTACTCCAGCCTCTGGCATGCAACTGGTCCCAAGCAATGGGCGTATGTCCTCAGGCTACTTGAGGGACGGTTCCCATCAAGCGCACCTGGAGCCAGTTACCATATCAGGAGCCACTGTCTACAGAGACTGGGAACCACTCCCAGCTACCATATGTTCATGGCCACCTATTTAACAATGAAAGTGATTGTGCCCAGCCTTCACCACTCACACCTTCTAAAGACCACACAGCTTTAGAGAAAACAGCTACTAGCTTATTGATTAGGCTATAATTCTAAGTGAGAATATGGCCAATTGTGGCAGAATCACAGTATCAATGAGTCAGGAGAGACCACAAAGAAATAAAAGGTAAAATACTCATGCTAACCTAGTATCTCTACTTAAACTGACATCATAGTCCAAACAAGTTTATGCTCAAGGTGTTTGGCTGTTAGATGTTTGCACCGCTAGTGTCTTCCTGAGGCTAGGCAGGACTCAGTTCTTGCTTGAAGTTCTTTCCCGGTAGATTCCCAGGCCAATAGCCCCTCAAATCTTTCAGGTGTCTCTCTTTTTTCCCCATTCCCCTCATCCGTCCTCATCAAGGCAGATCTGATCCCTTTGTCTCTTCCCAGCCACATCCATTAGCCTATCTTTGCCATCTTCACCAGATGCTTGTCTGCTTGCTGTGAGAGAGCTCTGTCTGCCTCTCAGGCCCCCAAGCTAAGCTAAACATGCTACACATCTGTGCACATGGATGAGGCTGCAGGAAAACTATCATCACAATAATCATGTAGACTTCATAACCCGGGGTACACAGATGTGCATCCCATGACAACTCTCCCTTCTCTCCAGGGAATGCAGTGTACAGTCCTTGAGCTCTTCCTGAGCTTTGCTGGCCAACATAGAAATTGTACTTTGTTTTAAGAGGGGTAGACTTGCTCAATCCTTTCACATAGGCAAGTGAAGTTAAATACCTAATGTTAACCGCAGGCCAGTGGCAGAGCTAGGAAATGATACCAGATCTTTGGGATCCCAATCCAATTTTCCATCCCCTAAATACTGATGCCTACATGACAGTGATGGTATTCACTTTCAATGAGATAATTTCATGGTGTGCATGTTACATGTTTTTCTCTAGAACAGTGTTCTCAATCACTCTGTCAAGACACATTATTATGTTGCCACACAATGGAAAGCATGTCCTGGAGAGCCATGGAAATGGCTGGATTTGGCTTGGTGTTGGGGGTGAGGGAAGTGGGCTTGTGTGTCCTGTAGGTCGTGATACATCACAAAGTGTGTTGAAAACAGTCAAAGGTTGAGAACCACCGCTCTAGAAGCCAGGTACCTACAACATTGTCTTTCAACCCCACATTACTTCAATCCCATTCAGCACTTTTTTCTTTTAAATGAAATTGACTGTGTCTGCACTTCTAAAGACAATTAGACTTTTTAAAGTCAAATTAGTTAATTCAACTTAGAGTTGAATTTGTTAATTCAGATTAGAGTCTCCGCAAGATACCTAAGTTGAATTAAAGTAGGCTTTAGTAATTCAACAACCAGGAGTTGTGTGGCACTTTAAGAATAACAGATTTATTTTTCACATGAGCTTTCGTGGGAGAAAATCCCACTTCCTCAGATGTTTCGAAGATGGGATGTTGTTTCGAAATAAGAACCCTGTGTAGACGTACCCATGTGCACTTTGTGAATAGAGGGAACTAAATATCTCTCTGTATTATCAGACATAAGAGTTCCTGCAGGAAACTGTCCCTGGGAGCTCCTTTGGAGGGGGGAATACTGTCTCATTCACCTTGCTAGGGACAGGAGAGAGCCCAATAAACATTCCTGGTCAGTAGATTGGATGGTTCCTGACTGTGTCACAAGAATCAACAGGGAAAATTTTGTAAGAAGAACAAAACAGATTGTTCCAGAGGCAAATTGGGTCAAATGTTACCCTTTTATGCCTGCTTGTTCCATCTCAGTGCCACAAGCAAGCAAGGGGGGGGGGGGACACATTGCAATCCTTTTATGCTTAAAAGTATGTAAAAGCTTACATTTTTAGAGACTCCCTAGCCAGCCATATTTGGTTACACTGACACTTAAATTATTAATACTAATAACAATGTGGTGAATGTAATTATTCCTGCCCCTGTTTACTGTTTACAGGTATTGGCATACATTGCACAGAGGCTTTACCTTCAAACTCATAATTTTCTAAACAAAAATTACTTCACACTCTTTAACAAGCAGTGAGGAGGACAAGAAAAAGGTGATAAGCAATGTTCCCATCCCAGATTTTATGTAGGAGGGGAAGACAGAGAGAAAAAGGAAGAGAACATAATTTTGAATGAGAATTGTATCTATAGGACAGCAAGGCTCACCCATTACAAGAGTAGCTATTATTTAGGCCAGGTGCTCAGTTTCATTCTTTCCTACAACTTAATCTTCACTAGGCATGAGCTGGAGACCGTCAGTGAGCGCAGTCTGTGTATCATGTATAGAATCCTAAAATCCTAGAAAATGAGGGGTGGATGGAACCTCAGGAGGTCATCTAATTCAGCCCCTTGCTCAATGCAGGGCCACCCCCAAATGAAAAATCCCAACAAGGACTTTCTCAAGTCAGGCCTTAAGAACTATTAAGGATGGCGACTCCACCACCTCCATAGGTAACTCATTCCAGTGCTTCAGGAACCCCCTAATGAAAAAGGAATTTTTCAGGTAGGGCCATTTGAATCTATTTTCTTCCTTCTCTGGATGAATACTTGCTAACCATTTTCAGCACATCAGGTTTCCTCTTGTGCCTCAATAAAGATTCTTTAAAATATAGCCAGCTCTCTTGGACTACTTTCTCCCTCATATTTGCTTCCCGGGGGATCCCATCAGCTCCTTAAAGAGTCAGATAGTGAATTTGTTCCTCCATGGGTGGCAACGTTGGTTTGGCAGGATATCCCTCTAAATATAGAAGTGAAACTGGCCTGTGATGGGGGACCTCATCAAAGCATGAGTGGTAGCAGCTGCAATTCTACTGTTCAACCCCACAGGAGACAGTGTGTCTGGAATGGATGAACTGGTCTCTCTCGAATGAGGTTTGGAGGATTCTTCTCAGTAAAAGATGTTGTTTATGTAATTATCCATTTTTTTCCCAAAGCAATGGGCAGTTGTTCTCATAGTCAAGCCCAAGCAGATCCCTTAATAGACAGGGTGACGTCTTACACAGGTTTTGCACCTTCTTACATTAGGAGTCTAAAAACTTTGGTGCACACATCATTTCTGTGGGAGCTGCACCCTTTTTGTGGACACATGTATTATGGCCAAAACTTGCATGGGTCCTGTTGAAGATTTGGCCCACACTTTTTGAGATGGATGTAGAGATTAACATGCACATAGGAAAGAAGACATGGGTTAATCTATATTCATCACTTGCTGAGACTCCCTATGCTCCAAAGCAAATGACCACTATAAAGACCTTAGGCTCTGAGTTCCCATCAGGGGAATGAAGTCAACAAGGTGCAATTAGAAGGTATAAATACTCCTACCCAGTTGATCCTGGTCAAAGGGAGAATCATACAGTTTGTGACTGTATTATTTGCTGATGGTGAAGAAGGCACAGAGTTTAAGTGAGCTGAGGTAGTTTGTATTCAAATTAGTCAGGGATCCTTGTAAACTGGAGATTTTTAAAGCAAATGGAAAGACTAGTGCCAAGTCTGCTATCAGCCACCATGGTGTAAAACTGAATGATTTTGGATTTCCACCTGAATAATTGAAAGTTGAGTGAGGTTTGTCATTTGGAAGTGAACTGAATAATTCCATGGGGGAAAATTAAAAAAAAAAAAATTCTATACCAAGAAACTATATATTGAAAAATCAGGATTGTTAGAGTTACACACTGAACCTTTCTGCAAAAGGGCAGCCATGCTAGTGTAGTTCAGTAAAAGAAAGAAGGAGTCCTGTGGCACTTAAATACTTTGACTAAATTTCTTAGTCCTTAAATGCTGCAGGACTCCTTGTTGATTACACTGAATGTTAGTTTCCCCCCCTGGTACATGTGCATCATGGGAGACTCTTTGTTTGTGTATCTATGTCATCATGGGAGATTTTGGTTTCAAGGGATATATTTTGGAGGTCTCATGCTGCCAGTAGTAAAACTTTCTGTTGCTGATAGGAGGCCTGGAGCCATTCAACAATCTCCTCAGTGATTTGGAAGTCAACCTGAAATCTCTGTTGATAATATTTCTTGATGACACAGAGTTGGGCAGAAAGGCAAAGAATGATTAGGACAAGATGATCCCATAGTGGAATCTCAATTGCTTGCTCAGATGGGCTCATGATGCACAAGTGATTACAACCAAAGGCAAAATTGCACATCTGGAACCCTGGAATGCTAATCCCATGACAGGATGGGGGAGAAACTTTTAGGAACCATTGAGTCAAACAAGAACATGAGCTCATGATGTGTAACCAACTGTACCTGATGTGCTGGTGGTGATGAATAGAGCAAATGCTATCTGCAACAGTGTGCTGGAAACACACCAAGGGTTAACTCAGCCCCTGGCACTGCAGCCTCAATTAAGAGGTGAATGGAGCCAGCTGAGAGTACCTGGTTGGGGTTTGGCTAGTGAGAAGCAGCTGGGGGGCATAAGCAGCTCAGCCCTATAAATGCTTGTGAAAGCATGGTAGCAAAAAGGGGGAGTTGCAAGAGCGAGAGCGAGAGCGAGAGCGAGAGCTCATTTGGTAAGGGAATGTATGGTAGGAGGGAACCTACTCTTTGTTGGTGCTGAGGCTACATAGTCCTAGCCTGAACCATAGTTATACATGGTGGTGGGGAAAACACTGTAAATAAAAAGCATGTGTAAAGCACACACCAGAGGACTCTGCATGCCTGTGTGCTCAGAAGACCCAGAAGGAAGTGGGGCCTAGGCAGATCTGCCACACTTGGGGTTTGTCTGGACTTATAAGTGAGGGATGCTGGTCAGCAACCTGGAATGGAGGAAACTGTGTAATGTGTGATAGCTTAGTAATTCAGGGTTGTTTAAGTCCCCTCAGAACTTTTGGAGCAATAGCATCTGGTGCTGATGACTTATTACTGTTTATAAGTTTCTTCCAAAACTCCCCTAATGTCACCTCAATTTGTGACAGCTCCTCAGATGTGTCACACTAAAGAAAAACTCAGGTACCCCAGAATTTGTGGGGTTCCTCCCCTTGATTTCAGTGGGACTGGGATCACACTTACAGGCTCTTTGGGTATGTCTACACAGTTGGCACCAGATAGTCACATAACTTGGATTGGCAGAGTCAGGTTTGGCCTGTTCAGGTACCACACTAAGAATAGCTGTGCTGGTCACTGGCTGGGGTTCAACTCCTGACACAAAACTACTAGTGTTGCCCACTTTCCTTTTTGACATGATGGTGTGGGTGGGAAAAAGGGTGTATGGTTGAAGAACCTGTCATCAAGAGGCCGTTGCTTGAGTTGTTTGGGAGGCAGATGTACCTTTAAATTGTGACCATATGGCCCCCCAAAATCCTCTACCCATGGGAAAGGGGCCTCAACTTGGGGAGGAGCCATGGGGAGATAGACAGCAGAGTCCAAGAGACCCTTTTCTTTCAGGATACACCAGAGTATACCAGAAATCAAAAAGTTTCTCATGGAAACAGAGACATAGCAGCCCTGCAGTTATATACGCATATGGCTCTTCAGATGCTCTGGAATTGTTGATAAATTGTATAGTCCATAGCTTCACCTTCTTTGGCTCACTATTTTTTTTTTTAAGAAATAGACTCAAGAGACCAAATAGCCACTATCCATCAGGTTTATTGCTATGATACAGAGATTTAATCATATACCTGTCTGCAAAGATCCGTTCCATGCAGTGAGGGTACATCCCTATTACAAAAGATCTGTTTTCCTAGCTAAAATTTCAGCTGATTTTATTCATATGTTTGGTCCCAGGCTGCCGGGAGCCTCTTTTGATCATCGATGGGAGGGAGTTCATGAGCTGGACAGTGTTATGGTTGGGGGTCCTGAGAGAGAAGAGAGACATCCTCCCCATCCAGTGGCTAAGGCCAGACTGAGCTTGACGGCATTCCCATTCTGAGCAGCCATGCCCATGATCCACAGCTGCAGGGTCCCTGCAGTACTGGCACCATGGTCCCCTCAAGGAACAGATCTCACTGCATTAGTTCCCATTTGCTCAGTGTAAGCAGATCATGGGTCCCATGTCTGGTGGCGAGGCAGAAGGGGGCACTAGCAAACTGTGTGTGGGAGTAGCGGAGAGCACAATTTAAAGATATGGTCAACCTCCTAACATGTTGAGCCATGATGTCCCCTGGGCAGTTCCCAGTTTAGCCTCAGTGTCCTCTCAGGGTCAGATGCAATCTTTCCCTGAAATGTTCAGCTCTCATGCATGTCCCTTCTTATGGGGGCAGCTTTCTTGACCTCTAAAGTCACAGGACTGGTTCAGCTTTGGCCAGTCGCTGCCCTGTGCGAGATATGACAACATTGAGTGACAAAACACAGAGTGGCTCTCAGTCAACAGGAAAGCTACATGGGGGAGTGGAGCAGCTCTACTCCAGTGCCCTGGAGGCTCTGAGATTTTCAGCCATGGTTTCAAGCCACCCCCCCCCCCCAATGTGGACCATTACACATTTGCCAATTCATGGTGATGGCTGAATCCTCCCCTCCCACAAACAAACACTAGAGCAGGCCAAGCCCAGCCAGTCTGGGACAGATGCATAATTTACCAGTCATGTGTGGGCCTGTTGGTGTGTCTGGAGCTGCCTCCCAAATCTAGAAGTCAAACTACAGCTATGAAAGGGGACCATTATTCTACCCAAAGAGAAAGTGGTAGCATCTGTAAGCATTTAGTGTTGCTGCATATGTTCAATGCTAGAAGTGATGGCTTTTATGCAGTGGGTGAATGAGTCTATTTAATGCAAGGTTTTGGGGATTTTTCTTGATAAAAGAGGGTGTATATATGTAAGATGTAATTTCCATCTCTTTCTCAAACCAATGTTTAGTTATCTTCATATTCAAGGCCAAACAGAGCCCTAAACACACAAAGTGATGTTCTGCACAGTATGCATACATTTTTGCACTTCCTCAGTTAAGGTGTGTAAGTCCCCCAGTGCCGCCTACTTGTAGAGATGTTCAATATGTCCCACAGGAGTATCAATTCTCCTGAGGGTTTGACCCATATTGTTGATGTAGACGTAGAGATCAATACCCACAGAAGAGGAAAGACAAGGGATAATCTACATTCATCACTTGTGACTCCCTAGGCTCCAAGGCAAATAATGAAATAAGTCTCTAAACTCCCGTCAGGGGAGTAATGTCAGCACAGTGTCATTAGAAGGTATAAATACTCTCACCCAGTCTATCGCACCTGCATGGACAATTGTGCAGTTGATATATGACTCCAGCATTACTTAGAGTGAAAAAGACACAAAGTTCAGGTGAGCTGGGGTCCTTTGTAATCAAATTAATGAAGGCCTTTTCTTTTTGAAGCAAGTGTTTAGTTTAGGGTCAAATGTGTCAGCAGCCATTGTGGTATAAAACTAGACTAATTCTGGATTTAAACCTGTGTGAGTGAGAGCAGACCGAGCTTGGTCCTTTAAAAGTGAACTATTTAATTTCTTGAAAAACTAAATACAAATCTGTGCCAAGAAACCACTTTGTGGTAAGAAACTCAAGGATGTTTGAGTTGCACATCTAGCCTTACTCCAAAGGGGTAACCATTTTAGTTTATTTCAGCAAAACAAACAAGGAGTCTGTGGCACTTTGTTGCATGAGCTTTCATGGAAGAAAATCCCACTTTGTCAGATGCTTTGAAGATGGGAAACTTAAAGAATGGGAGGAAGATGAATGCAGGGAAGTGTAAGTCATAGGATCAAGTCAGACAATTACAGCCAATTGAAGTAGTTGATAAGAGTCAAACACAGGGAAGCAGCACATATTAAAACAGGTGATTTGACCTCACCTTCCCCTATGTGCTGTCTCCTAGTGTTTGAATTTTAATAACTACTTTGATTTGCTGTTACAGTCTGAGCTGTTTCCATGACTTACACTTCTCTGCATTTATTTTCCTCCCATTATGTAAGTTCTCCCATCTTCAAAGCGTCTGACAATGTGGGATTTTCTCCCATGAAAGCTCATGAGACAAATAAATTTGTTAGTCTTTTAAGTGCCAAAGGACTCCTTACATGTTGCCAAGATCCAAAGTCTAGTTCAGTTAGTGTCTAGTTCAGTAAAACAAACAAACACAGTTGTGTTAGTCTTTAAGTGCCACAAGACTCCTTATTTGTTTTACACTTAGCCTTAGTTCTGTTGCCTGAGATGATCTACGTAGGGTATCTGTGTCATCATGGGAGAGTTCTGTCTGTGGGGGAATATATATTGAGGGTATCATACTGCCACTTGTACACTTTCTGGTTGTGCTACAATTCCGCAATCTCATCTATGATTTGGAAGTAAACTTAAATTCTGTGCTAATAATCTGGTGATGACAGAGTTGGGCAAAATGGCAGATACTGATTCAAACTAGGCTGTCACTTGCTAAATGGGGCTAACAAAAGGTAGGTACCACTTACATGGTGGGGGATGATCTTTTAGAAAGCATTGACTCGAAAAAGAATTTGCAGTCATGATGATATACATGAGGTCCTGGTGACTAATGAGAGTAAATGCCATTCTATTACTGGACTGTGTTTCTAGGTAGAGCCCTGCACAGATGCAAATCATAGAATCATAGGGTTGGAAGGGACCCCACGAGGTCATCTAGTCCAACCCCCTGCCAAAAAAAGCAGGACCACTCCCATTAGATCATCCCAGTCAGGGTTTTGTCCAGCTGGGACTTGAACACCTCCAGAGATGGAGATTCCACCACCTCCCTAGGCAACTTATTCCAATGCTTCACCACTCACCTAGTAAGGAAGTTTTTCCTAATATCCAGCCTGGACTGCCCCAGCTGTAACTTGAAACCATTGCTTCTCGTTCTGCCCTCTGTTACTACCGAGAACAGTCGAGCTCCCTCCTCCTTGGAGCAACCCTTCAAATAGTTGAAGGTTGCTATCAAATCCCCCCTCAGTCTTCTCTTCTGCAGGCTAAATAAGCCTAGTTCCTTCAGGCTTTCTTCATAGGGCTTGTGCTCCAGCCCTTTGATCATTTTGGTTGCCCTCCTCTGGACTCTCTCTAATTTGTCCATGTCCTTTTTGTAGTGGGGAGCCCAAAACTGGATACAGTATTCCAGATGTGGCCTCACTAGTGCAGAATAGAGGGGAACGATCACATCCCTTGATCTGCTGGTAACACTTCTTCTGATGCAGCCCAGTATGCCATTGGCCTTTTTGGCAGCAAGAGCACACTGCTGACTCATATCCAGCTTCCCATCCACCATGACTCCGAGGTCCTTTTCTCCAGTGCTGCTATTTAGCTGATCACTCCCCAGCCTGTAGCAGTACATGGGGTTTTTTCGTCCCAAGTGCAGGATTTTACACTTGTCCTTGTTGAACCTCATGAGATTCCTCTTGGTCCACTGCTCCAATTTGTCTAGGTCTCCCTGAATCCTGTCCCTGCCCTCTAGGGTGTCTACCGTTCCCCCCAGTTTGGTATCATCTGCAAACTTACTAAGTGTGCAATCTATCCCATCATCCAGATCATTAATGAAAACATTGAACAGAACTGGCCCCAGGACCGACCCCTGGGGCACACCACTTGTTACTGCCTGCCAACTTGACATGGAGCCATTGATTCCTACACGCTGAAACCATTGTTCTAGCCAGTTTTCTATCCACCTTACAGTCCATGCATCTAACCCATACTTCCTTAATTTGCCAATGAGAATGCTGTGGGAAACCGTATCAAAAGCCTTGCTAAAGTCAAGGTATATCACATCAACGGCTCTTCCCGCATCCACAAATCCAGTCATTTCATCATAGAAGGCGATGAGGTTGGTCAGGCATGATTTACCCTTGGTGAATCCGTGCTGACTGTTCCTGATTACTCTATTTTACTCCAAGTGTTTCAGGATGGATTCTTTGAGAAGCTCCTCCATGATTTTTCCAGGGATTGAGGTGAGGCTGACAGGTCTGTAATTCCCAGGATCATCCTTTTTGCCTTTATAAGTGGATCCGTATCTGACCTGCATCTGCAAGAAATGGTCTGTGGATATCCGTGTTGTATCCATGGATGCGGATATAATGCGGAGATCCGCATATTTGCAGGGCTCTATTTCTAGGTCCAGTATCCATACTTCAAAAAGTCATTGAGAAATTGAAAGGTGTTAGGAAAAGAGCTACAAGGATGATTTTAGGACTGGAAAATATGGCTTATAGCCAGAAACTAAGGAAGCTAAATTTATCTAGGTTATTCAAGAGAAGGTTAAAGGTTACACATTGGAAATGATTTTTGACTATAAAAATTTCTTTATTTTAGCAGATATGGGCACAATGGGCACGTCTACACAGCACTTTTATTTCAAAATAACACTTGTTATTTCGAAATAAAAGAAATTAGGTCTACATGACGTTATCTTATTTCGAAAGGACGGACTTCGTCCTTTCGAAATAAGAATCGTCATTTTGAAAAAGTAAAACCTGCCCCCCCTCGAAACGGCTGTTATTTTGGAAGGGATATTTCGAAATAAAGCTGTTCTTTCGAAACAACACTGTGTAGACCTGTTGTTTCGAAAGAGCTGTTTCGAAAGAACAGGTCCAAACGGCTTTATTTCGAAATATCCCTTCCGAAATAACAGCCATTTGGATTGCAGGCTTTCCCTTAATTCGAATTAACTTATTTCGAAATAAGGATTTTATTTCGAAATAACTCATTTCGAAATCCTTATTTCGAAATAACAATGCATGTGTAGACATAGCCAATGAGAGCCAATGCCTGGGAGCTCAGACTAGACAAATATAGAGTAGAAAGAAGGTGCATATTGCTAGAAGAAGACAAACTAACAGTTGGAACAACACATTTAGGGATGTGACTGTACCACCATCAATTGAAATCTCAAGGAAAACTAAAGGACTTTCTCAGTGACAGGGTCTAGCTGAAGTTTCGGGCTTGAGGAAGAAATAACTTGGTGAAAATCTGTGTCCTTTAGTATTCAGAAGGTCTGATTAGATTGTCACGCTGGTCCCTTCATGCCTTAAAATCTATGAATCAATGAGCCCCAGGAGAAGTCTATTTCAGTAAAATAAACAAGTAATCTTTTGGCACTTACTAACACATGTATCATATCTACAGTTATTTCATCACAATTTTTTCTTAGTTTAGGAAACAACTAAAACTTTTTTCTTCAGCCTTATATAAAAGTGGGTTGTAGCATTTTCTAATAAATATGTTGTCCTTTTTGCATCCGGAACTGAAGTTTTATGTCTATCTTTTCTGATGGAGGCAGAGTGTAGACCCTGCAAGTATAGCTAGCTATAGCCTGCTTCTTTATGTTTTGGAACTTGGAATTTAGAATGGGATTGCCAACGGGAGATCTTAATACATTTGTTCAGGGGATTCTAGGTTCTTGTCCGAGTCTCAGCACAAATACAATAAGGTAACCCAGATGCCCAGGGAATGGTCACACAGACTTCTAAAGGTTTTTTTTTTTTTTTTATAAATTTCTTATTGCTAAAAGCATACAGCATGGAATTGAGAAAAGTGTTACGTTGATAAATGTATAGAAATAGTTAGCTTACACATACAAAATGCATTTTTGATCTTATACAGCTTAGAATTTGAGAGACTATGTTCCCTATTAAAATTAAAGTTGTTATACTTACATCACAAAGCCTGGAGCTAAGGACACCCAGGGCCTCAAATTGACAAGAGGAATGATGAGCCTAGCAACCTATTTAAACATAAAAAACAACAAAGTAAGGCAGGTCTGTTATATTCTTCTCAAGAAAAATTGAGCTGAGAAACAGAACTGGAAGCTTCCCTCGCACTTCAAAGCCTCAGGTCTTAAATCCTCTTTTTCCCACTAGCAATAGGGCCTGCACCTTTAAACCCCTCTAAAAATAGGTTAGGTTAGATCCTCTCTGATCATCCCAATATGGGCCCTTGCCCTAGACATTTTTGGGGTATAGCTATATAATTGGTTAAGGGTTTGTGCATAAAATTAATACATATTTTTTCTACTATATATGGAAGCAAAATTAACATAAGTAAAGTCAGGGGCTAATAGCATGGGGATAATTGGTAGTGTGTGTGGTCAGTTCCTTAGGCTATGTCTACAAATAAGAATGCTAGTTCAAACTAAGTCACTTCAAATTAATTAGTGCACACTAATTTTGATTAATTTGAACTAACTTGCTTTGAACTAGCATGGCCACACTAGAAACCTAAATCGAACTAGCTGTTTTAGCAATTTTAGTGTTTTAATTTTAAATTGATAAAAATTTAAATTTGTTTTGCACTAAATAAATGTTTACTTTTCGATATGTTAAGATCTATAGTCCTTAATAGTGTACTCTGTGCTTTATGCAAACACATCAATATACAAGTAAAAATATATCATTAAACACAAATATACCAAAAAATTATAACCAAGGCTCAAAGGCCAAAATGCAGTCTACATAAAGTTAGAGCCCTACATTGTTGCATGCGGCTAGAAAATTATACTAATATCCTGCTTTGTGCCTTGTAGCAATGTGTAAAATGTGTTGTTAAATAAAACAAATGTATGTTATATTAAAATGATAGGTAGACGATGTTTCTCAACGTATGGTGTTATGACACTTGCATAACCCATTCAAGACTTTTGGTTCTAGGGCCAAAAGGGGAATAATGTTGGTCAAAACCAGAATGAATGTAATTTATTTTAAACTGTAAAATAAGTTTGTGATAGCATAAATGTACTCCATTTTTGATTCTGTGTGGTGTTGCTTTATTGATGATTTTGTTTCAGTGCTTTATAGAATCATAGAAACTGGAAGGGACCATGACAGATCATTGAGTCCAGTTCCTGGAACTTATGGCAGGGCCACGTATCCCATTAAACCATCCCTGAGATGTGTTTCTCTAGATTCCACAACCTGCCGAGATAACTTATGCCAGTGTTTAATCACCCTGACAGTGAGGAATTTGCTGAACCTCCCTTGCTGTAATTTAAGCCCATTGCTTTTTGTCCTATCATCTGAGATTAAGGAGAATATTTTTTTCCTAATTCTTCCTCATAACAGCTTTTTAAGTATTTAAAAACTGTTATCATATCCCCTCTGTTTCCTTTTTTTCCTAGACTAAACAAACGCAGCTCTTTCAATCCTCCCTCATAGGTCAAATGTTCCAGACCTCTAATCATTCGTGTTGCCCTTCTCTGGACTTTCTCTATTTTCTCCACATCCTTTTTGAAATGAGGCACCCAAAACTGGACACAGTACTCAAGTTGAGGCTTAATCAGTACAGAGTAGAGTGGAAGAATCACTTCTCATGTCTTACTCATAATACTACTCTTAATACACCCCAAAATGTCTTTTATTTATTTTTTTTTGGAACAGTATTACACTGCTGACTCATAGTTAGCTTGTGATCCACTATTTCACCACATACTTTATTGCTGAGTTCATCAAGTAATTTAATAAATAACTTATTCACTGTGTGTGTGTTTGAGGACAAATATTTCCTCAACAGCCTCTAATAATAATAATTATTATTATTTTAAAAACAAACAAAAAAAAATCAGGATGCCAATGCTGGTAATCCTGACCAGTTGGAAGATAATACATTCTAATAAACAAACCCAACATCTAGGAGGCTTCTCGCCTTTGGTCAAAAACAGAGCAGCAAATTAAAAAGTGGCCTTACTTGTCAGAAACTGATGACTGATAATCATACAGAATCCAAAGGCAACATGACAAACAGTTCCAATAAATTATCCTAAAATCTAGTTACTATACAAATAAACAAACAACAGAGCTTTGGCATACAACAACACTGGAAGCATAAGATGCATCTGGCAGGGCGCTGGCTCCACCCTCTTGCTTGGTTCTCTTGGGCAATTAGCAAGTATAAGCTACAGTAAATTCCAGTGATTATGCCAATGGAAGATGTATGTGTGTGAGCTCAGATGCTTTTGTAATTACAATAAACATGGTGTATTGCCTTATCCCCTAAATGAGATCCTGCTAATCTTGTCTTTCATAACATCCATCCTGATAACTAAACAGCAATTCAGTAACAAAGCCAACACTGTTGAGATACAGTAAGTTCAAAACATTGAACTGTGGGCTAGAGTTTAAGAAGGCTGATAGGAACCTGGTTCTGGTGGGGAATCTTTGCCCCCAAATATGTTGAGCTTCAGGGAATGCTGCAAACACCAAGCCTCTTCCTGTCCTCTCTAGTATAACCATAAGCAAGTCATCTAAAGGAAAGGTTTGGTGAAAAGACCCCAGTGCAAACCCTAGATGTCAATATAATTATTTCTACTTTTAATGAACTTTGAGTCAGATCAACATAATTTAGGTTTATGGGAGATTCATTCCTGAATCAAAGGCTCCTGATGAACTCTGTTTGAGGTGCATGCAATTCTTACAAAGCTGAGTGGCCACTTCTATCTATCTAATTTACATGGTTTGTTTACTCTCTGTGTTGTGCTTTATTGAAAGGAGTGACACTGTTGTGAAACTTGCAAAAGATGCCAGAAGAAGAGAACTTATCAAGTTCCAACAGTGTTGGCTCTGATGCATCAATGTTCTTCCTGAGCGGTATTCCAGGGCTAGAAGCCATGCACATCTGGATCTCCATCCCCTTCAGCTTCATGTTCACTGCAGCTCTTCTTGGGAACTGCGCCCTCTTGTATGTTATCAACACAGAGCCCGCCCTCCACAGGCCCATGTTTTATTTCCTCTCCATGCTGGCCTTCTTTGACCTGGTTTTATGCACAACCACCATGCCAAAAACACTGAGCATCTTCTGGTTTAATTGGAGGAAGATTAACTTTACTGCCTGCTTGGTCCAGATGTTTTTCCTTCACTCCTCCTTTGACATGGAATCTGGTGTTCTGGTGGCCATGGCCTTTGACAGGTATGTGGCCATCTGCAATCTGTTGAGGTACAACTCCATCCTGACCAATTCAGTTATAGCAAAGATGGGGCTCACAGCTGTGGCCCGCTCTCTTTTCATAAGTGTCCCTGTGCTCTTCCTCCTCAGTAGGCTGCCCTTCTGCAAGTCACACATCATCTCGCATTGCTACTGTGAGCCCATGGCAGTGCTGAAGCTGGCCTGTGGCAACACATCGTTCAATAATATCTATGGGATAATCGCAACTTTCTTCACTGTTGGGCTGGATCTCATGTTCATCACCTTGTCATATCTCAAGATCCTAAAGACTGTTTTAAGTCTGGTGTCCAAGGAAGAGCAGATGAAAGCTATTGGCACTTGTGTTTCCCACCTTTGTGCCATCTTCATGGTTTACACTCCGGTGGTTCTAACCTCAATAATTCACAGGTTTGGCCACTTAGTTGCTCCTCATACACATGTCCTGTTGGCCAGTTTCTACTTTGTTTTTCCTCCCATGATGAACCCCATTGTATACGGCGTGAAAACCAAAGAGATTCGTGACCGAGTGAGCTGCCTATTCCAAAGGAAACACTTCTAGACTGAACATTGCATGAATCTATTACCTGAATACCCTTCAGAAAATTTCTCTTCCCCCTAAACATGTCAAAAAAGTTAGTGCAGTCATGTTTCTACAGCATCTTTTAGGCTGGGCATTTCTGGATCTCTTCAAATGTTATGAAGTGGTGTGTCTGGGCATACTAGTGTGGGAACTCCTTCTCCTTTGCCAAGTGTGCAATATACAGTCACTGGGCTCTCCCTTTCCTGTGCAGGTAACCATGGAAGTTGTGATTGGCTATGGCTCTGACTTATTTGTCCATCACTACCAAGAAGGAGAAACTTCCTCAATCCTTCCACAAAGGGAGGGGGAGTGGTGGGCCTGACATCATCCAGTAGCCATGGGACTGCCCTTCTGCCTCCATGGCTATGAGATTGTTTCAGCTTTAATTAGATGATTTTGTGGTTTGCAGTGTGTTTGACTTGGTGGTTCTCTAGGAGCCAGTTCCCTACTGCATCCTTTTTTTAATCCTACAGAACTTTGATTGCACTTTCCTCTTACTGCTATCTGCATTTAATTGCTAGAGGAAGTAAGACCCAACTTAGTTGTTACAAACTCAGTGATCTGATAAAGAACTCTGTCTAGTTTTTAAGCTCATGCATTTCACCAGTGGAAATCAGTTTCACAAAGGATATTGCCTCCCATAAATTTTCTCTCTAGGTCATTGAGAATCCATCTGTTGTCTGCAAAGAGGTCATAACCATGATGAGTGTCACTTAGGAAACTTTTTACCAGCTTTCACCCTGAAGAATCACAAAATTGGGTAAGAACTTCAGGCAAGCCCTTGGAAGCAACGTATTATCAATTCTTACAAGCAGCAGTGGGATGCTACTGGTCCCCATCTGTCAGGATTAGGCCACATATCAGGGTATTGCACAAAATAAAGTCTTTGCTTGCACTGCTATACTAACAGAAAATTGTAAATGAAATTCGTCTTTTCCCTGGATAAAGAGATCTTTTGTTGGTACAGGTATACTTCCTACTTAATGGATACAAGCTATTTTGTGAAAGTGACCTGTTTGCTGATCCAGCTGTGGCTACACCTATATTTTCCCAAGCATGGCTTTCTCATCAGAGGTGTGTTTTCATGGTTTTCTTTAGAATGACTGGGACAACACAACCTTTTGCATATTTTGTGTATGCCATCAAGGTGTGAGGAGTGGGTAATCTTCATATTTTATAAGGTTCAGAAGGACATAGCCAAGTTAGGCTGTGCATAGCCAAAACAATGAAAGCCCTGTGTCACCTTAAAGACTGACAAATTTATTTGGGTGTAAGCTGTTGTGGGATGCAGACCATTTCATTAGATATTTCATATTTTGTCAGATACTTCACATATTTCATAGATTCATCAATTCATAGATTTTATGGTCAGAAGGCACCAATATGATCATGTGGTTTTACCCTCTGCAAAATGCTAGCCACAGAACCTCTCGTCAAGTCCTGCGATTAACACCTAACCTATGATTGAATCATTTAAGTCACTGAACTGCCCAAATTATGGTTTAAAGACTTTATGATACAAAGAATACTCCAGCAAGTGACCCCCATCCCCATGCTTCAGGGGAAGGTGAAAACCCTCCTGGTACCCAGACAATCTGCCCTGGTGGGGCAATCCCCTCATGACACAAAATATGGTGATCAGCTAATTTCAGTGTGTAGAAAAAGTCACCAGCCAGACACCCAAGAAAAAATTCTTTTCACCAACTCAGAACCCACCCCATCTAACATCCTATTACAGGCCATTGGTATATTTACCACTACTAGTCCAAGATCAGTTAATTACAAAATAAAGCTTGCCTGTCATAGCATCCTTTCCATAAATTTATCCAGCTCATCTTTGAAGCCAGCTAGGGTTTTGTCCTGACTTCTACCTTTGTAAGTCTGTTCCAGAATTTCACTCCTCTGATGGTTAGAAACCTTTGTCTGAACTTCCTGATAGCCAGTTAATAACCATTTGTTCTTGGGTCCACATCAGTGCTGATCTTAAATAATACCTCTCCCTCCCTGGTATTTATCCCTGTGATGTATTTATAGAGAGAAATCATTTCTCTTGTCAGCCTTCTATTGTTTAGGCTAAAGAAGTCAAGCTCTTTGAGGCTGTGTTCACACACAGGGGGTTATTTCGATACGGTTGTTTCGAAACAACTTGTATCGAAATAACACCTTATTTCGAAATAACTTAATTTGAATTAACAGTTTGTTAATTCGAATTAAGGAAAAAAGCTCAAAGCGAAATAGCAGGTTCAGGCAACAGTTATTTTGAAATAAGTCACCGTTGTTTCGAAACAACATGTTTGCACGGCGTTGTTTCGTTCCTGCATGGGGTTTAACTTGTTTTGAAACAATGCCGTTGTTTCAAAACAAGAGTTCCCGTTGTTTCGAAACAACCATGCGTCGTGTGAACAGTGTATTTCTTATTTTGAAACAACCTCTGTTCTTTTGAAATAAGAGTGCTGTGTGAACACAGCTGAGAGTCTTCTCATAAATCAGGTTTTGCCTTTTGATGTGGCTCCTAGCTGCCCTTCCCTCCACATGTTCCAGTGTAAATTCATCTTTCTTAAGCATGGGGAAACTTTTTATTTCTGGCAACCTCTGGGATATGATATTGAGAGAGTTTCTTGCACTTTGTCACATATCGCTATGGTGGCTCCCCATCCTGGTAAAGGCCCTTTTCCCAAGTGAATGGGAACCTGGATGGAGCTTGCCAGGGCGGGGTGGGGGGCGATGGGATATAAAAGCACAATTTAAAGGTAGGGCTGCCACAGAAAGCTGAAGTCACTGTATCTCTTGGAATGTCCCCCCTAGACACTCCTCTTCCCACCAGCACTCACACACCCAAAAGGAAAGTGGACAGCAACAAGGAGCTGGAGTGCTGGCGATAGATTGGATTGATCCCATCATAAGAAATGGCCAGACCAGGCACAAGTGCCTGGCTCTGCTCAGCACTGGTGCTTCTGACACCTTTCCTTCATTCTTAGTAGAGACACATGTGAGAAGCCTGGAGATTGACTGGGTGACGGGTGCTGTGGCTTCCGCTTGAGCCCTTTGCCAGCAAGGCCAATCTGCATGCCTGATTTCCCATTTGGGCAGCTTGAGAGGACACTGGCTCCCCTCCCTGCTGCGTGAAGAGGAAGAGGGCAATAGCAAATGATATGCTTTAATAGTGTGGGGGGGCATAATTTAAAGGTACAGATGCCTCCCTGAAATCGTCAAGTCATGGCCTCCCTGGGGTAGGTCCCCTCATACTTTCCCTTGGCATCCCCTCCTAGAAAGCAGAGTTGTCTCCCTGCAGTGTCTGCTGTCACGCCTGTGTCTCTCCATAGGGCACAGCTTGCAGCCTGTCCAGTCTCTGAGGTCAGCGGGCTTGTTAAGATCCAGAGAGGTGCTGCCCAGGGGGTGTTGCGGCAGCACCATGTGACTGAGTATGAGGTTTCTCTGAGTCAACAGGAAACAGAAGCTCTGGATCAGGGCCATAATTAGGTCTTCTGGTGCCTCCGGGAAGCAGCCCCAAAGGCAGCCCCTGCCCCTGACCAGGGCCCCAATCTGAGCTGGGGCCTGATCCATCCTGGCAGTGGGGAGCCGGATCCGGCCCCAGTCCCCAGGCTGAGCATGTGTCTTCCCTGCCACCAGCCAAGCGTGGCCAGGCCCAGGTGGGGGTGTGCCTTCCCCATCACCATCCAAGCACAGCCAGGGACAGGTGTGCGTGTGGGGGTGGGTACCTTCCCTTCCGGCCAAGCCTGTGCTGGCCAAGCTGGCTTTCCTGACCACCCGACCACTGACTTTCCCATCCTGGTCCGCTGGGCTCCTATGCATTTCCCCTTACCACCCCATGGGTCTTACAAGGCTGGAGCTTCCCTAGCCATGTAGTGTGGCCAGAGGCTTCTCTCCTACCTACCCAGCATGCACCTGAGCATGCTCAAAGGCAGGGCAGGAGATGAACTCCCCACAGCCTGGATCCTGGAGGAATGTGCCTTTGGCAAAGCATTCCTCTTTCCGACGAGGTGTGTCAGTCTGGTGCCCTCTAAAATTTGGTACCTGGGGCTTTGCCCCATTCACCCCACCTTAGTCATGGCCCTGAGTGGGAGTGGGGCACCTTCCATCCCTGAACCACTGGAAGCTGGGTGATTTCCATCTGTGGTATCAAAACCTCCCATATGTTGAGATCCCTGCTTATTAGCCACCCCATAGCTGTGGATACATTCCCCTACCACTCTGCTCCCCCTGCAAGAACTGAACAAACAACTGGACAGGTGCCTTCTGCCACCATCCAGCTGTGATCTCAGAGAATGTGCAGCCCTACAAGCATTGGGAAGATGCAGATTTGCCTCCCAATATTCATGGCCTGCTTGGTGTGACTGGGACTCCCCCCTCCCCATATAGAGGTCATAGGGATTGAGAGGAGGGATGGACTCTGACCCAGGACTTACTGCAAAAAGCCCTTAGGCCAGTGCTGGATTTAGGCACAAGCCAAGTAAGCCAATGGCTTCCATCCTCACATCAGGGCAGGCCTATAAATCTGTTGGAGATAACTAAGATTTATTGTAATTGAAATTGCTTTAGCTTAAATAACCTTTTATATAAAATCCACCAGCAAAATTCTGAACCCTGACCTCCCAGTACCCACCCTCATGCCAGCAGCTTCCCTTCCAGGACTGGTGGACAGTTCACATCACCCACAGGTTACCCAGCCTCACGTGAAACCTGGAGAGGAGAGAATTCAACCTAGCCTACCAACACATTCCAAAGACCCGTTCCACACCAAGCATCATCTCTGCTAATCCCCTCCGCACTACTTGCCTACTCCTACCCCTCTGTATACCACCATCATATATTTTTTCATTACCATTTCTGTTACAAAGTAATATGTTTTTTTCTCTTTATTTTTTATGGTATGCAGCCTCTGAAACTTGACATAGGTTAGGGCCTCATCATGTCTTATAGTGGCCCTGCCTTAGGCTGTAATTTAATAAAAAGCAGGTCAGCAGCCTAAGCCTGATCACCTCCCTTCTCCCCCAAAATCAAAACTAAGAAAGCTCGCTGGACATGGAACCCCCAATTACCATAGGTGCATGCCAGTTGATGTTCATAGGCAGAATCTCCTGGGATCCCAGGGGATGAGCTTTTATTTAGGATCAGCAAGGAAGTCATGCTCCTACCATAGCTTTTATTGTCATTCATATACAATGGCATAACAAAAAAATACCTGCTTCATATTAACCTAAAACAAACACTATTTGCATAGGAAAGTAAGGGAAGATATAAAGTAAGGCTGAGAATACCACAGGTACAAAACAAAAGGAAAAAACACTGAAAAATAGGGGTAAAGCCAAAAGACTCCATCATCTAAAAACACTATGGCTGTGTTCTCACACAGCCAGTTATTTCGATACGGTTGTTTCGCAACAACCGTATATCGAAATAACCCTTATTTCGAAACAACTTATTTTGAATTAACAAAATGTTAATTCGAAATAAGGAAAAAACCGGGAATCGAAATAGCAAGTTCACACTGTGAACTTGCTATTTCAGTACCTGGTCCAGGGGGCTGCAGCCCCCTGGGGGTGAGCAGCTGCGGCAGCTCCCCCTGCAACCCCAGAAAGGGGGCTGCAGCCCCAGAAAGGGGGGTGCAGCCCCCGGTGGGGGGGGCGAGCGGCTGCGGGGCGCTGGAGCCCGCCGCCGGAGCTGGGGCGCCAGGCTCAGCCGGCAGCCCGGGCTGCACCCCCGACACCGCCAGCGGGTCGGGGGCACCGAGCCCAGCCAGCAGCCTGGGCTGCAGCCCCAACACCGCCAGCGGGTCGGGGGTGCAGCCCCGGCTGCCGGCTGAGCTGCCTGGCAGGGGTTCACCCTCCGCCACTCCCCCGGAGGCTGCAGCCCCCTTTCTGGGGCTGCAACCCCCTTCTGGGGCTGAGGGACAGCCCTCAGCACCCTGGCCAAGGACCTGAGGGCTCCCTGGCCAGGGTGCTGAGGATCCAATGTTGTTTCGGAACACTTTGTTCTGAAACAACATGTTCACATGCCGTGTTTCGAAACAAGGGTTTCAAAACAAGTTTGTTTTGACCCCAAATTGGGTTTAACTTGTTTCGAAACAACACAGTTGTTTTGAAACAAGGGCTTCCCCTTGTTTCGAAACAACTGTGCGTTGTGTGAACAGCTGAAACCTGATTTCGAAACAACCTCTGTTGTTTCGAAATAAGGAGGCTGTGTGAACACAGCCTATTCTCAATATCTTAATCATCTTTCTAACTGATATGGGCCTACTGAGTCAGGAACCTTGGTTGTGGTGGCCATAGGTTACTGCTCACAAACTACCAATATCTAGGACTCATCATATTTGGATGCTTATGTAAATATATTTTTAAAATCCTATGTGTAAAAGTACACCAGACAAATGCCCAAACCCAAATTATTTAAAACCTGAACAGCCAGAAAAAGCAATCAACCCACTGCTCGTGAACATAAAAAAAATTAGTATGAATTAGTTATGATAGTCTAAATCAAACCCAAATGTCCTAGGAGTCCTGTGGCAGTTAAAGACTAACTATTTTTTTTATTTTATTTTTTGAAGTTTCTATATCTTCAAAGAATCAAACCCAAAGATCCATCTTCAAGTTGCTGCTTTTATTTTATTCCATCTATTTGCTTTTTATATATTTTCATTCTCCTAATCCTGGGTACTACTCCTGGGTACTACTTAGTCACAATTCATCTACACTTGAGTATAGCTAACAATCACCCATATTTTTGCAAGCAGGGTTGTTATTACAGTTCATTTAGTTTCTGTAGTTCAGGAAGGAAAGCAGGGTTATGACAGTGAGTATTCTTCAGCCAGCTGGGTCATAAAAGCCTGTTATCCAGTACACCCTTTTTTCATTCAAATTGTCAAGGCTGGCGTTTTTTCATTGCTCCCATGTCACACACATACTTCAGACATTCACTCATTTACCCTCTAATCTCTTAAAATTTTACTGCTGTTGGAAAGAGTAAGTATGTATGTATTTATTTATTTATTTCAGATGTCTTTCCAGAACAAAACATTATTTTAACTGATTATTTGTGACTCTCAATCTGTATACATACTGCAAACCACAGATATATCAGTCTATTAAAAAACAGCAAAATTATAACCAACACATTAAGTCCCAAGTTTAAGTTATCATTTTAATTAAGGGTCCTGTCTACATGCTCATGTACAGATAAAATACATGATCTATAATGTTCTATGCATTAATAATTGTACTAATATTACGCTGTTTATGCTTTGTAACAACGTGTAAAATGTGTTGTTAGAAAATGAAATGTACCTTAATTTAAAACGCCAGGTAGACACTGTTTGTCAAGATATGGCTTTAAGACAATTGTACAAAGGGTGACCCAAATCAACACCTATGGTTTAAAGAGCCAAAAGGCGAATAATGTTCATCAAAATTGGAGGGGGTGGAATTTCTTATGAACTTTAAAATAAGTTTATGCAATAGTGAGCATGAGTATACTTCATTTTTATTTAGAGTTGTGCTACTTTATTGCTGATTTTGCTAAATGTTTTATTGTTAAGTTTGCCAAATCATTAATAAATAGGTATCCATTGTGTGTTTGTTGGAAGACAAATTTTTTGTTCATTCTCCTCTAAAAGTAAAAAAGAAGACCCCAAAGACAGGCATCCTATCCAGCTGGAGGCCAGTAAGTGTGTCTAAACAACCCGATACCAGTGAGCCTTCCGGCCTTGGGTCAAATCAGCAGCAAATTAAAATAAAACATCCAGGCTTGTCAGAAACTAATGAACAAAAATTATGCAAAATCCTAAGGGCATTATCACACTGCATTTCCCATATTTTCTCCTAAAAATGCACTGTGCATAGAAGAAGTGAACAACAGGATTTTATTTGGGAGCAAGGCAGTGTTATGCTTTTATTTCAAATATAAAAAGTGCAAAAGCAAAAGGTGTTTTCTAGACACACAGGAAAGCAGACACATGGAGAGACATGTCCACACGTCTCTTTTATTTTGAAATAACACTGGTTATTTGGAAATAAAAAAGATTAGGTCCACATGACATTTTCTTATTTCAAAATGACGGGCTCTGGCATTTTGAAATAAGAACCATTATTTTGAAACAGCTTAAACCCCATTCATTTTGAAATGGCAATTATTTCAGAATGGTTATTTTGAAATAAGGTTGTTTGGACATGTTGTTTCTAAACAACTGTTTCAAAACAGCATGTCCAAATGGCCTTATTTTGAATAAGCATTTCAAAATAACAGCAGTTTCAAAAGCAGGCTTTCCCTTAATTCGAATTAACATTATCTTACTTAAAATTAGCTCATGCCAAATAAGGACTATTTTGAAATGACTCATTTTGAAATAACTTATTTCAAAATAACAATGTATGTGTGGACATAGCCAAGTATTCTACAGATGGAGTGCAATTACCAGCTATGGTTGTTCATGCTATATTACTGGCCAGATAGCTAGCCCTGAGAAGTGGGAAGGAAGCATGAAAAGGAAGCACCAAATCTCCTGGGGTATGGTTCAAACCATGGGAAGCCTGAAGTCAAATTACCTACAAACTCAGTTATCTGTTGAAGACCTCACTCTAGGCTGAACATGCACAAATTTCACCAACAGAAATTGGGTCAATAAACAATATTGCCTCCTACAGGTTGTTGCTTTAGGTCAGTGGGAATCCATTCTTTAGCTGCAATAGGAACAAATCTTTGATGAGTTATGATAACTTTTTACCACCTTTCTCCCAGAAGGATCACAAAGCTGGGTTACAACGGTGGGGCTTTTCCTCAGAGTTGATGAACTGCAGCTATTCATATTGGCAGCAATTGGAGGTCACTTGTCTCCAGTTGTCAGGATGAGGGCACATATTAGGATATGCTAAACTAGGAAGAGTTTGTTTTCCCAGCTATACCAGCAGAAAACCTTTTAATGGAAGTGCATCTTAAGTTAGGATAAAGAGATAATTTTTGTACGAGTAAAACTCCTTCCCATATGATACAAGCTATATTGTGGAAAAAAAAAAAACTCCATCAAGGTTGTTTTCCTACTCTGACACTTTGAGTGAAGAAGGTGAGGGTCTGCAAAAGGCCTTAAAATCCACTGGCCCTCTAGCCTTGTCTTAAAACGCTCCAAGGCTACCCATTTCCTGGCCTTTGAGTGGTGCTGCTGCCACCACCCAAAAGTAAAAACCTCTTGAAAACTCAGGAAGGCACATATGGGAATTCCTTCCTGCAAGGTACCTTCAATCACTTTTCCTCCTCCCTCAGGAAAGCCATTGAACCCCAGCTGTGATATCAGCTGA